>JBBHAA010002129.1:1200000-1707500 GCA_037953035.1 Aquarana catesbeiana | reverse complement strand
TAAAAATAAAATATTCCTTTAAATATCATGCCTGGGGGGTGTCTATAGTATGCCTGTTAAGTGACGCATTTTTCCCGTGTTTATAACAATACCACAGCAAAATGACATTTCTAAAGGAAAAAAAGTCATTTAAAACTGCTTGCGGCTGTAATGCATCGCCGGCTCCCAGCAATATAGATAAAAATCATTGAAAAAAACGGCATGGGTTCCCCCCAGTCCATTACCAGGCCCTTCAGGTCTGGTATGGATTTTAAGGGGAACCCCGAGCCAAAATAAAAAAAAATGGCGTAGGGGTCCTCCCAAAATCCATACCAGACCCTTATCCGAGCACGCAACCTGGCAGGCCACAGGAAAAGATGGTGGGGGGGAGCGCCTCCCTCCTGAACCGTAGCAGGCCACATGCCCTCAACATGTCAAGGATGCTTTGGGGTCCCCCCACAGCACCTTGTCCCCATGTTTTTTTTTTTTCCATTTTTTATTGGATATGTTTAATAACCGAAAAGTAAAATTAGTTTTGTTTTTGTTTTTTAAATCTGTCTTTTTTTCATTTATATAATAACAAATAAAAAACCCAGAAGTGATCAAATACCATCAAAATAAAGCTCTATTTGTGTGAAAAAATAATACAAATTTCTTTTGGGTATAGCATCGCATGACTGCGCAATTTCAAGTCAAAGTAGCACAGTGCTAAATAGCAAGAAATGGCCTGGTCATGAAGGGGATAAAACCTCCTGGAGCTGATGTGGTTAAAAAAGAAAAGAAAAAATGTTTCTTATTTTAGCGGAGAGTCGTTGCAAGATTTTATGTCACGCTGTGTTTGCGCAGTGGACTTTTAAACGCAATTTTTTGGGAAAAAATACACTTCAATGAATTTAAAATAAAGGAAACAGTAACGTCAGCCCAATTTTTTTGTATACTGTGAAAGATGATGTTACGCCGCGAGAATCGCGATCTTTATTCTCAGCAAAACAATCGTGATTCTCATTTTATCCAGAATCTTTGCAGCTCTAATGGACAGGTACTTTTCGGAACCAAATTGCTCTGTGCCATGGTTGTCCCGTCTTTTTGGTCTGATGTTACTTTCCTATAAAATGCTCTATTTAATTCTATTCCGGACTCTGCATGGCTCTTAGGAGGTGGGGGAGGGACCGAGCCACAGCACATCCCCCTAATGATGCCACCAAACACTCCTCCAGACAATAGCAATGATAGGATTATAAATCAGATACAATTATCACAGACAAAAGTACTAAGATTACTGAAATGTCAATTCAATACATTCTATTGCTGAACACTAAAGGAGATTTCACATCATCCAAAAATAAAACCTATGTACATAAAAAGTGCAGCGCAATAGTAAGAATCCGTCCAGCACAATAAAATATCTCCGTCCAAATGAGGTCATTAATTAGTAGAACCACAAAGCCCAGAGAGCAATAAGGGACATTCACATGAGTGAAAAGAAGATCCAGTATGAAATGCAGGTGACAATGCCCTCCACCAACATGCATACCCCAAGGTAGGACAAGTGTGTTGGACCTTCTGATGATTGAGGGGTCCATATCTTGAGGTGAGCGAGCATACTGGATCTTCTTTTCACTCACGTGGAATGTCCCTTACTGCTCTCTGGGCTTTGTGGTTCTACTAATTAATGACCTCATTTGGACGGAGATATTTTATTGTGCTGGACTGATTCTTACTATTGCGCTGCACTTTTTATGTACAATAGTAATAATAGCAAAGCTCTTCAGGCGCATGCACAATGCAGTGTGTCCTGGGGCTGTCCATTGGTAGGTACAGGTGTACCTACCTACCTATGAGAGCTCTGATATGGGTGACAATACACGGCTGGACGGGAGAGCTTCTACTAAGCCTTATCACCATACAAAATATACAAGGGACATTTTATATTAGGAATTGGCAGGATCAACAGCTAATATGCCATATATTTCATTAAGAAACCTACTACTATATATATATATATATACATGTACACACTATATTACCAAAAGTATTGGGACGCCTGCCTTTACACACACATGAACTTTAATGACCTCCCAGTCTTAGTCCGGAGGGTTCAATATTGAGTTGGCTCCGCCCCTTTACAGCTATAACAGCTTGACCTCTTCTGGGAAGGCCGTCCACAAGGTTTAGGAGGGTGTCTATGGGAAGGCCGTCCACAAGGTTTAGGAGGGTGTCTATGGGAAGGCCGTCCACAAGGTTTAGGAGGGTGTCTATGGGAAGAACGTCCACAAGGTTTAGGAGGGTGTCTATGGGAAGGCTGTCCACAAGGTTTAGGAGGGTGTCTATGGGAAGGCCGTCCACCAGGTTTAGGAGGGTGTCTATGGGAAGGCCGTCCACAAGGTTTAGGAGGGTGTCTATGAGAAGGCCGTCCACAAGGTTTAGGAGGGTGTCTATGGGAAGGCCGTCCACAAGGTTTAGGAGGGTGTCTATGGGAAGGCCGTCCACAAGGTTTAGGAGGGTGTCTATGGGAAGGACGTCCACAAGGTTTAGGAGGGTGTCTATGGGAAGGAAGTCCACAAGGTTTAGGAGGGTGTCTATGGGAAGGCTGTCCACAAGGTTTAGGAGGGTGTCTATGGGAAGGCCGTCCACCAGGTTTAGGAGGGTGTCTATGGGAAGGCCGTCCACAAGGTTTAGGAGGGTGTCTATGGGAAGGACGTCCACAAGGTTTAGGAGGGTGTCTATGGGAAGGCCGTCCACAAGGTTTAGGAGGGTGTCTATGGGAAGGCCGTCCACAAGGTTTAGGAGGGTGTCTATGGGAAGGACGTCCACAAGGTTTAGGAGGGTGTCTATGGGAAGGCCATCCACAAGGTTTAGGAGGGTGTCTATGGGAAGGCCGTACACAAGGTTTAGGAGGGTGTCTATGGGAAGGCCGTCCACAAGGTTTAGGAGGGTGTCTATGGGAAGGCCGTTCACAAGGTTTAGGAGGGTGTCTATGGGAAGGCCGTCCACAAGGTTTAGGAGGGTGTCTATGGGAGCGTTTGACTATTTTTCCAGAAGCACATTTGTGAGGTCCGGTACTGATGTTGGATGAGAAGGCCTGGCTCGCAGTCTCCTCTCTAATTCATCCCAAAGGTTTTTTATCTAAAGGTTGAGGTCAGGACTCTGTGCAGGCCATTCAAGGTTTTACACCCCAAACGCTCTCATCCATGTCTTTATGGACTTGGACCTTATGTGTCTGATTTGGGAGATTTCCCTTCACTTCCTGTCCCCAAAACAGGAAATGAGAGGAAATCCCTCCAAACAAAGTAAGGCAATGGCTGGTTGTCACCGGGGTCACTAGAACTAGCGCCCCCCCTAGGTAGATCCCCCTCTGTTTGAGGAAAAATACAAAACGTGGGATTTTCTTTCACTTTTTGGTGATGACGGTAAACAGGACACAGAGAGCAATAAAAACCTTCCAGGGGTTCTAATCCCTCTCCACTTTACACAAAACAAACACAATAAAAGGTTTTACCTTCAGATAAACTTTAAGGTGAAACTTCAACAGATATAAAAGGCAGAAAATCCTGGAAGTCTGTAATCATTAATATATCATGAAATCTATTGATTGTAATGAAAGGGCCCTATTTTTACTTGGTCTCTGCCTTTTTGCAGTCCCTGTACAGCAGAGCTCAGACTGGGAGAGGGAGAAGAAGCAGTTGCTTGTGTTGCAGTGTAAGGATCTGACAGAACAATGAGCCAGTTTGCTGCTTCCTTCTATTTTGCAGACACTGGGTGGGGGTGGGGAGGAGACCTGTATATGAAGGGGAGACTGCAGGAGACAACGACTGGCTCTCCTAACATTGTACACAGGACTGGGCTGTGGGGCAGAGCTGTGAAAAACTCAGAGCTGGATGGACAAATACAAATCATTCTGACAGGTAAAACAGCTGCTAAATCTGCAAGTCATGAAAGTATTTGTCTGTCTGTCTGTCCTGTGCAAAGTAACCAATCAGCTTCTAGATTTTATCTTCAAAGCTTAAAGTAGAACTCCAGGTAGAATATATATAGGATAGACTAATGCCCCGGACACACGCTCCGATTTCCCCACAGGAAACGTTCGATGGGAACTTGTTGTCAGAAATTCCGGATCTCAAATTCTCCGACAACAAAATCCGTTGTGGTAAATTCCGATGGTGTGTACACAATTCCGACGCACAAAGTGCCGCGCATGCTCGGAATCAAGCAGAAGAGCCGCACTTGGCTATTGATCTTCATTCTTCTCGTCGTACGTCTTGTACGTCATCCCGCGTTCTTGGCGATGGGAATTTCCACCAAGATTTGTGTGACCCGCGTGTAGAGAAGACAAGTGTGAGCTGTGGATTGTGTGGTGGGAATGTGCGATCGTGTGTACGGGGCATTAGGCGACTTTCACACCGGGGCGGAGCCGGTGTTATCGGTAAAGTGCCGCTTTAGCACTGTTGTAGTGCCGCTTTTCGGAGGCTAGCGGGGCACTTTTACCCCCTCGCTAGCGGCCAAATAAAAGGTTTGAAGCGCCCGTGTTGAGGCTGCCGAAGTGCTTTGCAGGCTCTTCAGGGGCGCTGCCCATTCCTTTCAATGGGCGGGGCGTTTTGGGCGCGGTCTATACAACAAAGATGCTTTTTTTCCTGTCCTCCAAGTGCCCCGCCCCCGGTATGAAAGAACTCGGGATTTACAGGGGCCTAAAAAGCACCCCAGTGCCAAAGGGGTGTAACGGAGGGTTAGGACCCCTGTCTGATTTATTTTTCACCATCTGTCTTCCATTGCAGAGATTTCCCTTCACTTCCTGTCCAAAGCCAAACAGGAAGTGAGAGGAAAATCTCTGTAAATTGAGGGACTTCCTTGGGGACCCCCCAGGTCACCGGAACTAGTGTCCCTATTGGAAGATTTACCCCCCTCTTACTTTTCTGGGGACAACCCAACATTTTAGATTTTCTTTTACATTCACATTCAATGTTAATAATAAACAGGAGAAATAGAGGGGGGTAAATCTCCCTAATGGGGCCGCAGACAGCAATACCAACTCACAGGGTTCTAATGCTTTAGTTATACTTACATTCAACAAGCTGACATTAGAAGCTGATTGGTTGCTATGAAAAGCTGCACCACATTCTGTGTGCATCTGTTTTAGTAACTCTCCCCCATAGCAGAGCTACCAACTGTCCCGGATTTTGAGGGACTGTCCCGGATTTCGAGGGACTGTCCCGGATTTCGAGGGACTGTCCCTGATTTGGAGCAAAGTCCCTCTGTCCCTCTTCCCTCCTCCTTTGTCCCTCATTTTGGTCTGATCTCTATAGTTGTGTATAAAATTCACTTATTATCTTTCAAAAAAGTGTTTCCCGGCACTAAACCTTCCATCCAATCTCTAGATTTGCTGCATTTGTAAATGTCAAAATCCAGTATAAAGGAATAGTCGTGGTGAACAATAAAGCACTAGTGGGTTTAACTATTTTTTTTTAATATAATTTCACTTTAAGGCCTCATACACACGGACGTTTTTACAGCGGATTTTTTGAGCGTTTTTTTGCTGCTTAAGAACGTCACTCCATGTTATTCAATGGGCTCATACACACCGGGGCGTTTTCGAGCTGTAACAGGCACGGTCCGTTTTTAAGCTCCAAAAAAAACCAAAGGACCAGCGCGTTCTGAGGCTCCAGCGCTAGAGATGTTTTGACGCCGAAAAAAGCTCAAAAAAGCGCATTAGCGCTATACTGACGTTTTTTAGCGTCAGCGTTGTTAAGCTGTAAAAATGTTTATGTGGGTAATTTGGGAGTGGAAAATAGCAGAGGGATGTTTTTTTTAACAAAAAACGCACCTTAGCGTTAACGCTTACAAACGACGTTAAACGCGCATTGACGCCGAATCAAAACGCTATAAAAATTGCGTTTTTAGCGCTGCTTTTTTCCAGGTGTTGTTACTAGCTTTACAGCCCGTTTTTAAAACGTCCGTGTGTACGAGGTATAAGGCCCCAATGACACGGATGTTTTTACAGCCGCTTTTTTTAAGTGTTTTTTCGCAGCTTAAAAACGCCTGTCTATGTTAGTCTATGGCTTCATGCCCACCTAGGCGTTTTTGAGCTGTAAAAAAAACCCTGGACCACCGGGTTCTGAGAGACATTTTTCAGCTATAAAAACGCTCTAACGCTGATAAACGCTCACAAACGCGCAAAAACATCGCTCACCAAAGTTTTTTAGCGTTTTTGATCCATTGAAAAAAAAAACACTAAAAACGCTAAAAACACGAACGCAGAAAAACACTAATAAACGCTAAAGAACGCTATTGCGAAAACGTTGAAAAAAGCTGAAAAAAGTAAAAAAAAATCTCTGCAAGATCCTGGCGTTTTCATAACGTAATTTTAACATCCCGCGTGCATGAGGCCTAAGGGGCGTGGCAGGGGGTGTGTCCTATGCCTACATTACTTTTACTAATAGGCGCCCCTCGTTCTCATCTCATACATTTAGGAGGTGTATTATAGTGCGGCGGTACTGTAAGTGTTTTCCTGCATTGTAAACATCTGTCATTACAAGGACACACACAGAACAATTGTTTCCTGCATGTCCCATTCACGCTGCAACGTAGACCGGAGCCGTGCTACAGCATAAAACGCTGACATGATACATTTTATTGCAGCAGGCTGTACAGATCGGCATGGCTGCTGTACAGCAAACTGTATTAAGTGTACTTTATTACGCTTCAAATAAAGTTTGTACAAATACAAAAAAAAACCCCAAGCTGTGTATGATGAGCTAAATGGTGCATCACACTGCCCCCTGCAGTCAGGAACAGAGAACTGCCGGAGAGGTAAAGCGCTCCATCTCTTCCTATGTGAATACATCAAACAAACTTCTTTTATGTGTTACAGTTTGTAAGATGTAATATATATATATATTTTTTTATATAATTTATAATAATTTATAAAATGCAGCATTTTGAAACTCAAGCAATGCTATTAGCGATGTTGTCAGTGTATCTATGAATGTATTGGTAACATGTACGGATTTAATGCCGGCCATACATTTACATGCCATGATAAACGATCGATAGACTTGGTCATTTCAAACAATCTTTTATTCAAAATTGATTTTTGGCCATAAGAAAGAAAAAGATGAATTTGGTGGAATTTGACTTTATTTTGCACCAGAGTCCTTCATTTCTATTGGATAAAAATGATTGTTCATTGTTCAGCTTATCACAAACAATTATATGGTGAGAATGAAAAGGAGAGCCGGAGAGGAGAAAACACGGAAAAAGAAGAAGAAGGAGAGAGAGAGAGAGAGAGAGAGAGAGAGAGAGAGAGAGAGAGAGAGAGAGAGGGAGAGAGAGAGAGGGAGAGAGAGAGAGAGAGAGAGAGAGAGAGAGAGAGAGAGAGAGAGAGAGAGAGAGAGAGAGAGAGAGAGAGAGAGAGAGAGAGAGAGAGAGAGAGAGAGAGAGAGAGAGAGAGAAGAGAGAGAGAGAGAGGAGTGAAAAGAAGGTTTGTGTGGGGGAGGGGTGGTGAAGAAAGAATAAAGCAGATGTAACCTCAATCACTAAAATGTCATTGAAGATTTAATATGATAATTATCATTTCACAAATCATCTCTATATTTTATAAATCTGCACTTTGCAATAAAGTGTTTGTTCAGCAAAAATATTTTTTTCATTTTGATGTAATGGGGAAGGATTAGAACCCCCGCTTTCTATGAGATCCATTCCAGTCATTTACTCTTACTTGGGGTTATTCAACAGAGAGAGAATATATATATATATATATTATATTGCCAAAAGTATTGGGACGCCTGCCTTTACACGCACATGAATTTTACTGGCATCCCAGTCTTAGTCCGTAGGGTTCCATATTGGCTTCAACTCTTCAGGGAAGGCCGTCCACAAGGTTTAGGAGGGTGTCTATGGGAACGTTTGACCATTTCTTCAAAAGCGCATTTGTGAGGTCAGGCACTGATGTTGGACGAGAAGGCCCGGCCTGCAGTCTCCGCTTTAAGTCCTCCCAAAGGTGTTCTATCTGGTTGAGGTCAGGACTCTGTGCAGGCCAGTCAAGTTCCTCCACCCCAAACTCGCTCATCCATGCTATATTGCCAAAAGTATTGGGCCACCCCTCTAAATCATTTGGTGGAGGGGGGGTTATGGGGTGGGGGTTGTTTTTCAGGGGTTGGTTTGGCCCCTTAGTTCCAGTGAAGGGAACTCTTAGGGTGTCACCATATCAGGACATTTTTGAAAATTTCATGCTCCCAAGTTCATGGGAAGGGTTTGGGGACGGCCCCTTCCTGTTCCAACAAGACTGCACACCAGTGCACAAACAAGGTCCATAAAAACATGGGTGAGTGAGTTTTGGGTGGAGGAACTTAACTGGCCTGCACAGAGTCCTGACCTCAACCTGATAGAACACCTTCGGGATGACTTAGGGCGGAGACTGCGAACCAGGCCTTCTCATCCAACATCAGTTCCTGACCTGACAAATGCTCTTCTGGAAGAATGGTCAGACATTCCCATAGACACCCTCCTAAACCTCCTGTTCAGTCACTTCCTATTATAGGGTGGCGATGTATTTTCCCTGAATAAAGAATATTCCCTTATGGTGCTATCAGAAAAACCTAAATAAAGGTTTAATAGTCTACTGTGAAAATATATATTATACAATCCCTACAAAACATAAATACATCAACACAATTCTCTTCTGCTGTAATAAGACCTCTGGGCCCCTGGTAAAGTGAAGAGGTGGTAGAAGGGCACAGAGGGGCACAAGGGCTGTACTCCAATGTTCTATTGTGTTTGTCTGCCTTGGATCACAGGATGTGTATTGCTGTGAGGAAGGAGGGAGGGGGGATTCCTCCAGCAGCCCCCCTGATAACACTGTGTACTGATGAGAAGCACACCTGACCTGTGTGTCCATTGTGATTGGACAGTTTAACCCGCCCTCTTTTCCAAGGTGGGGGGGGGAATGTTTTGAAGTGGGATCTGTATAACATGTGTTTTTTTTAATACATTATGACAATATTACATATTTGTAATTTTCTTTAATATACTTTCATGACATATGTAAACAGCTTTTTTGTACCAATGTTTTTACACTCAATAAAAGTTTGTAAACAAAAAAAAGATTCATTTCCTGCTTGAAACCTGAAGACGGAGCCGTGTCTCGTTTTTGGGGTGGATTATATGTACGGGTTCCTTGATCGGCTGATTGGAGGGTTCGGTGGCGGCCTTTGTGTTTTGGGTATGAAATGTCCTAAACGACTTTAACCCCTTTCATACTCGGGGTGTCGTTACAGCCTCATATGTATAATTAGTCCCTTATCCTCGCCGGGGTGACCCATACAAACGGCTGGAAAAACTTCAACAATCTTACATTGACTACTGTGTTACATACAAGTCCAGAAAAATAACTATTGTTTACATTTACCATAAGGGAACCTGGATCTTTATTAACCCCGTACAATCATCGGAAAAATACTTACAATTCTTTAAAACATTTTTTTTTCTAAAAAATTCCTTTGCTAAAATATATGTGTGCACACACATGCACACGCTACCCATCCATATGTGTCTACACATGTTATAGGGGAAGATCTTTGTCACAAATCAATTCTTTCATTTAACAGTAAATGCAGGGAGGGAATACTTAGTGCTCCTAATAGGCATGTTGAATATACTGAATGTTTGAAAACAGTAAAAAAAAAAAAAAAAATTTGAAATAAAAAAAACTAAAATAAAAAAACATGAATACACAAAAGTAGAAATAAGAAGAAATAAGAATAAAAAATAAAAATGAATAAAAAAAAATATATATAAAATAAAATACAGAAAAAAAAAATAAACCTAAGGCAGGAGAATAATAAAATAATATAATAATAGAAAAATGAAAAAAACGTAAAAAATATAAAAAAAAATATAAAAGAATGGAGAAAATGTAAATAATATAAAAAAAATTTGAAAGTCGAAACTCAGCCGGACGCCGACGAACGGGACCAACAGAGACCCTTACCACTTCATACAAACCACTGGAGAAGCTTGGTGCCAGTATAGGGGCACCGGAAACATGTGAGTTGCACAACTTTTATCTAATCTTTTAATAAATGGTCAAAACATATTGCGCTACGAAGGCTGTTTGTTTTTCATGAGGACATATTCATATACCAAGCGGCAGCTGCGAGTGGATTGGTTATCCCTTAAATGAACCGAGGGCTTGAATGTATTTAAATTCTGGTGAGTGGCCAATCCTTAAGCGGTGGTGGATTTGGCACTGAAAGTCACATTTTAACAAATAAGGAGGAGCACCGCAGCAGCACAATTAATGGGGTAGAAGCTACAGCTTTACTATCACAAGTGGATAGAAACCTATTATCACAAGTGGATATATATTGGACTTTATAATCTGTATAAGTTTTTTTATTGATGAATTTGAGTGGTGATATGAAGAGTCATGTAAAATCACATATGTATCTGTAAATAATTGACTTGAAAGGTAGCGCAGTCTGCACCTCATACACATAGATTTTGCACAATTCTTTCACAGTTGGAGGAATAGTTTGTTTTGACTGCAGCAACCAAGGGTTTGAATTTCTAATTTCTAATTTTTAATTTTCATTTAAATGTATTTCAATTACCTAGTATTTCACATCTAAACACATTGTGAGTGCGCCGGTGGCACATTTTTCCACATAATACATGGGGAGAGATAAAAAAGAGAGAAAAGAGTAAGAAAGAGAGAAGTGGAGGGAGATGGAGAAAGAAGGAAGAAATATATAGAAAAGGGGGGAGACCCGTCAGCTATAACATTATGACCAATGACAGGTAATGTGAAGAACATTGAATCTCTTGCTACAATGGCAGTAATTAGGCAGCAAGTGAACATGTTTTCCCTGAAGTTAATGTGCTGAAAACAGAAGAAATGGGCAAGTGTAAGGATCTGAGCGACCTTGACTCGGGCCAAATAGTAATGGCTTGGTGGCCGGGTCAGAGCAACTCCAAAACTGCAGCTCTTGTGTGATGTTCCCGGTCTGCAGTGGTCAGGACCGACCAAAAGCGGTCCAAGGAAGGAAATTCTGTACACCGGCCACAGGGTCATGGGTGGCCAAAGCTCATTGGTTTACATAGGGAGCGAAGTTTGGCCCATGTAGTCCAATAGAAGAGCGACTGTCAGCAGTTATTGTTACTTCCGATAGAAAGGAGTCAGAACACACAGTGCATCCCAGTTTGTTGTGTATGGGACGGCCTAGTGGTAGACTGGTCAGGGTGCCCATGCTGATCTGTGTCCACAACCAAAAGTGCATCCAATGGGCACATAACCATAACATTACCATCACCAACCATGGCACTCCTCTAGACCTCTGAAGGTATGATGTAGTACCAAGTCAGTAGCAGTTCCATAAGATGAGAGGTGGGGCCTCCATGGATCGGGCTTGTATCTCTAGCGCATCCCACTGATGCTCAATTGGGTTGAGATGTGGAGAATTTGGAGGCCAAGTCAACACCTCATACTCATTGTGTTCCTCAAACCATTCTTGAATTAATCAGACCAGGCCACTATCTTCCATTGGCCCATGCTCCAGTGGGCCTGTGTGCAAGATCATAAGCCGGCCCCCATTGCTTGATTAAAAAAAATTGAAGCGTGCTTAGTGCATTGTGGCAAATAGTGGGCATGGTTTTCATTGTGGCTGGGGTGCTGCTAGGATTGTAAAAGACCCGGGGCCTGGTGTTTTGGCGTAGTAATGTGGCGCATGTAGCGTGCCGTGGCGGACAGTGGGTTTGGCCAAATTGTGTTAACAGTGGGAGGGGCTTAAAGGGGTGTGGTTGAGTAAAGCAAAAGCCTTCTTGTATCCATAAAATATGCTCACATTGCTGCGCCACAAGCAAGAGTCTCACAGACATGTATAAACCTATGCATTATAATTAGAAGATAAAACTCTTCCATCACACATAAAAACATTCAGAGAGATAACATTTTATCTGAGCCTATCTTATAGAAGAACTTCACTAGAATAGTCAGGGAGTGCTGACCTACCAGAAACTGCTGAGACAAGAAGTCTGTAATGTACAATATAGTGTATATAGTGAATCCTCAGGCTTCACAGTCACCCCTATTCTCAGGCTTCACAGCACCTCCCCAATCCTTAAGCTTCACAGTCCTCAGTCTTCACAGTCCCCCCATCCTCAGTCTTCACAGTCCCCCCATCCTCAGTCTTCACAGTCCCCCCATCCTCAGTCTTCACAGTCCCCCCATCCTCAGTCTTCACAGTCCCCCCATCCTCAGTCTTCACAGTCTCCCCATCCTCAGGCTTCACAACACCTCCCCAATCCTTAAGCTTCACAGTCTACCCCCCATCCTCGGTATGAACAGACCTTCCCATCCTAAGGCTTCACAGCGCCCCCCCATGATAAGTATCTGGTACTGGTGAATAGAATCCTTTGCTGCTTTATTTACAGACAGAAGTAAGTAACCAGGAACTGCCATTTCCCAGTGATACAAACAAAATTTCTTGTAAATGTCTATACTGGAGGTTTTACTCATTGCACAGATTTTCCCCTTCACAGGCTGGTTCTAAATATCCCCCAGGCTATTCAAACAAATTTAGCATTTTTAATAATTCACAAGCATTGTTAAAATCTCTGCCACCCCCAAAGGGAATGTAAACTTGTTTTTTTGGTACATGTTCCCAGCAGTGTCCAGCCACCCCCGCCATTTGTTTGACAATCGCTTGCCTATTATCCTAGAAGATGGGCAGCCATGTTTTTAACATTTGGCTCTCATTGACTTCAACAGATTCAGCCCCCGAGATTTTGTCATCTTTGCCAAACCCACCAGAAATCAAACCCAGGTACATTTGTCTCATCTCTAGTCAACAGTGGGTGATTTCCAAAGATCTATGCTCAGAGCAAAAGGATAAAACCCATTGTGACATCACTGCCCCGCCTCCCCATATTGTCCAATCAGAGAGTGCTTTGAATTCATTGAGAAAATGCGAAGGTTTCCCTGAATGGCGCTCATGCCTGGACCTTTAAGCCAGAGCCAATCACTGTAGTAGCATTCTACTTCCAGCTTCTAGGGGGAACACAGCACATAGCTCCACCATTCTTCACACCATAGAAATGCAGTCCGGGTGCCTTCCATGTGCTTTTCAGCATGTGCGTTTTTGATGCGTTCAAGTGCGTTTTTGATGCAGTCCAGTGCTTTTTTCCCCCTCTCTTTTTTCTTAGCCTTAAATAAGGACAAGTGTGTTCCGGTGCATTTTTGGTGCATTTAGGTGCATTCCAGTGCTTTTTTGAAGCGTTTTAAAGCGTTTTACAGTCCAGTCCAGTGCAGGGAAAATGCAGCATGTTCTATTTTTTTTCTGGAACTGGAATGCACTGGAACTGCAAGCACTGGTGTGAACTATGCCATTGTAAACCATATACCCTACTTTCCATTCGTTTTTGATGCAGAGAAAAGCACACTGGATTTCATGTGGTGTGAAATGACCCAAACGTTGCATTTTTCCTGCACTGGACTGGACTGGCACGCAGTAAAATGCATCAAAAATGCACTGAAATGCTCTGGAACACATCAAAAACGCACTGGACCCTAGTATAGTGGGGAAATAAACAGGAAAAGAGAAGATAAAAATCACCTGGAATGCTCCCCGAAATGAATAAAAAATGCACCAAAATTGCACTGCAGAAATGTGCATAGAGAAAGGTGTCCAGAACTGATGTGTGTTTTTATGGTGGGAACCAACCCTGAGCCTAGGTTCACACTGATGTGATGCGGGAAATGATTACAGCGCTGGTTCCCGCATCACTCCTCTCCCACAGGAAGTTCAACACGGCCTTCTGCTAATCGCTGCGGGTGTCATTACATTGTTAATGACGCCCCCCCAGATCGCTTCACAGATCGCAGTGTGAACTATGAACTTGCACAGGAATCGGATGGCATAGGTGAGAACGCCCAGGAGATCCGATTCTAGTGCAGGGAAAAACAAGTCCCTGATCCGATTCTAGTGCGGGGAAAAACAAGTCCCTGCACTTCTTTCTGTGTGAATCTACAACTGCATGTCTGAACTCGCATCTCACAGACATCGCATGTGATCGGTACTGCAGGTGCGGGTGCGAATCACATGCTATGTCTGTGATGGCAGTAGTGTGAACCTGGGCTTAGGGCCGCTTCACACTGCTGCAATGCGGGAAGCTTGTGAATCCACTGCGGGTTCCCGCATCGCATGTTTCCCGGCGCAAGTTCACACTGCCCTATATGCCAAATGCTGGGAGTGTCTGGTAAAGCCTAATGACACCCCCAAATCAGTTCACCTATCGCAGTGCAATCTGCAAACTCGGACAGGAATCGGATCGCATGGGTGTAAACAAACAACAGGGTCCTGTGCGAGTTTGATGCCAATTCAGCCATACGATCTTTATAGCTGAAATCATACAGACATCGCATGTGATTTTCAGTGCAGTGCGGTGCGAATCACATCCGATCTCTGACATCGCACCAGTGTGAACCGGCCCTTAATGTTCAAAAAATATCATATACAATATAACATTTTTATTAAATATTATAAAAATATAATATACAATATAATATATCCAATATAAAATTTTTTATAAAATATTATAAAAATATAATATACAATATAACATTTACAATATATCCAATATAACATTTTTATAAAATATTAGAAAAATATAATATACAATATAACATTTACAATATATCCAATATAACATTTTGTATAAAATATTATAAAAAATATAATATACAATATAACATTTACAATATATCCAATATAACATTTTTACAAAATATTATAAAAATATAATATACAATATAACATTTACAATATACACAATATAACATTTTTATAAAATATTATAAAAATGTAAGATACACAAAAACAACAAAAAAAATCCCTCTGAAGGTTTAATACAACTTTAAATAAAATAAAGAGAAACATTTAATAAGACAGTAATGGGGAATCCAGAGGGGCAGATGACCATGCAATGATTCCATGATGAAGAAGAGATGTGTAGAGCTCTCAGCACTGATAAATTCGGGGGGGAGTGGTTTATTGACAGCTCTCCCCGCCCCTCCTCACTACTGTTGCTGCAGCCATCGCCGATCAAATCAGTAGCCGGTGTTCTGCCGAGAAAGTTCCCCTCGGCGGATAAGGATCCCCCTGTACTGCGCAGGCGCAGCGCTTGCGCAGTACGAGCCAGCAGAAATAGCCAAATAGTTGTAAATCAGCTGTACACGGCGCCTGTAAGAGGACCCCTCGTGGGCTCGCTTCGCTCGCCACACTTCGGGCATGACCTCGCTTCGCTCGGCACTTTTTTATTCCCCCTCTAGGTCCACTTGGATGGTGGATCTTGAACCTGGACTCAGGGCGCAGGCGCCATGTACAGCTGACTGAAGGTTTTCAGCTTTGGCTATTTTCGGCGGCTCCTTAGTCGTTCGTGCTGCGCAAGCGCTGAGCCTGCGCGGTACAGGGGGGTCCTTATCCGCCGGGGGAACTTTCTCAGGAAGACACTGGGAGCCGCGCACACTTCTTCGTACATAGCCCCACTCGGCTGCCTGTTGAAGTGTATAGAAGCGGCGGCAGACAAATCCCTGAGCCAGGAGAGGGTGACGTTCTTGTTTTGCAGATGAACACCTTGGCCGCCTTGTGGCTGATAATAGAGCTGCAGTCAGATCGCTGCTCATCACTTTGCTTAGGTACTGGTTGCTGTGGGCTGTGTGTGTGCGAAGCTCTGTATAGAGGCAGGGCTGTGTGTTGTGTGTGTGCACAGTGCTCCCTCCTCTACACCCTGATCATTGCGCTACACAAGGCCATACATTTGTAACTAGCAGGAAAACACAACAAAAGAAAAAAAGAAATAACCAACTCCAGGAACTGTCCAGCAGCTTCACCTCCTGAACATGAAAGTCCCTCATTTCTACCTGCTTGGATTACTTGTCACCAGCGGGGAAGGTAGGAATCCACTACCATTCATCAACTCTCAACTAGTTGTCATCCTTCACCCTGATCAGCCACTTATCCATCTGCATGTATGGAGGGGAGGATCATGGAAGTCACACTATGTCTAGGGATCTTCTAGGCATTGCATTCTTTATTAGTAATGTTGTGTTGGTTCTGACAAAGATATGAACTGTGATCAGAGATTAAACAGCTCCAAAATTCCATTTTCCCTGCTGGAATAAATTAGGATGACATCTGATCCTTTTTTTTATTGATCGCAATGACCGCTGCATTCCCTATTTGTTTGTGCGATCAAGGTCTTCTTTTTATTTATTTTTTATACTAAGTGTCTCTTGGGTGACTTTTATAATCACACTGTCTGTTGCCATACTTCTTCACTTACATTTTATCCTTGAAGTTCACCTTGAATGAATTTGATGACGGCCGGTATCAATCCATTTCTACAATTGTTTCGTAATGTTCCATTTTTTTTTTTTTCTTTTGCGAGCGAAGGGTTGTAATTATGAAGTCACCAAAACATCAAGTTGTGCATGTTAATATTGGGCTATTATCACCAAGGTTGGAGCCGTCTTGTTTTCCTCCAGCAGGGGGAGCTGGCGTTCCATATTTGAACTTTTTTTTTTTTTTTTGGTGGCTGGTTCACCTTCTTGCCTAAACTATGTGTTGGAAAAAGCTTTGACACGCTCCTTCTATAATACCTCAAGCACGACTTGACATTTTGGACAAGAATCCTTCGTTTCTTCGGGGAAAAAAATGAGCATTCAGGCTACAGTCATGATTCTTGGGTGCAAAAAAAAAAAAGAATGACAAAAAAAAAAAATGATCATAAATTGAGAAAATAGTTATAGATATAAATGAAGCTATTCTGGTAAGGCAAGCCTGGTAGCCAAATAGGGAGCAGGGGCTTTGAATCCAATTAGTGTTCAGTAGAAGGGCTGCCTGCTAGTATAATGAGATGTTGGAAGCAGCTACATTCATATTTCAGCTCAGGATGGGGCTGAAAACAAATATGGTGGCCATTTAATGGTCAGTTTGTGGAACTGTAACAACATCCTTACTCTTTGGAGATGCATGCCAAGCAGGATGGTCTCTTTATTAGCATAGTGGTGATTTCAGCAGAATGGTACAGGGATGGGATAGGCAGGGACCGCCAACTGCTTGTGTTTACTCAGCCAGGTACTACTGGCTTATGCTGTCCCTGCTCCATTAATATGGCAGCGGGGAGTCATGAGAAGCAAATTTAAAATCATCGATTGTGCAGTGTGCGTAAAGAAAAGATCAAGCTTTTTACTTTTTGTGTGTACATGGGAAAGTGAAGAGATCACTGGCTGAAAAATAATAAAGGATCAACGATGTGCAAACCATTGCTCCGAAAGGGCAGAAACCGCATCAAAAAATTGAGCATGATCATTTATTTATTTATTTAGAGGGGTGGTGAAAAGTCTGTACGGTTCTCATGATCACATCAGTGCTTTCCATTTGCATTAAGTGATCCTGATTTATTATTATGGCTAAATATAGATTGCAAGCTTTATGAGCCCTGGTATTGCCAATTCATTACATATTATTGTATTGCTATAGTTTAAAGTATTGCTGTAGTTTATTAGTTAAAGTGTTTTTAAACAATGTAGTTAATAATAAAAATAATAATAATAATATTAATAGAACATAGAATAATTGTATTTATAATACAAATACTACTGCTACTACTATTACTTAAAATAATAATAATACTACTACTAATAATAATAATAATAATACTATTAATATGAATCTTATTATTATTATTATTATTATTATTATTATTATTATTATTATTATTAATAATAGTATTATTGTTACTAATATAATAATAATTAATATATTTATGTATCTATGTAGTATTTTTGTATTTTGCATTTTTAATTCCAGAAATACTATTTACAAACAGAAGCCCTACTAACAATACGGTATTTTAATGTTAAAATAGATGTTGATACAGAACATCACGCCTGTAGATTTCTACTTAATTTTCCGCGTTATGCTATTAAATTCAATTTCAACGTAATGACTAGAGGTTGGAACTAGTAAAGCACAATTAAAGCTGGGATAGTCAAACTAATTAATATTTAATTCTAAATGTTTTTTTAACATATGGGTGTTTGATTTGCCACTCAGTTCAACACCCTAATGCCCCGTACACACGATCGGACATTGATCGGACATTCCGACAACAAAATCCACGGATGTTGGCTCAAACTTGTCTTGAATACACACGGTCACACAAAGTTGTCGGAAAATCTGATCGTTCTGACCGCGGTGATGTAAAACACATACGTTTGGACTATAAACGTTGCAGTAGCCAATAGCTTTTGTCTCTTAATTTATTTCGAGCATGTGTGGCACTTTGTGCGTCGGATTTGTCTACACACGATCGGAATTTCCGACAACGGATTTTGTTGTCGGAAAATTTTATATCCTGCTCTCAAACTTTGTGTGCCGGAAATTCCGATGGAAAATGTGTGATGGAGCCCACACACGGTCTGAATTTCCGACAACGAGGTCCTATCACACATTTTCCGTCGGAAAATCCGACCGTGTGTACGGGGCATTAGAGCTATGCTGAGCAAAGTCTGTTTTTTCTTTATTTCTTTTTGATTTGTTATTTTCCTACTAAGGAAAACCCCCAAATAAATTTTCTTTTATAAAAAGAGCTATGCTGCTGTTGGGTATTTTGACAGATTATGGTTGTGTAGGTCACATTGGTAGGAATATTTAATATTCTATTTATAAACAATGACATGATGGATCACACACAAGATCCACAATAACCACATTACCCCTTTTGGAGATCCAGGGATTTCTGTAATGCTTTGTGCTGGAGCATAACGTTTGCTTTATCTATATTTTATACATGTGCAACTATTTCATTTCTTGCTCGTGATTGGTCAGCCTTCTGCAAAAATTCTAGATGCCTTCATGCAATGGAGCTTTCTTTGCCCTGTTTCTGCACGAGCTGTGCTGATGTAATGGGTGGAGTAGATAATGCCATCTTCATTTATATATTAGTATCCTTTTTGTAATGGTTTGTAAAACAAACATTCTGCTAAGCTTTATGTGTAACTAAAAGCATAAATAACAGAATTCTAATATTTGGGAAACATACAATCATCTTTGTAAATATATGGTATTCACATGCACCGAACTGAAAAAATATGCCAGGGAGTTCTGAATTTCTGCTGCTGTTTGTGGCCACTCCTTCTTAGCAGGTCACACCTGATTGGTTGAAACCAGCGAACCAGAGCATTTCTTGTGATGCAATTCATGTGTGACTCCTACTTGATACAAAATTTACAAAGGTGTCAGGTTGTCAGGTACTGAGCGCCAAAGCAGCACCATTATATGTAAAGTAGAGAGACTACTATGTACTGCTTGTTATAAGTCATTTATTTCTATGTGGGGGTTTTAAGACCTGCATCTACGCTTAATTAGCTAAACAACGCTTTATGATATGTATTATTATGTAATATGTAATGTTATTATGATATGTATATTAGTTGGAAAGTATGGTGATGATTTACTAAGGGCAAATAGACTGTTCACTTTGCAGGAGAAATTGCACTTGGCAAGTGAATTAGCCCCCCAGGCTTAGTGAACATGCTGAAGCCCTGCTGACTTCCATCATCCAATGATGTGCCATAAAATAGTTGTTTTGTTTTTCTTGCATGTGATTGGTTATACTTTGCTAGTGAAACTTCACCACATTGGAGTAAATTCCATTGCAAAGTGCAACTTCCCTTGAAAAGTGGACAGCCTATTTGTCTTGATAAGTCAAGCCTTCTGTGTGAGTAATGGTGTGGCCCCTTGTGGGTGTGCATGTAGGTAGGTATGTGTCTAGCTCAATAGCTGGATCATTCTTCCAAAAGGAATAGTTAAAGTAGGTTATGTAGCGGCTGAGCACATTGATCAGCATGTACAGTATGTAGTCATTCCAGTTCACTGCTTCTTCTTACACAAGTTTTTTTTTTTTTTTAATTCTGATGGGAATTTTCCAGCGTGTATAAATCATGGTAATTAAAACCCGTATTAATGCAGAGCGGATCACTGGCAATGGAGAGTTTCCATATCATGAATCCTTACTGAGATTTATCTTTACAGCTGGAGCCGTCACATCTGCTGTCACACTAGATACTGTCGGGAAGCCCCACTTTCACTGATAAATTAAAGTTCATTATAGTAAATAAAAACAATGATATATATATACATTACATATGGGATTTACATTCTCCTGCCCAGGACTTTTTGATGGTTGGACTTTTCCTTATATAAAAATCAGAGAGAAATAAAGAGTAAGTTTTTGTAGTCTGGTGCAGGTTTTCAGGCAGAGACAGCTTAGTGCTGTGTGAATAAATACTTGTATCGCTTTCATTTTTAGAGATAATATTTTCACCACTGGCAATGTTGGGAATAAATGTATTGCTGTGCTAATGTATAGACAGTTAAAGAGTAATGTATAGAGGTTAGGCTTTGGGTTTAACCACTTGCCTACAGGGCACTTTCACCCCCTTCCTGCCCAGACCAATTTTCAGCTTTCAGCGCTCTCACACTTTGAATGACAATTACTCAGTCATGCAACACTGTACGCAAATGAAATTTGCGTTCTTTTTTTCTTTCTTTTTTTCACACGAATAGAGCTTTCTTTTGGTGGTATTTAATCACTAGTGTTTTTTTATTTTTTGTGCTATAAATAAAAAAAGACTGAAAATTTGGTAAAAAAATGCCTTTTTCTTTGTTTCTGTCATAAAATTTTGCAAATTAGTAATATTTCTTCATAAATTTTGGCCAAAATTTATACGACTACATATCTTTGGTAAAAATAACCCTAATTAGTGTATATTATTTGGTTTTTGTGAAGGTTATAGTCTACAAGCTATGGTGCAAATCATTGAAAATTGATCACACCTGATCACACCTGATGTACTGAAGACTTATCTAATTCCCTAACAAGCCAGGAAAGTACAAATACCCACAAAATGACCCCATTTTCGAAAGCAGACACCCCAATGTATAATCTATGAGGCATAATGAGTCTTTTGAACGGTTCATTTTTTTCCAGAGGTTTTTGGAAAATGTGGAAAAAAAATGAAAACGCATTTTTTTCCACAAAGTTGTCCATTTTTAAGATATTTCCAACACATAGCATGTACATAGCAAAAATGACACTCCAAAATACATTCTGCTACTCTTCCTGAGTACAGCGATACCACATGTGTGAGACTTTTACACAGCCTGGCCACATATAGAGGCCCGCCAGGCAAGTAGCACCTTCAGGCGTTCTACAAGCATAAATTACACATCTCATTTCTCAACCACCTATTACAGTTTTGAAGGCCCTGGAGCCCCAGGACAATGGAAACGCCCACAAAATGACCCCATTTTGGAAAGCAGACACCCCAATGTATAATCTATGAGGCATAATGAGTCTTTTGAACGGTTCATTTTTTTCCAGAAGTTTTTGGAAAATGTGGAAAAAAAATGAAAACGCATTTTTTTTCCACAAGGTTGTCCATTTGTCCATAATAAAATTATATGCATATTCTCATCATAAATGGGTAAAATATGTTGCTATGTATATTTATAAACAATATTCCACCAATAATCCCCATATAGAAATATAATTATATGCATATTCTCATCAGAAATGGGTTTAATATGTTGCTATGTATATTTATGTGTAGTATACCTTCTTAGGTGTCCATGTGGTTTGGAGTACGTGGGACTAGGCACTAGGAAACTACATGTCAGGTTGGGTGAGCACATCACCAATATTAAACAGGGATTTGACAAACATAGTGTCTCCAGATACTATGATTTAGTTCATAAAAGAGACCCTAAGGGTACCGTTTTCATAGGTATTGAAAAATATGTTCCACACTGGCGTGGCAGTAATGGGAAGCGAACTATCTCCAGATCAGAAACTAACTGGATTTATAAGCTTGGCTGCCATGCCCCTAACGGTTTGAACATAGAGTGGGACATTAATTGTTTTATAAATAATGGTTAATGTCCCCCTCTAATGGTTAATGTTCCCCCCCAACATATCTCTGTTGTTTTCTTTCCTGATGTTTTCTGATGTGTCTCATTTAGATTGATGAGCAGATCATGGTTCATACATAAATAATTATTCCATGCTACCCAGTTATTCAACACCACTGTAGAAAGGAATGGTTTTTGTTCCATGACTTTATATTGAAGAATCTTCTTTTGGGATTGGGTTTTACTCATCCTTTCTATTTACCCTCAGTATTTTATGCATTTATACTGCTCATATGCTTCCTTACAGCACTGGGTGTTTAGTATTTTGGTTATATGTATTTTATTTAATTTTGGAAAGATTATTACTAATTTTGCAATACCATGTCTTTTTGGTTAGAATTTTTTATGTCTTTTGGGTAATACCCAATAGAATCCACTAGATGGCATTAGGTGTAATTTCCCACGTCCTCTTGGTTTTAAATTCTTGCTCTATCAATGCGGTCTCTTGGGTAATATTTCTCAAGATCCACTAGAGGGCATTTAATATATTTTCCCACGTATTTGTATCTACTTAACTCAGAGGTAATATAAGGAAGCCTATCTTCGTAATCAATCGAGGGGTCCCTCCCTCTTTTAAGTGGTTGATGCCAGATATTTTTAGACCAATTAAAGCTTGTTCCTGTTTAGATTAGCCAATCACAGCGCTCTCTGTTACCCTGTTGAGGTTTATAATGCGCATGCGTGTGCGTCGGTGCGTACCCCTGATGACGTCAGTTGTGACGAAACGGCCGTAGGGTCACAATACTAAACGCACTGCGCATGCACGCTTTTAATTTAAACGGCGGTATTGTCGTTTTTATCTTTCTGCTGCTTTTATGAAGGATCCGCATTTCGTTTGTATTTATTTGCTGTTTTAAATTAAACAAACTGAAGATATCTACACCAGCGGAGTCTCTTCTTTTGTTTTTTCCCCCTTTTTTGGTATCATACCATTTGTTTGGGCTGGAGCCTAGGAAGCTACTACCAATAGCCATATGTGAAGTGGTCCCGGAATAGGATCCTGGAAAGCACCCCCAGCGGTAGCCAGCTTGCTGCCTAGGAAGGAGGTTGTGGTGCTTATTCGGTGGTGTCCTCTGGAGTATCCCCAAGGTGGTCTCTCCCCGTCTACTAAGCCTGTTTGGACCCCCCTGAGTAAGGGCAGTCACAGGCTTTCTGGTAAGCCTCCAATTTACTATCAGGTGGTGGGCAACACTGAATGGTGAAGATTGATTCCTGACACTGTATGGAATATCTACACATCTTTTTGGGACTTTTTAATTTCTTTGTAATTTTTTTGTGACTGTTTTTTCACACAAAACTACTTGTGTTCACTTAGATTTACTTAATGCACTACTAATTTGTTGCTTATGAGTGTTATTTACACTTTTTTATTAGGGTGTTTGCTGTATTGCTCAACAAAATTTTATTAATATTTGTTTATATCACTTAGTCCAGCGCTGAACTTTTTGATTGCCTATCGGCTGTGGAGAACAAGATGAGAAGAAGTTGGTAATAATCACAGAATAAGGTCAATAAAATATATAAAACTTTATTGATGAGTAAAAAACCTCAATGGGGTAAATCTATAGAGAATAACACCTTCCAATAACTAGGTAATAATATTGGTAGCCCAATAATCAATCAGGATAATCGCGTCCCTTTGGGTAATGATCCATGACATGAAATGAATTTATCCATGGGTTGTTCTGATTACATTTAGATGATATAATAAAAATGGCAGCAAGTTGTCAGTGAAAGGCAAAGTGGCTGAACGGACTCGGCACAATGAAATCTTAGTAGCCGTGTCGGCAGAGAGTCATGCAGAGCAGAGATGGGGGAGTTGTCAGAAGTAAAGATGAACTTCGAGAAATTGGAATCACTTGGCTAAGCTTGTCATTCAGGGGGATAAAGTTCTGGTTGTGGAACAAAAACTCTGATATAAGGCAGCAGAGAGCCGGCTATGAGATGTCCGTCTCTCTTTGGGATTGCTGATGGATCGGGTTCTGTTCTTATACAAGATAATGTCAGCAACATGGAGAAAGAAATTGTAGAGAGAGACACTGGGAGCCGGGAATGCCGTATATGTTAGATAGAGCCGCATCACTTTATTACACCCAAGGAGAGGAGAGAGAGAGAGAGAGAGAGAGAGAGAGAGAGAGTGCAGGGAGAGGAGAAAGGACAGAGAGAGTGAGGGAAAAAGAGAGAAAATGCAACAAAAGGAGAGTGCAGGGAGAGGAGAGAGAGGTAGTATGGAGGATGGAGAGGAGGATGGAAAGGAGTATAGAGGATGGAGAGGAGTATGGATAGGAGTGGAGGATGGAGAGGAGGATGGAGAGCAGTATGGAGGATGGAGAGGAGGATGGAGAGCAGTATGGAGGATGGAGAGCAGTATGGAGGATAGACAGTTGTATGGAGGATGGAGAGCAGTGTGGAGGATGGAGAGCAGTATGGAGGATGGAGAGAAGTATGGAGGATGGAGAGAAGTATGGAGGATGGAGAGAAGTATGGAGGATGGAGAGGAGTATGGAGGATGGAGAGTAGTGTGGATGATGGAGAAGAGTATGGAGGATGGAGAGGAGGATGGAGAGGAGCATAGAGGATGGAGAGGAGTGGAGTATGGAGGATGGAGAGGAGTATGGAGGATGATGAGTAGTATGGAGTATGGAGGATGGAGAGTAGTATGGAGGATGGAGAAGAGTACGGAGGATGGAGAGTAGAATGGAGGATGGAGAGGAGTATAAAGGATGGAGAGTAGTATGGAGGATGGAGAGCAGTATGGAGGATGGAGAGCAGTATGGAGGATGGAGAGAAGTATGGAGGATGGAGAGGAGTATGGAGGATGGAGAGTAGTGTGGAGGATGGAGAGTAGTGTGCATAATGGAGAAGAGTATGGAGGATGGAGAGGAGGATGGAGAGGAGCATAGAGGATGGAGAGGAGTGGAGGATGGAGAGGAGTATGGAGGATGGAGAGGAGTATGAAGGATGGAGAGTAGTATGGAGGGTGGAGAAGAGTATGGAGGATGGAGAGGATTATGGAGGATGGAGAGCAGTAGGATAGCAGTAAGAGGAAGCTGCAGTCTCTTTCTCTGTATTAGTGATTGTTCCAGTCGGCTTTTATTGATGAAAAACTTTAGAAAATGTATTTTTCCCGCCATGAATCCTAATAATGAGTCGGATCCTCATCATCATCATAGTAAGTATTGATAATATTGGAAAGTGCGGAATCCTACAGAGGGGAGAAGAGGGAATTCACAATGGGAGGCGACCATTATATCCATGAAGAGTAGAATACTTTCCTTTAGAGGGTTGCAGAGAAATCCGAGGTGTCGGTGAGGACATCCTCTATACATGGAAGAGGTCCAGCAGACCCAACACCGGGACACAATCACCAGACACATCTTTGGCGGTCTACAAGAGATAATTGTACAATTACACCGAGATATTACATTGTATACATTCCATGAAATGTTTCATCAATACATATATATGTGAATGTGATGTGTATTTGCCAAGTTGTCTCCGGTGGTAATGAGGATGGAGGAGATGATGATGATGAGGTCACTGACGTGACTTGGGTACCGGATAGAGCAGAGGAGGAAAGTGAGGGTGAGGCACAACCCCAACGAGGCAGCCATCATGGAAGAGTAGAGAGCAGCCACTCTATTCCATCACATTGTGGAACTGTCATCTCCCGGCCCACTTCCCACAGCTCAGCTGTCTGGACCTTTTTTAGCACATGTGCAGCAGATCGCACTGTTGCAATTTGAAACTTTGTCTCAGGCACATCAACCGTGGCAAAAACACCAACCATTTGTGTACCACATGCTTGACAAGGCATTTAACCTCCCACCACTCAGCCCATTGGTAAGAGCACCAAAGTCTGCCAAAGAGACACCAGAATTTATCCAACAAATCTCTAATCTTGTTCCCAGTGCACTACATTGTGACCTCATCATACAGACCGGTCCCCCAAGCCGTTATTTATAAAGAAAAAAAATTGACATTTAAATAGTTTTTCATGCAAGCTTTCTTTTATAAATGTCAGTTTTGCTGCAGCAGGTTCTACACAGGGTACAGATGGGCCACTTTACAGGCAGACTAAGGAAACCCCCCCGGCACTATATTTAATCACATGCCGACTGCCGCACGCACATTTACGTCAGCAGAATGGCACAGGCAGCCAAAGGGATGTACACATACATCCGCCGCCTAGCCTAGTGGGCACATGGCCACCCTGGGAGTGTGCCTGCGGGTCCCGCAAACACGATATTCGCCGTCAGGAATTGCAGATTTTGGCAAGGAGAGGCAGAACGGGGAAACAAGGCATTTCCCTGTTCTGCCTAGCAACACGACAGGGATCTACTGATCTCAAGTGATCGGGAGCAGTGATCTCTGTCATGTTGTAGTGAGCCCATCCCCCTACAGTTAGAACACATCCAGGGAACACACTTAACCCCTCGATCACCCCCTAGTGTTTAACCCCTTCCCTGCCAGTTATACAGTAATCAGTGGCTATTTGTATCTCTGATCGCTGTATAATTGTCAATCGTCCCAAAATAGTGTCAAAAGTGTCTGATCTGCCCGCCATAATGTCACAGTCCCGATAAAAATCACAGATTGCCGCAAAACTAGTAAAAAAAATAATAATAATAAAATGCCATAAATCTATCCCCTATTTTGTAGATGTTATAACTTTTGCGCAAACCAATCAAAGTACGCTTATTGTGATTTTTATTACCAAAAATATGTAGAAGAATACGTATCGGTCTAAGCTGAGGAAGAAATTTGTTTTTTTATATATTTTTTGGGGATATTTATTATAGCAAAAAGTAAAAATATTGCATTTTTTTTCAAAATGGTTGCTTTTTTTTTGTTTATAGCGCAAAAAATAAAAACTGCAGAGATGATCAAATACCACCAAAAGAAATCTCTTTTTGTGGGAAGAAAAGGACGTCAATTTTGTTTGGATACAACATCACACGACCGCGCAATTGTCAGTTAAAATAAAGCAGCGCCGAATCGCAAAAAATTGCTCTGGTCAGGAAGGAGGTAGATCCTTCCAGGGCTGAAGTAGTTAAAGGATTTATTTTTTATTTTTATTGTTTCACTTTAAGCATCATTAAAATCACTTCTCCTTTTAAAAAGATTGTGTAGCGCTGGTAGATTTTTAATCTACCGCTGTTAGGTAAATTTAGTGGGTCGCTTATTAGAGGAAGTTAGATTTGCCTCTGTTCCAGCTTGGCTGATGTTGCGTGTACTTCCACATTGAGCCGGTGGGTGTCGTTGTCACCATCGGCTGGTGTTGGAAAAGCAACGTGTTGAAGCGTATGAGTGCTCCTCTGTCGCGGAGGCAACTCGGTGGAGGTGGTCCTCCGAGTTGCATTCCGGGAGAGGGTATTTATGGGACAGACGCCATGTTTTAGGGTTCGTTTTCAGCCACCTGCTGGCCCTCCTGGCCGACAGGTATGCATTAAGAGTACCATGTCGCTGCGGCGTGTGGGTGGGCCCAGAAACCTGTCTGGGGCCTACCACAAGCGGCAGAGGAATGGTCCTGAGCTGTCTATCCTGAGTGAAGAAGCTGGACAACCGAGGAGATCCCAGGGGAGGACCCGTCATGGAAGGATCACGCAGAGTGCTGGTCTGGAGCGGGGCCTGGTGACTCGGTTGGAGGACGCATCCTGAAGTAATCTTACAGTATAGTACTGCCGGGTTGGCTTAAAGGTTCAAGTACTGTGTCTGACTTTCATCACGAACCAATACATCCTGTGGCAGAGGATCGTACGGGTTTTATTCCAAACAAGTCTGTGGCAGAGACTTTTGTTCGTGCTACGTACTGGCTGCTAGACAAGTGAGAGTAGTCTATCCAGGCGAGCAAAGATTAAATCCCACAGGGGGAGCGCTTTCAATTACAAGTGATCAACATTCAGAGAAGTGTTCTAAAGAATACTAAGAAAGGTATTTGAGCTTCCCTGCAGCTTTCCTTCTACCTCTTTCCTGCTACTGGCCTTGTTCGTTTATTAAAGCATTGGAAAACCTACTCAAGTGTTTGGTGCTTATATCGTCCAGAGGTAAACTCAATGGAACCCCAAACCTGGTGCCGGTGAAACAGAGGTATCAAGAGTGAAGGTAACAAGCCCGCTTAAACGAGCAGCTCCACCGTGAGTTATTGCTACATGTGGGGGCGTCGTCCGGGATTTGTTGGCCATCAATTCTCGCAACCTGGAGAGGTGTTTCACCAGGAGTTTACAGTGAGAGCTGGACTTTGTTAATTTTTCAGAAGAAGAGGTTAAAAGTTGCAGGGTGTCAGGGGAATGCCAGAATCAGGGCCTGTCAGTATAGGCATTTCCCCATGCGCCTGCGTGGTAGAATTGCACATCGGCGCATACCGTTTCACAGTCAGCGGGTACGAGCGCTTGCCCCGAACGGATCAGCTCACGTGGGTGCACGACGCAGCACATCAATACGAACGCGTGCACACACATTGATTGGGACGTTCCCCTGGCAGGCCTATATAAAGACAGCTATGTCCTGTAACCTGTTCCTGAATCTGTGTAAATGTGCCTACCCGTTGTGACCTGGACCGACCCCGACTCTGCTTGAACCTCTCTTGTGCTTGACCCTCGGCTGCCTTCTGGACTTCGCTACCTGCCTGATTACCTGTGTTTGACCCTCGGCCTGTTCCTGGACTTTCCTCTGCCTTACCCTACTCTGGATTATCTGCCTGCCTGATTACCTGTGTTTGACCCTCGGCCTGTTCCTGGACTTGTCTCTGCCTAACCCAGTGTTGGACTATTTGCCTACCTGAATACCTGTGTTTGACCCCCGGCCTGCTTCCGGACCTCTGCCTTGTGGTTGACCCTCAGTATTCGGCTCAGCCACCCTGCACGGATCTCTTCACGACCTGAAGAATCGCCCAGCTCCTCTACTACCTGCTGGCGACCCATGCTCCTTCGTGCCCAATACCCGCTGTGCCATCTCCAGAGGGTATCGTGCGCCCAGCTGCAAGGGGAGCCTCTTACAGCAACTCGGCCTTGGTAAGTACCTGACAGTACAAACCAGCCATGAGCGAGGCCGACAGAGCTGGCTCTCCCCTTGAGGCACTCTGCCAGCAGGTTACAGCCCTCACCCAGGCAGTCCAGAGACTCCAAGACGGCTATTTCCAGATAGAGGATCGTCTGCAACATCTAACCACATTTCCTAACCCCTCGGACGCTGCATCAGAATCTGCCAGTGGAACATCTTCCTCTCGGGATCAAGCTAACCCAGCTCCTGCAGCAGTAATGGTCTTACCTGAACCTAGGGTTCCCATTCCGGAACGCTTCTCCGGGAACCAGAAGAAGTACAGGGCATTTAGAAGTGCTTGCTTACTTTACTTTGCCCTTCAACCCAGGACTTTTTATTCTGAGACTGTGAAAGTGGGGTTCACTATCTCTTTGCTTTCTGACGAACCACAATCCTGGGCTCACAACCTTCTCGAGCAAAAGAGTCCCCTCCTTGACTCTGCAGATACATTTTTTGATTCCATGGCCCAGCTATATGACGATCCTCAGCGTACTGCCACGGCTGAGTCCATCCTGCATACCCTGACCCAGGGAAAAAGACCAGTGGAAGATTACACTGTGGAATTTCGAATATGGTCAGGGGACACCAACTGGAACGAGGCCGCATTAAAATATCAGTACCGCCAGGGACTCTCAGAGATCCTAAAGGATGAATTGGCTCAAGTAGATACCCTGGCCTCCCTAGAAGACCTGATCCAGCTCGCTATTAAACTGGACAGACGTCTCCGGGAATGTCGCAGCGAGCGTTTCCAGTCTCCAAGACCTACTTGGATCATGCAGCGGGTACCACCTGTTCCTGCACCCCCTACAATTTCTTCGTCATCCTCTCATGGTGAGCCCATGCAACTGGGTCTAGTTCGATCCCCACTCACTCCTGATGAAAAGCTCCGCCGGCGCCAGGCTAACCTTTGTCTATATCGTGGAGGGGCCGGTCACTTCTTAAACAACTGCCCTGTTAGACCCAGTAAGTACCGCCCACGGTCTGCCACGAACTTTCAAGTCGCTAGTTCAAGCCAATCTCATCTTGTCCTCATGATCTCATTACAGGTGGCGGAAGAGAAGGTCCAGTTGCCAGCCATCGTTGACTCAGGAGCCTGCAGTTGCTTCTTGGATGCATCTTTGGCCCAAAACCTGCACATCCCTCTACGAGTTAAGGAGCAATGGCTACAAATCCACCTGGCAGATGGATCCCTACCCTGTTCTGGGACTGTCACACAGGAAACTGAGCCTATCCTCACCCACATAGACTCTGATCATTCTGAATTTCTTTGCTTTGACATTATAAGCTCACCTATGTTTCCCGTCATTCTGGGGTTTCCATGGTTGCAGGCCCATGATCCTCAGATAAATTGGAGCAAGAAAGAAGTCCTCTTCTCTTCCATGTACTGTTCTCAGCACTGCTTTTCACCAAAATGCAACATAACAGTTCCATGTCTAACTTTACAACCAGTACCGGATAATCTCCAACATGTCCCAGCAGCATACCATGAATTCCTGGACATCTTTGATAAGAAGAAAGCTGACAGTCTACCACCGCACCGACCCTATGATTGCCCCATCGACCTCCTACCCGGTTCCGAAATCCCCTTCGGCCGCATTTTTCCTCTATCAGAGATCGAGCTAGAAGCCCTTCGCTCCTACATCGACGAAAATCTTGAAAAGGGATTCATCCAAGCTTCTTCTTCTCCAGCTGGAGCGGGAATCTTTTTTGTCGAGAAGAAGGATGGATCCTTGAGGCCTTGTGTGGACTATAGGGAGCTCAACAAAGTTACCATCAAGAACAGGTACCCACTCCCTCTTATTCCTGAACTTTTCCAGCGTCTCTGAGCCGCTCAGATCTTTACTAAATTAGATCTCCGAGGGGCATACAATTTGGTTCGGAAACGAGAAGGAGATGAATGGAAGACAGCTTTCCGGTCCCGATTCGGGCACTTCGAATATTTGGTGATGCCCTTCGGCCTTTGCAATGCCCCGGCTATGTTTCAACATCTAGTCAACGACATCTTCCGTGAGTATCTAGATAACTTTTTAATTGTTCATCATGATGACATCCTGATCTTTTCCACCACTTTAGAAGCACATCGTACCCATGTGAAGAAAGTACTCTCGATCCTCAGAAGACATGGTCTATACTTAAAAGAGGAAAAATGTGACTTCGAGAAAGCTACCATCCAGTTCCTCGGATTCATTATCTCAGTAGGAGGCGTCGCAATGGATCCGCAGAAAGTTAGGGCCATTCAGGAATGGCCAGCTCCCATAGATAAAAAGGGAATTCAGCGATTCGTTGGCTTCGCCAATTTCTATCGCAGATTTATTAAAGGTTTTTCCTCTATCATTTCCCCTATTACTCAACTAACTCGCCAGCAGACTAGATTCCAATGGTCCCCGGATGCGCAAGAAGCCTTCGATGAGCTAAAAAGACTGTTTATATCGGCTCCTATCCTCCAACATCCCAATCCAGTCCTACCCTATGTGCTTGAAGTGGATGAATCGGAGTCAGCAATAGGGGCAATCCTGTCTCAGAGAAGTGGCCAAAAAGCCTTGCTCCATCCGGTGGCCTTTGCCTCTCGTAAACTCAACCCTCCGGAGAAGAATTATGATGTCAGGGATCGAGAGTTACTTGCTATAAAGTTTGCCTTAGAAGAGTGGAGATATCTGCTGGAAGGGGCATTCCAACCCATCATGATCTTCACTGACCACCGTAACCTAGAATATCTTCGAACAGCTAAACGCCTCCGACCTCGCCAGGCCCGTTGGGCCTTGTTCTTCTCCAGGTTTAACTTCCATGTTACCTATCGACCTGGCTCTATGATGGGAAGGCGGACGCGCTTTCCCGTATGTTCCCAGAAACCAGTGAACCGGAAGAACCTGGAACCATCCTAGCTCCTCACAACTTTCTTAGCCTCGTTCAGCCCAATCTTAGGTCAATTATTATACAAGCCTCCAGTCAATGTACAGAACCTGAAGTATCCTCCCTAGAAAAGAAAGATGGTCTGCTATGGGCCCAGGACAAGGTATTCGTGCCACTCCCAGTACGACTTCAGATTCTTCAAACCTTCCACGATCACAAGTTGGCAGGACATTTTGGTATACAAAAGACCTCCGAACTAATTAATCGCTCGTTCTGGTGGCCGGGGTGGAGACAAGACTGCAAAAGATATATACAATCTTGCATTACTTGCCAACGCAATAGGGGATCCAATGCCAAATCGTGGGGACTCTTAAGATCTTTATCTATACCAGAACGTCCCTGGACAGAGGTCTCTATGGACTTTATTGTCGATCTGCCTCCTTCCGAGGAGTTTACTACCATCTTAGTGGTTGTTGACCGCCTTTCAAAGATGGCCCACTTCCTGCCATTGGTAGGCACCCCTTCTGCTTCCACAACTGCAGAAGTCTTTATAAAAGAAGTAGTAAGACTCCATGGCATCCCCCACAACATTGTATCCGATAGGGGGATTCAGTTCACGTCAAGATTCTGGAAGGATATGTGTAAGTCCTTAGAAATCAAGACATCTCTCTCTTCCGCCTATCACCACAAAGTAATGGCCAGACAGAAAGAACAAATCAATCCTTAGAGCAATACCTTCGATGTTTCTACTCCTGGTCCCAGGACAACTGGTCTTCCCTCTTACCGTGCGCAGAGTTTGCCTACAACAATTCTGTACATTCTGCCATCAACCAAACACCTTTCTGGGCAAACTATGGTTTCCACCCTTCCTTTCTCCCAGATTCTATTCCCGAAGTCACAACTCCCGCAGTACAAGACCGTATACATATTATCCAAACAAACTTTTTGCAAATTCAGGAAACAATGAAGAAAGCTCAAGAAAGTTATGAAGAGTTCTATAACAGGGGAAGAAGAAGTAACCCAAGTTTCAAGGTTGGAGATAAAGTATGGCTATCAGCCATCAACCTCAAATTACCTTGCCCATCATGCAAACTAGGCCCGAAATTCATTGGTCCTTTTGAGATCAAAAGGGTTGTAAACCCCGTGGCTTTTGAACTGACCCTACCTAATTCCTATCGGATACATCCGGTGTTCCATGCCTCTTTACTAAAACCGGTCACTCCTAACTCTTTTCCAGGAAGGGAAGAACTACCTCCTCCACCAATCCGGATTGAAGGGGAGGAAGAATTCGAAATGGAGGCAATAGTAGATTACAAATGGAGGGGGGGCAGGAACAGTATCTAGTTAAATGGAAAGGGTACCCCCCAGAGGACAATTCTTGGGAGCCCGCTAGCAATATCCATGCCCCTCGTTTAGTGCAAGAGTTTCACAGAAGACATCCTGGGATCCAAGCTAGGTTGGGCACCCGGAGGTTGCCCCTTGGGGGGGCACTGTCAGGGGAATGCCAGAATCAGGGCCTGTCAGTATAGGCATTTCCCCATGCACCTGCGTGGTAGAATTGCACCTTGGCGCGTACCGTTTCACAGTCAGCGGGTACGAGCGCGTGTCCCGAACGGATCAGCTCACGTGGGTGCACGATGCAGCGCATCAATACGAACGTGTGCACGCACATTGATTGGGATGTTCCCCTTGCAGGCCTATATAAAGACAGCTATGTACTGTGTTTGTTGCTGGTTTGTCTTTTCAGCTCCTGTAACCTGTTCCTGAATATGTGTACCTGTGCCTACCCGTTGTGACCTGGACCGACCCCGACTCTGCTTGAACCTCTCTTGTGCTTGACCCTCGGCTGCCTTCTGGACTTCACTACCTGCCTGATTACCTGTGTTTGACCCTCGGCCTGTTCCTGGACTTTCCTCTGCCTTACCCTACTGTGGATTATCTGCCTGCCTTATTACCTGTGTTTGACCCTCGGCCTGTTCCTGGACTTGTCTCTGCCTAACCCAGTGTTGGACTATTTGCCTACCTGAATACCTGTGTTTGACCCCCGGCCTGCTTCCGGACCTCTGCCTTGTGGTTGACCCTCAGTATTCGGCTCAGCCACCCTGCACGGATCTCTTCACGACCTGAAGAATCGCCCAGCTCCTCTACTACCTGCTGGTGACCCATGCTCCTTCGTGCCCAATACCCGCTGTGCCATCTCCAGAGGGTATCGTGCGCCCAGCTGCAAGGGGAGCCTCTTTCAGCAAGTACCTGACACAGGGCTTTATTTCTGACTACATAGGCAGTGGGCGCCAGTAAAAGCCCGGGAGCTACGTGATCGGGAGAACAAGTGGGAGGAGCCTACCCTACTTGATACCGCGTGGGACGTGTGTATGTGTTTGGCGCCAGAGAAGAAGAGAGGCCTCATGATTGTGCTGAGAAGATCAGAGTGTGGCCATGTCTTTTTCAGCGATGCAGCCAATGATGGGACCAAGAATGTTCCCTGCGAGCACCGTGTCGAGTACTGTGCTGACCGGAACCCTGCTTACAGATACCGGTATTCGTCTGAAGCCGCAGGGGAGGTTTGTTCTCTATACTGCCTGAGATATCAAAGGGCTGGGCATGATTTGCCACAAATGTGAGGGACTGACCGTACATCTCCGTCAGTTTGGTCGCTGCCCGCAATGTGGAGAATATTTGTTTATGGTGGAGCAACCTACAATGTCGCCCGTGCTTATTGAATGGATTGGGCGACAGGTATTGCCACAGTAGAAGCTGCTACTGCTGCGGAAAGAGAACGGCAGGCCGTGACTTTGCCTGTTGTTGCCGAGAATGTTCCGGAGAGAGACACTGCTTTTGCCGTCTCATCAGCAGACATTATTTTAATTTCTACGTCCACCACACCTATCCCTGTTGTACCTGTACAGAAGAAGGTGGGATATGTGAAGGCTTTCCGCGGCCGTGGTCGAGGCCTTCCCAGAGACTACCTGAACCGGATCCAACAAAGTCCACGTCAGGAACGGGTGAGCAATTAATGGGAAATGTATCTGGGACTGTAAATAGATATCTGCCAGCAGAAGGGCTGGGAGATTCGGAGATAGATTCCATGTCGGATCTCTCCGGTGATAATGACCTGTTTAAGACTATGTCACAAGAACTGTTATGGGCCCAAGGCGAAGATGCCGCCTCTGCTATGACTTTCCCTGAATAGACAGCCCTGAGTTCTGGGAAGACGTCACCTTGTGTGGAGCTACACAGCACTGTAAATGAAACATTGTCAAAAGTTGCTAGTTCACTTCAGACACCAGCTGGGTCTATGGTGAGCAAATCTTTGAATTCATGTGTGCCTCCTGGTATGGGGAAAAATAGACCCTTACCAAAACTTGCACGTTTGCAGAGAATATTGAACAAGCGTGTAGCTACGGAATATGGTTTGGAGTTCCCTTATGTTCCCCAGGACATAAGTGATTGAAGCTAACTGGGAGCTTTGATACAGTGAAGCTGTTTTGGACTATTTTTCTGTGCCTAAGCCTTTCCGAAAGACTGGATGTTCTGTTAAAATGGATGAACGTTTCAGCGGATGTTTTATGCACTGGAATTTCGGTCGGCACATCTATGCTGACAGAGTGGTCATCTGCAGGCCTGGAAAAGATGACGTTGTATATTTCATCACTACAGAGGATAAACTGGGAAAAGCACTGACTTTGCCAGATCCCCGGTTTTATTGGTAATTATGGACAAAAGAACTCTGGGTTAGTTAGTTAGTTAGTTAGTTAGTTAGTTAGTTAGTTAGTTGACGCTTTCAGATTTAAAGACTCTTCGCTAGCTGGACTTCTTTCATTTAAAAAGGAAAAAAGGAAAAAATGTACATATAAGGGATGGACTCCTAAAGATTATTTTGATGTAGGTAGTGGGAAGAAAGTTTCATTTTTCAAATGAGACTTTGCTCCTGAAATTGTATAGGTCGCATGTGTGTTTAATATGTTTTCCTTTTCAGGAACCATTTGATCTCCTATCAAGCTGTTAGGCTTTTCAGCTAAGATAGAAAGGGGTTATGTACAGTCATAGGATGGTTTTGTTTACGGATGTGAACATAATGTTTTACAAATGTTAATTTTGTAATGTCTTTTCTACTGTCTTTCCTTCTTCTTTAACTAAATCCAAGTTATAAGCTCAAATACCTGCTTTCAGGCTCGGGAGTTATTGTTTTGTGACAGACGTTGAGGACAACGTCTATTGTAGTGGGGGGAGCATGTAGCACTGGTAGATTTTTATCTACCGCTGTTAGGTAAATTTAGTGGGTCGCTTATTAGAGGGAATTAGATTTGCCTCTGTTCCAGCTTGGCTGATGTTGCGTGTAGTTCCACACTGTGCCGGTGGGTGTCATTGCCGCCATCGGCTGGTGTTGGAAAAGCAACGTGTTTAAGCGTATGAGTGCTCCTCTGTCCCAGAGATAACTCGGTGGAGGTGGTCCTCCGAGTTGCATTCTGGGAGAGGGTATTTATGGGACAGACGCCATGTTTTAGGGTTAGTTTTTCAGCCACCTGCTGGTCCTCTTGGCCGACAGGTATGCATTAAGAGTACCACCTCGTGGTCCTCCGTTCCGGAGGCCCACATCGCTGCGGTGTGTGGGTGGGCCCAGAAGCCTGTATGGGGCCTACCACAGCAGCAGAGGAATGGTCCTGAGCTGTCTATCCTGAGTGAAGAAGCTGGACAACCGAGGAGATCCCAGGGGAGGACCCGTCATGGAAGGATCATGCAGAGTGCTGGTCTGGAGAGGGGCCTGGTGACTCGGTTGGAGGACGTATCCTGAAGTCATCTTACAGTATAGTACTGCCGGGTTGGCTTAAAGGTTCAAGTACTATGTCTGACTTTCATCAAGAAACCAATACATCCTGTGGCAGAGTATTGTACGGGTTTTATTCCAAACAAGTCTGTGGCATAGACTTTTGTTCGTGCTGCGTGCTGGCTGCTAGGCAAGTGAGAAAAGTCTATCCAGGCGGGCAAAGATTAAATCCCACAGGGGGAGCACATTCAGCTACAAGTGATCAACATTCAGAGAAGTGTTCTAAAGAATACTAAGAAAGGTATTTGAGCTTCCCTGCAGCTTTCCTTCTACCTCTTTCCTGCTACTTCCCTTGTTCGTTATTAAAGCATTGGAAAACCTACTCAAGTGTTTGGTGCTAATATTGTCCAGAGGTAAACTCAATGGAACCCTGGACAAGGTGCCGGTGAAACAGAGGTATCGAGAGTGAAGGTAACAAGCCCGCTTAAACCAGCAGCTCCACCGAGAGTTATTGCTACAATTGTTAAAAAAAAAAAATCTCATTGATGTCCCCCAGGGCAGTTACCGGCCCCCATACCCTCTTTATGGCCATTTACTTTCTATTGAAAGCCGTCTAAATGGGGACTTTTGCAGTTCAGGTCTCATAAATTACAATGAGGTTTGTCATTCGGGTCCAATTTTTTGTGATGTTTGAAAGTTCTGACATGAAAAGAACAAGAGGGTGTTCGGCCCATCACTAGTGACAACACGTAATGCTCTGCAGTGGGATGGGTGACACATAATGCTCTGCAGTGGGATGGGTGATATGTATTAGTAGTTGGGTAAAACGTAATGCTCTGCAGTGGGTTGGGTAAAACGTAATGCTCTGCAGTAGGATGGGTGACACATAATGCTCTGCCGTGGGATGGGTGACACGTAATGCTCTGCAGTGTGTTGGGTGATATGTAATGCTCTGTAGTGGGATGGGTGACACGTAATGCTCTGCAGTGGGATGGTTGACACGTAATGCTCTGCAGTGGGATGGGTGACATGTAATGCTCTGCAGTGGGATGAGTGATATGTAATGCTCTGCAGTGGGTTGGGTAAAATGTAATGCTCTGCAGTGGGATGGGTGACACGTAATGCTCTGCAGTGGGATGGGTGACACGTAATGCTCTGAAGTGGGATGGGTGACACGTAATGCTCTGCAGTGCGATGGGTGAAAAGTAAAACTCTGCAGTGGGATGGGTGACATGTAATGCTCTGCAATCTGATGGGTGACACGTAATGCTCTGCAGTGGGATGGGTGACCTGTTATGCTCTGCAGTGGGATGGGTGATATGTAATGCTCTGCAGTGGGATGTTTGATACGTAATGCTCTGCAGTGGGTTGGGTGAAACTAGGGTTGTCCCGATACCGATACTAGTATCGGTATTGGCACCGATACCGAGCATTTGCCCAAGTACTTGTACTCGGGCAAATGCTCCCGATGCTTCCCCCGATACCTGGACTATCAGCGGTGATCGGCGCATGGAGGAGTTACAAGCTTTCCCCCCGTAGCTTTTTAGCTGCTTTAGTGACATTCAGCGGTGATCGGTGCTTGTAACTCCACCACACGCAATCGATGACTGTCACTGCATCCTCCTCCATGCCCACTCCTTCCTCTGTCCCCCTCCGCTGTCCCCCTCCATTCCGATGTTCCCCTCTCCTTCTCTGTCCCCTCCATTCTGCTTTCCTCCTCCTCCTTCCTTTGTGAATGGACAGAGTCAGCTGACTCTGTCCATTCACATAACTGAAACATTGTAATCTCTTGTGATTATGATGTGTCAGTTTATGAATGGAGAGGAGCTGCTGTCTTCTCTCCATTTATTTTCAGTGCAGCTGAGGCTGCAGATAAAGGGACTGGGGAATCTCTATCCTCTGTCTCTTTCTCTGTCTCAAGGGGGAGATATCAGAGGTCTGTTAAGACCCCTGATATCTCAACAAAGCCCCCCAACAGGGCTGATTAAAAAAAAAAAACACATTGCAATAAAGAATAAAAAAAATATTATTGTAAAAGATAAAAAGTGTAAATGAAAAGAAAAACATACAGAAACCGTTCCCCCCACCCCGAAAAAAAAGAAAGCATTGTTAAAAAAATAAAAAAAAATTAAAAAACACTGTCACGTGACATTACAAAAAAAAGTATTGGTAATTGGTATTGGCGAGTACTTGAAAAAAGTATCGGTACTTGTACTCGGTCCTAAAAAAGTGGTATCGGGACAACCCTAGGTGAAACATAATACTCTGCAGTGGGATAGGTGACATGTAATGCTCTGCAGTGGGATGGGTGACATGTAATGCTCTGCAGTAAGATGGGTGATATACGTAATGCTCTGCAGTGGGTTGGGTGAAATGTAATACTCTGCTGTGGGTTGGATGACACGTAATGCTCTGCACTGGGATGGGTGACTTGTCATGCTCTGCAGTGGGGTGGGTGACACGTAATGCTCTGCAGTTGGATGGGCGACACGTAATGCTCTGCAGTGGGATGGGTGACATGTAATGCTCTGCAGTAGGATGGGTGACACGTAATGCTCTGCAGTGGGATGGGTGACACGTAATGCTCTGCAGTGTGATGGGTGACACGTAATGCTCTGCAGTGGGATGGGTGACATGTAATGCTCTGCAGTGGGATGAGTGACACGTAATACTCTGCAGTAGGATGGGTGATAATAATGCTCTGCAGTGGGATGGGTGAAATGAAATGCTTTGCAGTGGGTTGGGTGACACGTAATACTCTGCAGTGGGATGGGTGACATGTAATGTTCTGCAATGGGATGAGTGACACGTAATGCTCTGCAGTGGGATGGGTGAACTGTAATACTCTGCAGTGGGATGGGTGACACGTAATACTCTGCAGTGGGATGTGTAACCTGTTATGCTCTGCAGTGGGATGGGTGATATGTAATGCTCTGCAGTGAGATGGGTGATACGTAATGCTCTGCAGTGGGTTGGGTGAAAAGTAACACTCTGCAGTGGGATGGATGACATGTAATGCTCCACAGTGGGATAAGTGATATGTAATGCTTTGCAGTGGGTTGGGTAAAACGTAATACTGTGCAGTGAGATGGGTGACATGTAATGCTCTGCAGTGGGATGGGTCATATGTAATGCTCTGCAGTGGGATAGGTGACACGTAATGCTCTGCAGTAGGATGGGTGACACGTAATGCTCTGCAGTGGGATGGGTGATACATAATGCTCTGCAGTGGGTTGGGTCACATGTAATGCTCTGCAGTGGGATGGGTGACTTGTAATGCTCTGCAGTGATATGGGTGATACGTAATGCTCTGCAGTGGGTTGGGTGAAAAGTAATACTCTACAGTGGGATGGGTGACTTGTAATGCTCTGCAGTGGGATGGGTGACCTGTAATGCTCTGCAGTGGGATGTGTGACACGTAATGCTCTGCAGTGGGATTGGTGACACATAATGCTCTGCAGTGGGATGGGTGACACGTAATGCTCTGCAGTGATATGGGTGATACGTAATGCTCTGCAGTGGGTTGGGTGAAAAGTAATACTCTACAGTGGGATGGGTGACCTGTAATGCTCTGCAGTGGGATGGGTGACCTGTAATGCTCTGCAGTGGGATGTGTGACACGTAATGCTCTGCAGTGGGATTGGTGATACATAATGCTCTGCAGTGGGATGGGTGACACGTAATGCTCTGCAGTTGGATGGGTGACACATAATGCTCTGCAGTGGGATGGGTGACACGTAATACTCTGCAGTGGGATGGGTGAAACGTAATGCTCTGCAATGGGATGTGTGACACATAATGCTCTGCAGTGGGATGGGTGACCTGTTATGCTCTGCAGTGGGATGGGTGATATGTAATGCTCTGCAGTGAGATGGGTGATACGTAATGCACTGCAGTGGGTTGGGTGAAAAGTAAGACTCAGCAGTGGGATGGGTGACATGTAATGCTTTACAGTGGGATAAGTGATATGTAATGCTTTGCAGTGTGTTGGGTAAAACGTAATACTCTGCAGTGGGATGGGTGACACGTAATGCTCTGGAGTGGGATAAGTGATATGTAATGCTCTGCAGTGGGATGGGTGATATGTAATGCTCTGCAGTGGGTTGGGTGAATTGTAATACTCTGCAGTGGGATGGTTGACATCTAATGCTCTGCAGTGGGATGGGTGATATGTAATGCTCTGCAGTGGGTTGGGTAAAACTTAATACTCTGCAGTGGGTTGGGTGGTACGTAATGCTCTGCAGTGGGATTGGTGATCTGAAATGCTCTGCAGTGAGATGGGTTACCTGTAATTCTCTGCAGTGGGATGGGTGACATGTAATGCTCTGCAGTGGGATGGGTGACACGTAATGCTCTGCAGTGGGATGGGTGACATGCTGCAATGAGATGAGTGACACGTAATGCTCTGCAGTGGGATGGGTGACATGTAATGCTCTGCAGTGGGATGGATGACACATAATGCTCGGTAGTGGGTTGGGTGATCAGTAATGCTCTGCAGTAGGATGGGTAACACATAATGCTCTGCAAATAGGATGGTTGACACGTAATGCTCTGCATTGGGTTGGGTGACACATAATGCTCTGCAGTGGGATGGGTGACATGTAATGTTCTGCAATGGGATGAGTGACACGTATTGCTCTGTAGTGGGATGGGTGACCTGTAATGCTCTGCAGTGGGATGGGTGACACGTAATGCTCTGCAGTCAGATGGGTGACATGTAACTCTGCAGTGGGATTTTTTTAAATGCAATGCTCTGCAGTGGGTTGGGTGACACGTAATGCTCTGTTGTGGGATGGGTGACATGTAATGCTCTGCAGTGGGATGGGTGACATGTAATGCCCTGCAGTGGGATGAGTGACACGTAATACTCTGCAGTAGGATGGGTGACATGTAATGCTCTGCAGTGGGATGGGTGATATGCAATGCCCTGCAGTGGGATGGGTGACATGTAATGCTCTGCAGTGGGATAAGTGATATGTAATGCTCTGCAGTGGGTTGGGTAAAACGTAATACTCTGCAGTGGGATGGGTGACACGTAATGCTCTGCAGTGGGATGGAAGACACATAATACACTGCAGTGGGATAGGTGACATGTAGTGCTCTACAATGGGATGTGTGACACATAATGCTCTGCAGTGGGATGGGTGACCTGTTATACTCTGCAGTGGGATGGGTGAAATGTAATGCTCTGCAGTGATATGGGTGATACGTAATGCTCAGCAGTGGGATAGGTAATACGTAATGCTCTGCAGTGGGATGGGTGACATATAATGCTCTGCAATGGGATGTGTGACACGTAATGCTCTGCAATGGGATGTGTGACACGTAATGCTCTGCAGTGGGATGGGTGACATGTAATGCTCTGCACTGGGATAAGTGATATGTAATGCTCTGCAGTGGGATGGGTGATATGTAATGCTCTGCAGTGGGATGGTTGACATGTAATGCTCTGCAGTGGGATGCGTGATATTTAATGCTCTGCAGTGGGATGGGTGACATGTAATGTTCTGCAGTGGGGTGAGTGACATGTAATGCTCTGCAGTGGGATGGGTGACAGGTAATGTTCTGCCGTGGGATGGGTGACACACAATGCTCTGCAGTGGGATGGGTGACATGTAATGATCTGCAGTAGGATGGGTGACATGTAATGCTCTGCAGTGGGATTGGTGAAATGCAATGCTCTGCAGTGGGATGAGTGACCTGTTATGCTCTGCAGTGGGATGGATGATATGTAATGCTCTGCAGTGGGATGGGTGATACATAATGCTCTGCAGTGGGATGGGTGATATGTAATGCTCTGCAGTGAGATGGGTAAAACATAATACTCTGCAGTGGGATGGGTGACATGTAATGCTCTGCAGTTGGATGGGTGACATGTAATGTTCTGCAATGGGATGAGTGACACGTAATGCTCTGCAGTGGGATGGGTGAACTGTAATGCTCTGCAGTGGGATGATTGACAAGTAATACTCTGCACTGGGATGGGTGACATGTAATGCTCTGCAGTGGGATGGGTGAAACGTAATACTCTGCAGTGGGTTGGGTGACACGTAATGCTCTGCAGTGGGATGGGTGACCTGTAATGCTCTGCAGTGGGATGGGTGACACGTAATGCTCTGCAGTGGGATGGGTGACACGTAATGCTCTGCAGTGGAATGGGTGACACGTAATGCTCTGCAGTGGGATGGGTGAACTGTAATGCTCTGCAGTGGGATGGGTGACACGTAATACTCTGCAGTGGGATGGGTGACACGTAATGCTCTGCAGTGGGATGGGTGAACTGTAATGCTCTGCAGTGGGATGGGTGACATGTAATACTCTGCAGTGGGATGGGTGACATGTAATGCGCTGCAGTGGGATGGGTGAAATGTAATACTCTGCAGTGGGTTGGATGACACGTAATGCTCTGCAGTTGGATGGGTGACCTGTAATGCTCTGCAGTGGGTTGGGTGAAACATAATACTCTGCAGTGGGTTGGGTGACACGTAATGCTCTGCAGTGGGATGGGTGACCTGTAATGCTCTGCAGTGGGATAGGTGACATGTAATGCTCTGCAGTGGCATGGGTGACATGTAATGTTCTGCAGTGGGATGGGTGACACGTAATGCTCTGCAGTGGGATGGGTGACACGTAATGCTCTGCAGTGGGATGGGTGACACAGAATCTGCCGGGGGCCGCTGTCACTCATAGCGAGGATACGGGGCAGAGGCGGGGCTCCAATCAGATTACAATGGAGGCGGAGCTGTAGCGGTGATGTGATGTGCGGTGCAGCCAGTGTGTCACCACAGGTTTGTAGTACAATAGATGGGAGCGCGCATGCGCGTGTGCCCCTATCAGATCAGTGCTGTGAAGGGGCACCGGTCACACAACAACACAGGAAGTGGGCAATACTGAGCAGAAATGACATCATTTAGGAGAGTAAAAGAACACAAAGATTACTATTACTGGAATTCAATATTTAAGGATCAGAAGGAGAAAATAAAAGCTGAGAGTTCATATGACTTTACTCTGATATCATTCCATTCCGGACATTCTCTTCATATCTGGATCCGTGTATTACCTGAGAGGGGGAGGGTCTCCCACACATCATCTTCTTCTTCTTCTTCTGTCTATATATACCTTCCAGCCTTCAAACCTTCATAGAAGAATAAAATGAGAGTGTTAGAGGAGGAAATGTTGCTGTGATGATGGAGGGGGGAGGGGCTCATACTGTGCTCTGTAAGAAATGATGGAAAAGTGAGGGGCCCTCACCATGTTAGGGGCCACACACTCATGTCCATCCAACCATTGGGATAGCAGACTGTATGACTGGTGTGCTGGGCTGTCATGTGTACAGGATGAGAACACACATCTGATTGGCTCAGTTATACTGACACATTGGATGGACCTCGGGGGCTGGGGGTTATTTTTCTGTAAAGGTAAAACCTTGTGGAAGATTGTAGGACCTGACTAAGATTATTATTGGTGGATCTAATTTTCCCCATCCCCCATCTGTAATGATAAAACTTGGGATGAGGAATAAATTCTCCATCATCTGGGAAATCTGTGACTGGCCCAGGAAATCTCAATCATCTCTCTTATTATCTGTAGAACTACAGAGACCTCCAATCGGTTCTACAGAAATTGTATAGAATGTTTGTCACCCGTCCTTCCATTTTCATTACAGTGAAGCCCGGGTGTCAGAAGACCTCCCAACAACGTCCCACCTCCATCATCTCATCACCATCCAATGTTGTCTACATTTTACTATTCACATTCTAATGCCCCGTACACACGGTCGGACTTTGTTCGGACATTCTGACAACAAAATCCTACGATTTTTTCCGTTGGATGTTGGCTCAAACTTGTCTTGCATACACACGGTCACACAAAGTTGTCGGAAAATCCGATCGTTCTAAACGCGGTGACGTAAAACACGTATGTCGGGACTATAAACGGGGCAGTGGCCAATAGCTTTCATCTCTTTATTTATTCTGAGCATGCGTGGCACTTTGTCCGTCGGATTTGTGTACACACGATCGGAATTTCCGACAACGGATTTTGTTGTCGGAAAATTTTATCTCCTGCTGTCCAACTTTGTGTGTCGGAAAATCCGATGGAAAACGTCCGATGGAGCCCACACACGGCCGGAAATTCCGACAACACGCTCCGATCGGACATTTTCCATCGGAAAATCCGACCGTGTGTACGGGGCATAAGACTTAGTATGTGTGTTACCTCCAATACAACAGATCTTACCAGTCTCTATCCACAGAGAAGCCGGCATTCCAGAGGACATCACAACGTTGTCTCACTTCTGACTCTGACATCTTCTTATCATCATCCAATGTTATCTCCAGAATGGTCAGAGTTCGGTTTGTGGAGATAACGGAGCAAAGATCATCACAGCACCGTAATGTCCCTTTACAGACATGGACACTGGAGGGAGAAGCAGGAAAGAGGTGAAATATTCTTCCAGGGAGGGGCAGAAGAAGACACATCCAATGAATAATCAGTGGGCGGGGTCTTAGAGAATGAAATGTTTTTCCAGGGAGGGGCAGAAGTAGACACATCCAATGAATAATCAGTGGGCGGGGTCTTAGAGAATGAAATGTTCTTCCAGGGAGTTGCAGAAGTAGACACATCCAATGAATAATCAGTGGGCGGGGTCTTAGAGAATGAAATGTTCTTCCAGGGAGGGGCAGAAGTAGACACATCCAATGAATAATCAGTGGGCGGGGTCTTAGAGAATGAAATGTTCTTCCAGGGAGGAGCTGAAGTAGACACATCCAATGACATTTATATATATTTTATATCTCAGATTGAAATCTTCCCTTCCCCCTCCCCGGGGGTGGTGCTCGTCATTTCCGCTCTGCAATGCCTCCTGGGAGATTTGTGTCATCAATTGGCATCGCCGGGCCATACCATCCCGTTATTTGTAAACCGGAAATGACGTCACACGAGGCGGCGGCCATTTATAAAAAGGATAACCAGGCTTTTGTTGCCATGGTGACCAAATCTTCTTATACACAGTGACGGGCGGTGGGGGAGGGGCTGGAACATCTCATCTCTCATTACATACAAAGCCCGGGGGGGAGGGGACACACCATTACTAATTATTTATAATACAGGAATAGGAGGGGGAAGTTTTGATGGGACAATTTTGATGAGGCAATAGGATTGAGCAATTTTATGGCAACAAGATGGGTGCAGCTTTCATGTTCAGTTTTGATGGGGGCAGTTTTCATGGTGGCAGTTAATGGAGCAATTTTGATGGGGGCAGGTTTGATGACGGCAATAGGATCAGGCATTTTTTTGGGGGGCAATATGATGGGGCAATAGGATGGGAGCAGTTTTGATGGGGCAATTTTGATGAGGCAGTTTTGATGGTGGCAGTTTTGATGGGGCAATTTGATGGGGGTAGTATAATGGGGCAATTTTGATGGGCACAATAGGATGGGGCAATTTTGATGGGGCCATTTTGATGGTGGGAGTATAATGGGGCCATTTTGATGGGGAAGTTTTGATGGGGCAATAGGATGGATGGGGGCAGTTTTGATTGGGGCAGTTTGATGGGGCAATAGGATAGGGCACTTTTGAGGGTGGCAGTAGAATGGGGCTATAGGATGGGGCAGTTTTGATGGGAGCAATATGATGGGGCAATTTTGATAGTAGCAGTACGATGGGGCAATTTTGATTGGGGCAATTTGTTGGGGCAATTTTGATGGGGGCAATATGATGGGGTAATTTTGATGGGGGCAATTGTGATAGGGGCATTTTGATGGGGCAATTTTGATAGGGGCAATTTGATGGGGGTAGTATTATGGGGCAATTTTGATGGGGGCAATAGGATGGGGCAGTTTTGATGGGGGCAGTTTTGATGAGGAAATTTTATGAGACAGTTTTGATGGGGCAGTTTAATGAGGGCAATAGGATGAGGCAGTTTTGATGGGGCAATTTTATGGGGCAGTTTTGATGGGGCCATTTTGATGGTGGCAGTATGATGGGGCAGTTTTGATGGGGGCAGTTTGGATGGGGCAGTTTTGATGGGGCAATAGGATGGGGCAGTTTTGATGGGGGCAATATTATGGGGCAGGTTGATGAGGGCAAATGGATGGGGCAGTTTTGATGGGGCAATTTTATGGGGCAGTTTTGATGGGGCAGTTTGATGAGGGCAATATGATGGGACAGTTTTGTTGGGGCAATTTTATGGGGCAGTTTGATGAGGGCAATAGGATGGGGCAGTTTTGATGGGGCAATTTTACGGGGCAGTTTTGATGAGGCCATTTTGATGGTGGCAGTATGATGGGCCAGTTTTGATGGGGGCAGTTTTGATGGGGGCAGTAGGATGGTGCAGTTTTGATGGGCCAATATTATGGGGTAGTTTGATGAGGGCAATAGGATGGGACAGTTTTGTTCGGGGTAATAGGATGGGGCAATTTTGATGGGGGTAATATGATGGTGGCAGTATGATGGGGAAATTTTGATGGGGCAGTTTTGATAGCGGTAATATGATGAGGAAGTTTGGTGGGGCAGCTTCTGCAAAAGGTAATTACTTTTTAAACAATACTAATTGTAAATGACATTCCTCTTTCTGTACAGATGTTTTATATATATATATAATATGGACATTCTCTGTATTGGTGATTTAAGCACAAGAGACTCCATTTTGTTCTGATTGTTGAAATGTGTTCTGTGATCTTCACCTCACACACAGACACATCTTCTACTAGAAGCTCTCTCTGTCTCTACTCCCCCCTCCCCCCTCAAGGTTTTACTTTTACAATTGTTCTATTCTCCAGCTTTTTATAATATATTTCTATTTCTTAGCTTTTAATAACATCTCACACCTCCCCTTTCTTATCTATGTATTAAATAACATGTAATAATACATTTTTGCACGGAACGGACATTTTACACACAGTGATTGAGTCCTGTGAATCTCTTCCTGCAGCTTCACTATTAACTTTTGTTTTAGAGAAATAATTCCAGAACAATATATATATATATATATATATATATATATATATATATATATATATATCTGCACAGAAACAAGGGATATCATTTACAATTATCATCTTTTATAAAGTATTTATCTTTTGCAGGAGATTTTTGTATTTCTAGATTTATAATCTTTGTAAATGTAGATAAACTTCCTGCTTCCTGGAGGGGGAGGGGAGGTTTCCATAGCTAAGGGGCGGAGACTTCCTCTGACACTGCTGTTGCTATGGTAACCCGTTCTACAACCTATTACACGGCTCGTGCTGCTCTGAGCATGTGCAAGATCTGGAGGTGCATGCTGGGTAACCATGGAATACAGAAAGAGATACAGTCTGGCTTCAGATGCCCACACATGAGATGGCGGCGGCCTGCTGGGACTTACAAAAGTAAGAAAACAATGCTGCAAAAATACAAAGCGGACCTTGGATTACAGCGTACCTTTACTAGAATACATTCATCATGAGGATTATAGGGGGAGGTTTATCTACAAAGTAACATTTCTCCCGGAGCTCCATTTTAAATATACAAATGCCTTAAAAGTCCCCCTTAGGGGTATTTATTTTGTTTCTAACAAGTTTTTGGATGTGGCACTACTGAGAGGAAATCCTCACCAACTCCATTTCTACAATTACTGTATAAAGTTCTTAGTTTTCTGTATAAAGTGTATTATTACCAATTCATTCTTCTACAACACATTGTTCCAGCACTGAGGTTGTGGTAGTAGCAGACATATATTGTATGTAGTATTTGCTTTGTATTATAATTGTTGTTGTGTAATTATTATTTGGAAGTATCAGGATCAGGTGGTTCCGTGGTTTGTTACATAGTTACACAGCCACATAGTAACACTGGGGTTGTGGTAACACTTACCTCTGTCTGCAGGTAGGTTGTCTGTCTGTGTAATGTAGAGCAGAGCTACACTAGTTTGTTATTTAGTGTATAAAATATGTACAAAGATAAAGAATGACAGAAAATACAACAAAGACAAAAGGACAGACACAGTCTGGCTGTGAGAATAAAAAAGAAATAAACTTTTTCTGAGGATTATCCTGTGACAGGAACATGTCAGGAACATCCGCTATTCACCGGTTAGACCGGCACCATGGGAATCACCCCGTCCATATCTCAGGATGCTCAATTTATGGATGTGGGTGGAGTTTAGCCATCAGCCAATCAACCCTGGGGGGTGTTCCCTGCCCAGCCCACAAGCCGGTCCTGTGTTCTGAAGGAACCAGAGCTAAATGGGCCATGAATGGTTCTGATGGATGAGGATTGGATTTCCAACACTGGCATGTCAGTCTGATCCCAACAAGACCAATCAGTGCTTGTCTGGTGTGATTAGACTCCATAGAACCATTCTGGGGGTTTCTCCTGGATTCTATCCTCACTACACATACAATGTTATATGTACATGTACCCCAACATGTGTACAATCAGGAGGAATTATTTCTATCTCTCTACAACTAATATTTTATTTTGTATGAGAGATAAAATAGATTCCTCTAAACTCTCTGATATAAATCAATGTCTGGCAGACAGTTCGGGGTCTTCTCCCTGTATCGGCCTCGTCCTCTGCTGGTCTTGTAGATGAAATGACTACGACTTCTCTTTGAGGCTCAGTGAGGTGACAATTTTATATCTACAAGGATGGGGGATTTTATTGTCATCTAGGGGTCACTTCTGGTCTAGAGACTCGCTCTGTCCTTCCAGATTCTAATTGAGGATCATCTGTCTATGATTGGTCACTGAATGAAGAGAATACGGAGTCCTGTGTGTCTTCTGATCTGTTTCAGGTCCAAATTCAGCACAAAATTCAGGGAAAAATCGGACCTGAAATGGTGAATGGAGATGCATCGGACCCCCTGCTGTGAGCCGCTGTGAACTCCAGTGTGATCCCAGCCAAAGTCTGATCTCTGATAGTCAGTGGAGGGGGGAGGGATGAAAGCCAATAACAGCAAGTGACCTGAAGGACTATGATGGGAACTCCCAGTGTAACCGGCCAATCAGAAGTCTGTCTTTGTATAACTTTCATCTAGGTGACATGTCTGGATCCCTCACATAGAAGATTTATACCAGAATCCTGCAGAATATTATATCATTTATAGGATAATTCTCACCCCAGATCCTGCAGAGTACAGCCAGGATGTCTGAGCCCCTCACATAGAAGTTTTATTCCAGAGTCTTCCAGATTATTATCTGATAAATTCAGTGCGGTGAGGGATCGATTATTGATAAGAATGGATCGGAGATCACCCCAGCCGGAAGAAGTCACATCACATCTATACAACCTGCAGAGACAAATCCAGACACATGATATTATATTATAAGATGAATATGAGGAATTATTCCCATTTAGTGAAAAGTAACATAACATCACTAGAGCGGAATATCAGGATATACAGAATGTTATTCAGAGGAAAGATCTTGTTATTAGGGAAGATGATAAAGGTAAAGCTGTTGTAGTACTTATGTCTACACGGTATAAAGAGGGGGCGCTGTGACAGCTCAGTGACCCCCTTATGTACCCGGTTATTAAGCAGGAAATCACACAGTGTCTCATACAGGGGCTTCTGAAATTGATAGATAAAGGAAAGGATCTGGAGGGTTTATGAAATAAAACAGCAGAATTTCTGATGGTGGATACCCCAGTGACCCCACTATTCCATTACCTTCCTAAAGTTCACCAATCAGGAGTTCCCATTGAAGATCACCGGATTGTGGCAGGAATAGGATCCCTTATAGAGAATGTAGGGGGGAGGGGTGGATATACATTTACAGCCTTTAGTGCTGAGACTTCTGGGATATATTAGAGATACAAGTACTATATTGGTGGATATTCCACATTTACAATGGGATTCTACATTCACATGGGGGACACTTCACATTAAAGCACTTTATTCTTCCATCCCCCATTCTTTAGTGTCTCCAGCAATCAGATATCATCTCCATAGATATAGATCATATACTAGGATGTTACAGGAATTATTACAGAGGATGTAAAGGATGAAGGTTTTTTACCTTAACCACTTCAGCCCCGGAAGGATTTACCCCCTTAATGACCAGAGAACTTTTTACAATTTGGCACTGCACTGATTTATCTGGTAATTGTGCGGTCATGCAATGTTGTACACAAACAACATGTGTGTCCTTTTTTTCCCACAAATAGAGCTTTATTTTGGTGGTATTTTATCACCTCTGGGATTTTTCTTTTTTGAAATATAAATGAAAAAAGACCAAAAATTTTGAAAAACAAAATATTTCTACTTTGTTATAAGAAAAATCCAATAAACTAAATTTTAGTCATATATTTAGGCCAAAATGTATTCAGCCACATGTCTTGGGTAAAAAAATGTAATAAGTGAGGGGAGATGGGCGGAGCCTAGCGGAGCAGTCATGCATTGTTAGAGCTCCACACCGCTGAGGAGAGAAGAGAAGGACAAAGCGGAGCCTGCAGGCTCAAAAGGTATCCATTTGAACCTTTTTGCCCCAGGGAACAAACTGTGAAAGTTTGGGCAGGAAATATGGTACTGGGAGGAAACTGTGGCAGAAATAAAAATCACCTCACAAAGAGCTCACAGGCACTCACTGCAACTAAAGCAGCTCCAGTCACCTCACAAGATACAGCATCAGGGCGCTCTCACAGACAGAAAATGTCACAGCAAGACTCTCCATTTGAGTCAGATACTGAACAAATCCTCTCACAAACTTCTCCTCAAGCCTCCTCAGCATCCCCAGTAATATTATTACAATTTGAAAAGATGCTTCATAAGGCTTTAAAACAAACCTCAGACCAAATAACAAAAAGCCTAACCAAAGAAATAAGAGAGCTGGGAAACCGCACCGCAGCCTTAGAAATAAAAATGGATGAAATTGAAATTACAACCCAAGTAAATATAACAGAATTGGAACAATTAAAAGAAGATAATTTAATACTTCAAACTAAGCTCGAAGATTACGAAAATAGAGCCAGACGTTCAAACTTGCGTATAAGGGGAATACCTGAAACTGTGACAGACCTGCAATCTACTATTACTGCTCTATTACAAGAACTAAAGCCAGATATCCCTATTGAACGTTTAGAACTGGACAGAGTACACAGAGCCCTCACAGCCAAAAAGAAAGATGGACCCCCACGTGATATAATCACAAAATTTCATTATTACAGAACGAAAGAACAAATACTAATTGCTGCAAGCGAAAAAAAGGAACTTAATTTTCAAGGACACAATTATCAAATTTTTGCTGACCTATCCCAACTTACTATTACTAAAAGACGATCCATGAAACCCCAACTAATGGAACTGCAATGCCACAACATTATGTATCAATGGGGCTTCCCCTTTTCAGTCAGATTTAACTACCAAGGTACAATTTACAGAAGCAGATCAGCAGATGAACTACAACAAACCCTTTTAAAATTAAATCTGACAGAACCCACAAGCAGCAACTCTCCCACATGCAGAAGAATGGCATCATCTTCACCTTCAGGCAGCACTCAGAAAATTTCAGAACAAAATGGGAATCATCATTCTCACAAAAGAGCCCGTTATGCCACATCATCCATGGACCAAGAAGATTCAATGGACTGACATCCTAATTCCTGATATCTCTTCATTTATTATACTAAGAGATGGTTCTCTTTAAAAAACCTGTATTTATAACTGAATGTAACTGCATTCTGATAGTCACACACTGTGTGGGATCATGTTACATTCCAGTTATATTTCTTATTACTTCTGATTCATATAGCCTTAGAATATATAAGTGAAATAAGGAAATACTTGTTCAGTTATATATTATCAGGTAATAACAATAGATTTATTAATTTTTAGGACAAATATGTTCAATAATCCAGAAGTAATGGAAGCTTTTTCTTTCTTTTCTTAAAACAAATATATTATTACCTAACTAGTTCCTAGAATTATGTTTTTGTTTATTCTAATCTGAAGCAATACAACCTCAATTTTATGAGTTAACATATCTAAACAGTTACATATGAATAAAATATGTAATTGTTTACTCTAAAAGGGTTAAAATCCCAAAATAATTCAAACTATCTTCATCAATACCAAAGTTATTAACAGTACCTTTCTAACTGAATTATTTAGCCTAGGGCAAGACTAACCATATACAACCACCCTGGAATAAATAATTTCAACAAAAACTATATTCTGCACTCCAATTAATGAAACATCATTTTGATGTCTTTTGACATAGCACTTCTCTCCTGTAAGCGGAAGATCCGTGTACCCCCATTAGCCCTCCTCATTCTCCCAACCATATTATGTGGGAGTGTGACGAAGGCACTTATTCCCCTGAGAGAGATATTTATTCTCTTTCACGGGTAAATTGTGATTACTTGCAAAAAATAATTTATACAATATATCATTTAATCTCATATGTTTTTTGTTTACTCTTTACTCCAGAATTCACTGGTTTCTTTTCTATCTATTCATCTCTTCAGTCCACACAGGTTGATCTGCGCAGTCAGCTCTGCATAACAAAAAGTAAGTCAAAACTATTTGATCTATTGCCATGGCACCACTGAATATACTTTCCCTGAATGTTCAGGGAATAAATGTCCCTCAAAAAAGGACCAAAGCCTTCCGTACTTTCCATAACAAGAAGGCTCACATAGTATGCCTCCAAGAAACACACTTCACCAAAGATTCTACTCCAAAATATATTTCTCCTTTTTATCAACAAATTTACACGGCTTCTGCCTGTACCAAGCAAAGGGGAACTCTAATTGCATTTCACCGATCCACACCATTCACCTTATCATCAGAAATTAAAGACCCAGAAGGTAGATACCTGATACTCATGGGTTATATAATGGATACAGCAATCACGGTGATTTCCTACTACGCTCCTAACAAACAACCTACACCATTCCTGTCACATATATTACAAGTGATTAATACACACAAAATAGGAACAGTGATAATGTGTGGGGATTCGAACCAGGTCCTCCTCCCATTTCTAGATAAATCACCTTTTACACCATCCAAAATAACCTCTAGATTACCTTTTTCTCAACTTCTTTCCAAATACAATCTGGTAGATTCGTGGAGAGAAAGTAACCCAATGAAAAAGAAATTCACTTATTTCTCGCACCCTCATAAAACCTTCACCAGAATAGATCATATTTTTCTAACAATAGGAATGATACCAGAAATTATTGCATCAGATATAATTCCGATTCCGTGGTCTGACCATAATGCAGTATACACTACTATAGCCTCAGCCATACCAAAAGCGCATGACCCAACGTGGTACTTACCGGACATAATGCTCAAACACCCACTACATCAGATGGCCATTGAACAAGCTTTAAAGGAATACATATCAATTAATAATACAACAGACATCTCCCCAATAACACTGTGGGAAGCTCATAAGCCTGTCTTGCGTGGTACAATACAAAGACAAATGGCACTATTTAAACGGGAACGCAAAAATCTAGCAAAAAAACTAGAACTCAATTTTAATGCAGCCTACATATCATTTCAAGATAATCCATCTCAGAGTACAAAATCTCATCTGGAAAAATCTAGATTGGAATACGATCTATTTCTCACTGAGTCAGTTGATAAATCCCTCAAACGCTCCAAACACAATTTCTACATGAATACAAACAAACCAGGTACATATTTGGCTCGGGCATTAAATTCAACTAACAAATCTTTCAAACCAATACGTTTGAAATTATCAAAAAATGTTTACACTTGTAATCCAGTTAAAATAGTCCATAAATTTCACTCACATCTCGCAACTTTATACAAGACAAACAATGAATTTAATCCTACAGAGGCTGAATCCTTCTTCTCAAAAATAACCTTACCTGAGTTATCTAAGAATCAAAAAAGCAGTTTGGATGAGCCTTTAACTATAGATGAAGTTGCTAACGCCATAAAAGACCTAAAACTTAACAAAAGACCAGGCCCAGACGGCTACTCGACTTTATACTATAAAACATTCTCAGAAATACTCTCTCCCATTCTCACTGAAACTTTTAACAAACTTCTAGATGGACATTCTTTTTGGCAAGAAACACTAATGGCAATTGTTTGTATGATCCCAAAACCCCTTTCTGATGATACTTCCTGTGTGAATTATCGGCCTATCTCTCTGTTAAACCTCGATATTAAATTATTAGCAAAAATAATAGCAAAACGCCTCAATAGCATTATAGGAAAATTAATACATAGAGATCAAGTAGGCTTCATGCTAAATAGACAGGCAGGCGATAATATACGCAGGGCAGTGTTATTGGCACATATTGCTAAAAAACGGAAAATCCCTTTATGTTTTCTATCTCTCGATATTAAGAGGGCATTTGACACAGTATCCTGGCAATATATGCAATATTCATTACAAAAATGGGGTTTTGGACCCCACTTTTTAACATGGATCAAAGCATTATATAATAAACCCAAAGCCTATATAAAATATGCTGGATACAAATCTGAAGCCTTTAATATCGAAAGAGGAACCCGACAGGGTTGCCCATTATCTCCCTTATTATTTGCCCTTATACTCGAACCCATGGCCCAATACATCAGAACAAATCAAACTATAACTGGCATTGAAGTAGGAGGTATTACACACAAATTATGTATATTTGCAGACGATATATTACTTTTTCTATCATCACCACAGGTCTCTGGTCCTAACTTAATACCAGCTCTTGATGGACTTGCAGCCCTATCCGGCCTTATGATTAATCCTAAGAAATGCCTAGTGCTTAATATTTCACTCACAAACATGGAATTGATCCCGGCTAAGGCTGCACTCCCATTCACATGGGCAGAAAAATCAATCCCATATCTTGGAATTCATTTAACAGCATCTCATTCTGACTTATTCTCAACCAATTATCCTCCTGTATTAAGACAGATCACAAATCTAATAAAACAATGGTCGCAACTTCCTTTATCCTGGATAGGGAAGATTAATGCAATCAAAATGACTATTCTACCCAAATTGCTTTATCTATTCAGAGTCCTCCCTATCCCAATTCCTTCCTATTTTTTGAGAATAGTACAAAAAAGAGCAACTTTGTTTATATGGGGCTCTTCTAAACCACGTATACCTATACACACACTACATCTTCCCAAAAATAAAGGAGGCCTGGGATACCCTAATTTTACTAACTACTACAGAGCAGCACATTTGGCCAGTCTGTCCAAATACCATGCAAAACAGGAAATCCCATTATGGGTATTTATAGAGGCTTCAGAAAATGACCCTCTATTAATATCAAATTTATTATGGCTTGATCCTAAAGACCGCTTTAAAATTCATAATCCCATAACTAAACACTTCTTATCTCTCTGGGATAAACTAAAAACCAAATATCAGTTACAATCTCCACACAATCCTCTCCTTTCTTTTATCAGAAATCCGGCCTTTTACCCGGCATGGATCTACCCAAATTCTTTTAAAGCTTGGACAACATCAGGCATTCAGACACTAAATGACTTCATAGCATCTAAATCATTCCTTTCATTCCCATCGCTTAGAGAAAAATATGATCTACCAAACTCTGAGATATTTAGATATCTCCAAATCAAAAATTTCTATACACCATTCCTAAAGGGGGATACACCATTATCCCAATTATCCATTTTTGAATCAATCTGTACAAAAGATCCATTTGCTAAAGGTACAATTTCATCACTTTATAATCAATTATATGGAGTAGCAAATCTTAATAGACCCTCTTACGTTCAGAGGTGGGAGGAGGACCTGGGACGAACTTTAGAAGACACGGACTGGTCTAACATATGGCTCACATCTAAGTCATCTTCACCCAACATCTTAGCACTGGAGACAAATTATAAAGTCCTAACTCGCTGGTACCTTGTACCCGCTAGAGTGGCAAAATATTCACCTAATACCTCAGCTCTTTGTTTTCGAGGATGCCCAGAAATAGGCACATATTTACACATATGGTGGACGTGCCCAGTAATCCAAACCTTCTGGAAGGAAGTCTTTGTGATTGCATCTAAAATATTTAAAAAAATAATACAACCAGATCCATATTTAACTTTACTTAATCTAAAACTGGAATGGTCACTTCCGGTTTCGGCGCCGCATGGAGTAGCTGTCTCTCCTCACAGCTCCCGCAACCAGGACAAAAAACCTGCTTATAAAACCGGCCCTGAAGCCCGAATTCACCCTCGGCTACCTCGGGCACCAGTACCCACTACATGGACCGGTTCGTGGAAGTCCGCGGCCCCCGCTCCAATACGGCCCAAATGGCGCCGCCGCCCCAGCCGCAAATCGAGGCCCCGGCTTCGGCCTACACGGACCTGCAATCAGGCGCGCAGCCAGCAGATATGGAAGTAAGTGGCAGCGCAGCCCCTCACACATCTCCACAAGCTTCCCAAGCTCAGCCACAACCCCAAGCCGCCTCTCCTCTAGCCCCTCTCTCCCAGGCCTTTCAAACGTCGGCCTCCTCTCCACAGCATGCAGGGGACCATAATACAGAGCGCATCGCACAAGCAGTAGCAGCTCTCCTGTCCCCCATGATTGCAACATCTGTGGAGAAAGCTGTAAATGCAGGGATGAAACAAATTAAAGCCCAGCTAGGAGAACATAACACCAGGCTACATGATCTGGAACACCGCCTTTCCAGTATGGAAGAAGAGATGTACCAAGCCCAAGCCACAGAACATGCGCAGGACAAGACAAACCAATACATAATACAAAAACTCGATGATTTGGAAAATAGGTCCAGAAGGAGCAACCTGCGATTCGTGGGGTTACCCGAATCGCTACAATCATCTGCTCTAACAGACTTTTGCTCCCATCGCATCCCTGAAGCGCTAGGCCTAACAGGCCCCTGCGCGGTGGAGCGCGCCCACAGAATGGGACCATATAGTGAAGAGCGCAAGAGCCCTCGCCCCATCATTGCCAAATATCTAAACTACGCAGACAAAGCACTCATTCTCCAAAAATTTAGACAAACCCGCACACTCCAAATTGATGGTGTGAGGGTTCTGATCTTTGCCGACTACTCCATCGAGGTCTCCAAGAAACGCAAAGCCTTCCAACAGATATGCACAGAACTCTTCAAGCAACAAATCAAATTTACTCTAGCATTCCCAGCCACCCTACGCCTCAAGACTCCCAACGGTGACCAGTTATCCTTTCAGGATCCACCAGAAGCGGAAGCCTACATGCGATCGTTACTCTCCAACAATCAACAGCACACCCCCTCCAAGGGCACCCCACTCAACCGCTCCCTGGACCAACGGAGCCCACGCAAAGACTCTCCCAAACGCTTCAGATCCTCATTTCCTGACCAGCATCGCTTCACTCCTCGCTGAACTGTAACTCACAACCGCCATCGCGAGCTACCCAATCTACGGACAGTTCCCCAACTTGTCCCCTCTCAGGTTTTTTTTTTTTACCTTCCTTCCACGGTATCACGTAATGTATAACGCTATATTGTTATGATTGGCTCTCAGTTTTAAGAGGCATTGTTTTCTTTTTCTTCTTTCTTTTCCAGAACAATATTTGTTTGAAAACAGTTTTCTTATACGGTTATGTCCTCCTGGCTTCACTGTGTACGGCAACATGCATCCCCCCCCCCAAATTTCTAATTTCTAACCTCAAGTGCATGCATAGACGTCTGTCACCCTTCCACGGGCTTTTCGGGCCCCACTCCGTAACTGTCCTGTTATGGGAGCTGACCTACACAGTGAACCCATGCGGAAAAAAGCGAAGTGCTTAGGCTTAATGGTTATGTTACTCCCAATGTTACTTCCCCTCCATGGTATACCCCCCCTCCTTCTACCCCCTTCCACGGGGCCCAAACCATCTCCCCCACACATCCAATGTGACTCTTGATCATTGTGAAAATGGCATGAATCCTGCCATAGCTGGTGTCTCCACCCATCATACACAAATTGGTAAATTGACAATATCTGCTCATACCCCTCACAACCCCCCCCTAACATGAAAATAATTTCCTGGAACGTAAAGGGTCTCAGATCCCCTCAAAAAAGAATGAAAATTCTCAGGCATCTTAAACGGCTCAAAACAGATATAGCCCTACTCCAGGAATCACACCTGCCAGCCTCAGACTTCCACCGTATGCAGAAGCTCTGGGTTGGCACTGTTCTAGGATCTGAGGCAGCAGGACGCAAAGCTGGTGTCCTCCTACTCATTCACAAAAATCTTCCCTGCTCAATCCTGTCGACAAAAACTGACCACCAGGGCCGCCTGCTCACCACACATGTCAAAATAGGCTCCAAAGAGCTCATAATCACAAACGTCTACGCCCCTAACAGCCCCAATAAACAGTTCTACTCCGAGCTTTCCAGTTGGCTTCTAGAAAACACTCACCTCCCCCACCTGATCGGAGGGGACTTTAATGACACCCTTCATCTGATAGACGACAGATCCTCACCAAAAAGTCCAAACCCACGATCCAACCCTCCAGCCCCTTCCCTCTTCGCAAACACCATGGATTCTATCCATATCCAGGACCTTTGGCGCCTCTCCCACCCAACAGACAGGGAATTTACATTCTACTCCAACCCACACAAAATATTCACAAGGATTGACTATTTCTTTGGTTCCGACAACTTAATCCCTCTCCTCCAGAACACCACTATACACGACATAACCATCTCCGACCACGCACCTATAGAAGTAACTCTCGACAATCTAAACCTACCCCCACATCCCAACGTCTGGCGGTTTCCTTCTTTCCTCCATAACAACACTGATTTCCAACAATACATGTCCGATGCATGGACGGAATACTCCTCCAACAATGCCCCCCACATACACGACCCCAACCTATTCTGGGACACCGGTAAAGCCTACCTAAGAGGCCGTATCATCTCCTATGCAACCTCCTTTAAACGCAACACCCTGTCTAAATATAAAGCAGCCAGCTCGCGCCTACACCAGGCACAACGAGCACTATATACCACAGACTCCCCAGACAACCGATTGGAATGGCAGGCAGCTAAGAGGGACTTCGACACATGGGTAAACACCCTTGAACACACCAAACAGGCCCACTTAGAAGCCTCCTTCCATAAATTTGGAAACAAAGTGGGTAAGCTCTTATCCAGACTATGCAAAGGCCCTTTCCGCCCTACCCACATTACATCACTCCGCGACAGTACAGGCACCCTTCAATCCACTCCACAAGCTATTAACAAAGTTATGCAACAATTTTACTCTACACTCTACGCCCCAGATCCCATAGATACACAAAAAGCACGCGCTTTTTTAGGAAAAATAAGCTTGCCCAAGATTTCCACACTACAACTAGAAACCCTTAATGCCCCCATAACCCCCACTGAAATATCAACAACCATCCGCCACTTGACTCTCTCCAAGGCCCCAGGCCCGGACGGCTTCACTAGCGAATTTTTTAAGACCCTTCAACCCCTTCTGGAACCCACCCTCCTCCAAGTATACCGGAATATCTGGTCAGGGGGTACGTACATACAGTCGGGGAACCAAGCTCTTATAAAATTACTATCAAAAAAGGGCAAAGACCCCCAAGAACCAGGCTCATACAGGCCCATATCACTTCTCAACCTAGACGTGAAAATCCTCTCCAAAATTATAGCCACCAGGCTGGCTGACATTGTCCCTTCCTTAATTCACCCCGCTCAATCAGTCTTCGTAAAAGGTAGAACCGCCACCCTCAATATTCGTAAAGTCATGATGGCCCTAGAACACGCACTCCATCACCCAAACACCAACCACGCCATTATCACATTAGACGCAGAAAAGGCCTTCGATAATGTTAGCTTCGACTGGCTTTCTATGACAATGTCAGAAATGGGATTCTCTGGCCCATTCCATCACCTCATCACTGCCATGTACACAGCCCCATCAGCAAAATTAGTGGTAGCAGGCCTCATGTCAGAAGAATTTCGTCTTCACAAGGGCACCCACCAAGGATGTCCTCTATCCCCACTCCTCTTTAACATTGCCCTAGAACCCCTGTCTAGATATTTAACACTAACAGCCCCCTTACATGGCATAAAAATAGGCACACATGATCTACGTACTTCTCTATTTGCGGATGACGTCCTCATATTCTCGGCCAACCCCCCCTCTGATATGATAACCATCAAAAAGGTGTTTGATGAATTTCGCTTGTGCTCCGGCCTACGCATTAACTACAGCAAAAGCGAAATCCTCCCCATAGGCACACACTCTGTACCACAATGGGCCCAAAAATCTATCTTCCCGGTCGCGAAATCCCATATCACATATTTAGGGATAAAAATAGGAAAGCTCCCCTCCTCATTATACCATCTAAATTACCCTCCTCTGCTGTCGAAAATATCTCAAGAATTAAATGCCTGGATGGACCTGCCCCTCTCGCTCTTGGGAAGATGCCACCTAATAAAAATGGTCAGTTTTGCAAGATTACTATACCCACTACAAACTATTCCGCTACTACTTCTTCACAAAGATATATCTTCGCTCAACTCCTCCTTATCAAAATTCCTATGGCGAAACAAAAGACCACGCATAGCTCTAAAAAAACTACATCTTCCCAGGCGCGAAGGGGGCATCAGTTTACCGCACATTAGAATGTAAAATATAGCATGCTTGCTTAGAACCAGCATAGACTGGATAACGCAATCCTCCCGCTACTCAAACTTCTCCCTGGAATCGGACATGGCCCATCCTTACTCGCTAGCAGGTCTCCTCCACTGCAGATGGAAGTCAGTCCCCCCCCTCACCAACATAATCTTCTATTGAGAGACACAGCGGTGGCTTGGAGAGAAGCTAGGAAGATACTTAAGATATCCCCTTTCGTGTCATCTCATCTCCCGATTCAAGGAAATCCGGCCTTCCCACAGGGACTAGAACATAAACCTTTCAAAATATGGGAACGGAAAGGCCTAACAAAATTCTCCTCCCTTTGCAACATTCAGACGGGTCGACCACTGCCTTTTACCAACATTGCCGAAACCTTCGCTCTTCCCATCTCACATTCTTTCCATTATGGGCAATGCATCAGCTTCCTAAAGGAGACATGTACACAAGCAGAGAAAAGGTTTCCGACAAACATCATAGACCTAATGATATCAAACAACTCATACAAAACCTCAGACATTTACAAACCCCTCCTACTTAAATCATCTCCACCTCTTTCAACATCATCAATAACAAACTGGACTAAAGATTTCCCGGACTCTAACCTAGTGGAAAAAATCGTGCAAGGCCTCAACTCCGTACAAAAGCTTACACCCAATGAAGTTTGGAGAGAAACGCAATTGAAAATAGCCCACAGAGCTTATATGCCCTTTTCATCATCAAAGACGGACACTAGCAAAGCCTTTTGCCCACTATGCCACCTCCGGGAACCTACCTTGGCCCACCGCTTCTGGGACTGCTCATACATCTCAACTTTTTGGGACCAAGTTCTTGCCTACATATTCGAAGTGACCCTATTAAAATTACCCAAAGACCCGCTACTCCTCATATTCGGCTACTGGGACCCACTACTCCTACCCTGGTCAAAATTCGCCAACAGCGATACAAGCCCCTCAGGAAACTTGAAAGTCAACGCCTCACACAAAGGGTGGTTCCTAACCTGTCTCCTAATAGCAAGAAGGACTATCTTAAAACATTGGATATCTCCACCCCACCCCAACATCGCCCAAGTCAAAAGAGAGCTTCTACATCTACTCATCAAAGACCGCATTAATACGGACTTCAAACAGAAAACCTCCTCAGACCGCTTCCACTCTAAATGGCACACCTTTATGCTCTCATCTCTCTCTCAAGAAGAAATAGCAAATATGAGCCAATCCACCTTCTCCTACCACGACTCCTACCAGCAGCTGCGAAACAAGAAAATCCCCCCATAAGAGGTGACCCCCTGAACCATTCTAAACCATCCGGACCGCGGCGTGAGCTACTCAACTCACAAATCCAAGATCACCAACAGTTCCACATGAAACCTAAAGTCTACCAGCTACCTTACTCGCAAAATGTCCGTAATATGGTACAATGTCTATGATCAATCGGATACTATACCCTCACTAACTGTCTCTCTCTCATTCATCTCATTCCCCCCCCCCCTCCCACCCCTCCCCTGGTTTGAGTTCCTATCACACCTACAGGTATTTGATTGATATTAAATAAGTTGGTACTCGCAGAAATAGTAATAATTGGTTCCATCCAGGCTTCCACCACATTACTCTATTATTACTAGGTTTGGGATCTGTCTAATCTTATCCATTTTACCATCCCTTTCACTCCTATACTCCTGAAAAATTATTGTCCCACCCTTCCTAGATCAGAGTTACTACCGAACTGTCTCCCATATCTGTGAATGTACAAGTACATCAAAATATCTGTATACATCAAAATATCTATATACATCAAAATATCTGTATACAACACTATATTTTATACCTTTTGTTATATGTTTGAAAAGCGAAATAAAAACTTTTTGAAAAAAAAAAAACAAAAACAAACCGGAATGGTTAACACTCTCTCAATTCAAACTTATGATCCAACTAATAAGGGCTGCAAAACAAACAGTGGCCAAGGCATGGAAATCTCCCACATTGGTACTAGCAGAAACAATTCACAGAATGAATAATACAATGTCCCATGCTAAGATGGTAGCCATCGATCAAAATCAAATTCCAAAATTTGAAAAACTTTGGCACCCTTGGATAAAACAACAGTTCCTGTCAAACTTCAATGACTCTGTCCTGTTGCCATGGTAACAGATTAAATGACTTACAGAGACACCCATTCTAAGGCTTCAAAGAGAACTAAAAAGAATAATAAACTGACGAACGGGACAACCTTGTGGACCATACCTCTACCTTTCAACCCTTTTTCTTCTTTCTCTTTCCTTTTCTCCACCTTACGATTAAAGCTATTGACCTATATACACTCTACTTGTAAACAATATGTATAGTAGGTATAAATCATTTAAATACCTACAAAAGTAACTAAGGAAATGATATATATCTTTAATTTAGGTTTACGTGAACCCAATGTTTAATATTTGATTTCATGATATTTACCTATATAAACCCTACTGTAAAACAATGAGCTTACTTTATAGATCCTTGTAAACTTACTTTATGTATCTTTATAACATTGTATACTCAATAAACTTCTTTTGACAAGGAAAAAATGTAATAAGTGTCTATTTATTGGTTTGTGCAAAAGTTATTGTGTCTACAAACTATGGAACATTTATTGGAATTTACACATATTTTACTTTAATCTTTTAGTGTAGACTAGATATTCAGTCAGTGTAGGCAGTGTATTTGATGTGTGTGTGTATTATATATATATATATATATATATATATATATATATATATATATATATATATATATGTAGCAATAACTCTCGGTGGAGCTGCTGGTTTAAGCGGGCTTGTTACCTTCACTCTTGATACCTCTGTTTCACCGACACCGGGTCTAGGGTTCCGTTGAGTTTACCTCTGGACGATATAAGCACCAAACACTTGAGTATGTTTTCAATGCTTTAATGAACCAAGTAATCAAGGAAGTAGCAGGAAAGAGGCAGGAGGAAAGCTGCAGGGAAGCTCAAATACCTTTCTTTAGGTTTCTTTACAATGTCCTTTGGGAGTAAACACTTGTCCCCCCTTATGGGACACGATCTTTGCCCGCCTGGATAGGCCTCTCTCACTTGTCTAGCAGCCAGTACGTAGCATGAACAAAATTCTCTGCCACAGACTTGTTTAGGATAAAACCCATACGATCCTCTGCCACAGGATGTATTGGTTTGCAATGAATGTCAGACACAATACTTGAACCTTTAAGCCATGTGATATTTCAGTTTTTCTTTTTTAATAAACCTGAAAAAATGTCAACAATTCTGTGTTTTTCTGTCAATATGGGGTGCTGTGTGTACAATATGGGGTGCTGTGTGTACATTATGGGGTGTTGTGTGTACAATATGGGGTGCTGTGTGTACAATATGGGGGGCTGTGTGTACAATATGGGGTGCTGTGTGTACAATATGGGGTGCTGTGTGTACAATATGGGGTGCTGTGTGTACAATATGGGGTGCTGTGTGTACATTAATGAGGAAAAAAGATGAACTTAAATGATTTTAGCAAATGGCTGCAATATAACAAAGAGTGAAAAATTTAAGAGGGTCTGAATACTTTCCATCCCCACTGTATGTCAAAAGAGGAGGTTATGTTCAGCAGCTTAGTAGTAGCGGGAGTGTTAAGATTAACAGGGATGTTGAAGTCACCAAGAATGATTGTTGGAATTTCAGAAGAGAGAAAAAATCATTAAAATCACTGCTCCTGAAAAAACGGCCGTTTTAAAAACTTTTTTTGTATTGATCCATGTCCCCTGGGGCAGGACCCGGGCCCCAAACACTTTTTATGGCAATAACTTGCATATAAGCCTTTAAAATTAGCAGTTTTTATTTTCATATTTGTGTCTCATAGACTTTAATGGTGTTCGCACAAATGTTTTGTCTGTTCGCAAGTTCTGGTGCAAACCAAACTGGGGGGGCTCATCTCTAGTCAAGGGTACTAAAATCCGCTGTTTCCACCTGAATTCTGGGTTGGCTAATGAATGGGGGTGGAACGGGCGCTGCAGAAGTGGTGGGCTTCCAATCAGGATTAGCAAACGCATCAGGAAGGGCACTATGGGCTCTACAGGCCTGTGTTCAAACTCTTGGTGCCTGCAGGGCACTACTTGTGCTAGCCACCGCACCAGCTTGAACTGCACTTATGAGACTCGCCACGCCATGTCACCAAGTGTTACCGCAGTGCTGATTTGTCTACGACCAGGATGTACTAGACCGCTGGTGCTTGCCAGTCCACCAGAAGGATGAGCGACACTAGTACGGGCTCTCTGCTCCATACAATAACCATGTGGTTGTTGCACCTCAGCAACAGAAGAACATGGTAGGGTAGGCCTGACCTTAGCAGGGACCACTACTCCATCATCAAAGCTATCGGTCAGGGTGCTCTCTACCAGTTTGTATACTGAGCCTGAATCTGACAGTGAGGTCTCTTCAATGCTGTACCTCTGTTTGGTATTTTTGGCCACTAAATTTATAGGTACAGGTAGTGTGACTCACAGGTAAAAGAGCACCTGGTTGTCAGCGACTGCTTCAATCGCTACAAATAAAAATGAACCATTAGTGGTAGCAGGGATGAGGCGTGACTCTGCTAACGCTGCAGTTTTGTGTGCTGTGTTTTGTAAGTGACAGTGATCTATTGATACTGCACTTGGGTGGGCTGGGCTGGGCGGAGGGGCTAAACACAGGTGCTGGCAGGTGTCTGGGCTGATGTTGTGCTTTTGTGAACACTACTATTGGGGAAGCTAATTTAGTTGTGATCATATTAAAGATATTGATCCGTTCAGATACTATACTAGTAATGGAGTTATATAGTGTGTTTGTATTAGTGTACCTGGCACTAATCTGATGCTGTCTGGGATTGACGCTGACCCTAACTGACAATAGAACCTAAGTGATGTCACCCGTGACACTAATACGGTGATCAGAAAAGAGATCTGTACACTATACTAGTGACACTGTGAAAGGGAGTGAAAGGGTTAACTCAGGGGGGGGCGATCAGGGGGTGATCAAGAGGTTAAATGTGTACCTACATGTCCTGGTGTCAGTGTAGTGTTGGTGTACTCACAGTAGATGTCTTCTCCTCGCTCACTGGAAACTAAAAGGACTCCACGAGGGGAGATGACATCATTTCATCTGCCTGTGTTTACATTACACAGACAGAGGACAGTCTGCCATTCACCAGAACCGATCAGCAGGTCCAGGACAGAAATTATTGACCTGGGCCTGTAGACTGATCGGTTCTGAAATCAATGCAATAATTTTGGGGAAGGTGGGGCGCGTGACCGATGAACAATGATGGTGATTTACACAGGAGAGCCAACCTGCTGCAGTACAACTGTGGTGGCTGGTCAGGAACCGGTTAATGTATTTTCTGTATTCTCTGTATTAAGGTAAAACATCTTCTGCATGCAGCTCCCCCCATCCCCCCAATACTTACCTGAGCCTGATCTCCATCCAGCAATGTGCACAAGAGCAGAGGCTCTCTTGGCTCTCTCCCTCCTCATTGGCTCAGACACAGCAGGGGGAGCCATTGGCAGAGGAAGCCTTGGGACTTTTTATGGTAGACAAGGACTCATAAAGGGGATGGGAGTTAGGGATGTTCATCATTTCTTCTAGTGATGGGGGAGGGGTAACTTTCCAGGATTTATAACTCCTATCCTGGTACAATGTAAAATTGAGGGCGCTCTGGAAAACAGGACTAAGCAGGCAATGTTTATATAAGACCAGGGGTCCAGTGGTGGTAATGGTGATTCTTCAACACTAAGGCCACTTTCACACTGACAATCCGTTCAGGTCCGCCTGTCAGTTTTTTAGGCGGGCCTGAACGGACCGTCCATAGATCTCTATGGAGCATCGGATGTCAGCGGTGACATGTTCGCTGACATCCTACCCGCTCCGATCCGAAAAAGTTTAACAGAGGAAAAACCTACTTTTCCATCCGTTTTCGGATCGGAACGGGTGACGACGGACTTTACGGTCCGTCATCATCCGATCCCCCATAGGGGAGAGCGGCGCTCTGACAGGTCCGTCGTTGCACAGTGTGCAGAGACAGACCTGTCATCTTCCTGCTCAGCGGGGATTGGCGGAGCGATCCCCCGCTGAGCAGAGCGGGCTCCGTACACGGACACGTCCGTGTGAAGGAGCCCTAAGGGCAGTAGCTTTGAAAGTGGAAGCAAACTCTAAAAAACACAAGTAGGAAAAAAGGCGCCTCTAAGTGCAGAAGATTAAAATATTTAATATCCCCAGCGGGATTAAAAACACTTACAAGATCAGAAAGTAAAATAAGCATAACATCGTTGATGGTAAGAGCGATCCAGCATCAGGAGGGTCCGCAGCTTGTTGTAAGGCTCCCAGGACTGTGGGTAAGTAGCGGCAGGGACTCCAATGAAGTTGCCAGCAGATGTTGGAAGATCCTGGAGATGCCGGTGGAGGTCACATGATCTGAGTCTAGGGAAAACGAAGATCCTGGAAATGACGTCGGCGGTGAGGGACAGCAACCAGCGTGGAACGGATGTCGTCATCAAAAAGGGACGCGTTTCAGAACTGCTATTGGTTCCTTTTTCAACCTATGGCTACAGGTAAACCCATGAATAATTTCTACTCTCTGGGCCAGCTGTGGGCGGGGACAAGGGCGGGAGGAAGTAGGAAATGGTGTATGGCATTCTCACAAGGACATGAATCATCAGAATAATGCTAAATACACTATTAGTAAAAACAATAGCTATTTAACCACAGTCCTGGGAGTCTTACAACAATTTTCATTTTCAGCCAGCAGGTGGAGCTGAAATCTCTTTTCCACATGTTTACCTGCCTGTCCCTCCCGGATCACTGTACAATCCATGTTATTTACAGAGCTCAGTAGCTCAAGCTGTAATTTCCCTTCATAACAGAATGACTCAGAGGAGGGGGAGGGGTGGGGGAGAGCAGATTGCTGAAACCCACCGGAGGGATCTCACTGGATATTGTGTGAAAATTGAGGATGAATTGATCCGTGGTGTCTGTAGCTACAGAGGTCAGTGAGGTCTCGGTCACACGTGTGTCAGTACCATGTGATTATGTGACATTTATTCAGCATTTCTAAAGCCTGATAACCGCCTTCCATGCCTGTCATGAATATTACAATGGCAGCACACAGTGCTGGTCACACAGGAGCGGTAGCGTTGTGTCGTGTTATAAATGAAGCCGCATGTCGCTGTCATGAGACATCCACGCCTTGTCAGTCACCTCCATTCATTTCACGGTGATGTCCAATAATCGCTGGGCATTGGAGGACAGACAGCGGAGGCTCCGGTATCCCAGAATGCACTGGGAAATAATAGAGAAGTAGGACAGAGCAGCTCCGGTCACTTCTGGTTGTACAGAACAGCCGTGTGGTAACTCCAATAGCTTCTGTGTGCCGGCAAAATCACCAACCAGCCGGAAATACTGACAGTGCCAGGCAGGAAATGTGTCACTGCACAGCCAAAAACCTCTTATAATTATATATACTAATCAGCTGAACACAGAAGGATTAATCCACAAAATCCAACACCAAATACATAGAAAGAGAACTGTGCAGCACTACAAGTGAGACTCCCTAAAACTAAAAATAGGATTTTTATTTCAAATGTTTAAACAATCCACACGTGTTTCAGCAAAATTATACAGAAATATTACAATGTTAAAAAAAACACTATAAGTAAGATATCGTCAAAGTGCTCAATATTGCAGCATGATGAGTGAGACCACCCAAACTTTAGCATACTATGTACATGCAAAAAACCTACTTTGTGGTCAGCCACTTATGATTGGTGATGTGAAGTGACACCTCCCTTACAGGATAGATATAAAGATAGATGTGCAGCGCTAGAAGTGAGACTCCCTAAACCTAAATGTGTTAATGTTTACACATTTTAAACAAACAACACAAATATACATGATGAAGCCCCACCTAGGGCGTAACGTGTAAGGTGGCGACGTCATCACGCCTGTCAGATACACTAGGAGAGCCGCTGCTATACTGTTATGAAGGAGAGGAGGGTCGCCGGCCGCTCTGTGCATTCTTACATGGATATATTGTGATTCTATGTGAGGATATATTACATGTTATTATTAATAAACTATTAATGACCCGAGTATCCCAGCTATTGTGACACATACAAATAAAACAGATCTGGTAACAAGTCACCAAGCGGGTATTATCCTCAGACCGGGAAATCTGTCCTCCAGGGGGCAGGAGAGCGATAGTGAGTATGATGACATGGCGGCTGGTTTTCATTTTATAGAACTATTGTAATATATCCGAAATCCACATATCAGAGGAGATCATTTCCTCTACATCACTTCCCCTTTAGGCTCCTCCCACTAGAAGAACAACCCCTCCCCCGGACATTTCTCCAGCATTCTTATAGTGTTTTCAGAGCTTCATAAACACAATGAAGACACATCATAAATATCATAGAAGTGTTACTGAGCATTGCTTCCTTCTACATAATCATCAGACGTGTGAGCGAGTCCTAAGGGGGTCTATTCCATCCTATTTCCTGCTTGTTAGGGATATGGATGGTCATTCCATATGTACATAGCCTGGTCACTGTTCTACTATAAGGGGAACCCCAAATCCCATGGATGAGATTACAAAGAGAAAGATTCCCTCAGAGAGAGGAGAAGACATGAGAAGAGGACAGGTGATGGAAGATTCTACATGGGTGAGGATGGAGGACACCCAGAGATAGAAGGAAACACTGAGAGACGGGAACAATCACAAGACGTCACATTTCCACATCACTGCAGATCACACATTTCTCTTACCATAATTTCTGAATTTTACTCTCCGGGTTCATCAGAAAGGAAAGAGAATCAGACTTCCTTTTATCTTCTGAAGAGGAGGAATCTTCTTCTTCTGCTTTGTCCTCTCCCGGACAATCTTTACTGGAAATAGTACAATGGTTAAATCTAAAAGCCAATAATGAGATAATAATTAGCACCAAGAATGTATGACCTCTGACACCAAGAATAACAATGTAACACCCAACATTTCCCTTCCACATGGCTGCCTTCCCTCTGGCTCTACAGTCTCATACTGGACCTGATGAGGACTTCTCATTGGTGGCTATGAGTGGTCTTTGAAGTCACACTCCAGACAAAACTTAAAGGAGGCCTCTGATATGTATACAGGGTCTCTGGCCTTCCTACACAGGGGTCTCCAATCAGCTTCTGGAAAATCCTGGAACACCACTTTGGTTCCAGATATAAAATGCAGTCCAGACATTCCCATCTCCGCCCACTTCTGCAGACAATTGGCCCCTCCAATGTTGGGATGATGATGTCACACCCCTGACATTATTTCCCTCCCCCAGATCTCTGAACACGAAGCTTTCCCTCCAAATGTTCTGTGTGATAAATGGTATAATTGGGGGGCAGGGAAAGGGTTAATACGATGTAAATGATGTGATTGGTAGAAGGTGATATGTGGGAACCACCATTTAGCTCTGGTTCACACAGCACAACATGAAAGTCGCAGCGACTTCCAGCTTGACTTTGCTCTACAACTTCCCGGCGACCAGGTGTGACTTCAAAGTGACTTTACTGAGAAGCATTCCTATGTGACTTTGATGATCCGTGTTTATAGCGTGTTTTGTCACATGAAGAAACATGTGTCTGCTAACCGTGATTGGGGCGTCATTACCAATCAGGCTGCATTTACATCTGCATGATTCTGAATGCACATCAACCGCACAGAAATTGTGTGCTTTGCTGCACGTTTCAGAAATGCGCTGCGACTGCGCATCACGCTTGTACTGCAAAAATGGCAAGGCGAGCACGATGCATGTTTCCAAAACGTGTGGCAAAGCATGCGTTTTCCTGCAGGTTGCCGGGCATTCAGAAATGTTCAGACGCCAACGAATGGTATCACAAGTGCAGCGTGTGTTGTCACACATCTTCAAATTTCACAGCAAAGCAAAGCATGCGTTTTCTTATGGGTTGGCGTGCGTTCAAAAACATGAAGATGCAGATGAATGGTAACACAAGTATGATGCGCATTTCCACACAAATCACGCAGAAAAGCATGCATTTTTTTGCAGCTTGCCGTCAGTTGTAAATACGTTTCCATGCATTCACATCTGTACATTTCCAACTGCACAGCAACCTGCAAGAAAATCCATGCTTTGCTGTGCGTTTCATAAATGTGCGACAATGTGCGTCACACTTGTGTTATTATTCGAATGCATGGCAGACCGCAAGAATACATGTGGTTTGCTGTATATTTCAAAAACGCACAGCAAGGAGCATTGCTTTTGCGTTACCATTCATTTACATCTGCGCATGTGTGGCGTGCGTTGCTGTGCATTTTTTAGACGTATGAGAAAGCGCACATTTTCTGTGTGGGTCGCCTCGTATTCAGAAACAAGCAGATATGAATGTCGGCTAATTGTTAATGACACCCCAATCACAGTTATCAGACGCATGTTTTGCTGCCAAGATGCATGACGCTCCATGACTGAGAAGATTCTTGATCTACTTTGGGGTGTTTGTTGCATGTAGGGCAGAACATTCCAGTGAATGGGCTCCCTATACACAATGAAAAATACACAAATAATGGAAGTGGGAATGTGCGTTTCCGCTACACTCAGGTGTGACTGGGATGTGTTGGGAGGAAGATTTTAGGCAGCAAGGATGACCAGGGAGGAGAGGTGAGGGGTAAAGAAGCCTCAGAAGTCGCAGCAAAGTCTTAAAGATTCAGACAAATGTACGACTTTCTGGTGATTTTACATTGAAGTCTATGGGAGTCGTGCAGCACAAGAATCGCCCAAAAGTAGTGTAGGAAGTATTTTCTTCTGTTGCAGTGACTCAAATTGCAGCAATTAAGACAACATACAATAAAATCTTTGTGTTTTCACCTGACCTGCGACTTTACATGTCAGAATGTCGCTGGAAAATTGCTGTAGTGTGAACCAGGGCTTAGGGCTGAGGAAAGTGTGAGTTCCCAGGACTTCTAACAAGTGTGGTAGATGGAGAACATGTCTGATAATCACCGTTATACTGTATGCAGTTCCTGCCCATTCTCTGAATTCAGTTAGGATATCCTCACACTCACTTACCCGACCTTCTGACTCCTGTGTAGGAATGGAGATAGAAGTTTCTGGATCTCTGGACCCACAGTGAGAGATGAAAAATGTAAAGACTGAAAACTTTCTCTCTTCAAAGTCTTCAAGCAATAGTTCAGCTGCTTGGAAAAATTCCTGTTCATCCACAAGTGATCAGTACGTGAGCCGCTCAGCTTCAAATCTGTACAACGAGACATGACTCTCCTAATGAAGTCCTCATCCTGAGTCTCATACAGACAGAAGATGGTCTGAGTAGGGAAAGTCTGATTAATGTCCTTCATGGCCCATTCTATGATTGCAGGTTTGGCTCGGAGTGAGATGGTGATTCCTGTGCTCTCTGAGAATGTCTTCACTGGATTTTCATTTAAGAGACCAAACAGGAATTGTACAGATAATGCTAAATGTGAGTAATCTGATCTGAGGTTATTGAGTGATTTCCCTTTACAGATCTCCGGGAGGAAAGTACCTTCCATAGACCCAGACCCATCATCCATCCCATAATAGAGAGCAGCAAGGAACTCCTGTACACTTAGGTGGATGAAGCTGTAGCAGGTCTGGTTGCGGACGTCCCAACTAAAGATGTTCTCATTCAGAAATACAGACTCCACCTCATCCAGAGAAAGTCCATGTCTTTCTAGATCTTTCTTCTCAAATAAGATTTGTTGGTTCAGAACTCCCTGATTGGCCAGAGCACACAGCTTCTTCAGACAGGTTTGTTTCCTGTGTACAGACTGCTCCTTCTTGCTGTGATGGGTTAGTAAAACCTCCAGGAAGAGAAGGTAAATTGAAGTTGTTGTATGACACCGAATTGCATCCAAATCTTTTCTTATTTCTTGTTTCATTACAGTGCAGACAATCCAGCATGTGATGGGGACGGCACACATGGTGTACACAACGTCATTGTCTTTTATTATAGTGAGAACCTTGTCTGCATCATCTTTATTTCCAAAGAATTTATGGACATATTCCTCTCGATCGTCCCTTGTAAATCCCTGGATTTCCACATTGTGAGAATCTCTGATGAATCTGTTAAGTTTCTCCATGGCCAGTGACCTTGTGGTGATGATCAGAGAAGATTGTGGGAGAACCTGTCTCCTGAGCAAGCTTTGCAGAATTATTTCTTTGTGGGTTTCCATAGAAATGTCAGGACAACCCTCAGATTTCTCCTTCAGAGTCCACCTCAGTTCATCAAACCCATCAACTATGGTAAGAAGTTTTCTCTGACTTCCAGGATCCTCCAGAATAGACACCAGGTCATCTGAACTCAGTCTGCAGGCTTTGGATAAAAGTCCCACAAGACTTATGTTTCCAGGGATGGTGTTGATTTCTCTACAGCTCAGATAAAACACAAAATCAAACTTGTCTTGGTAGAGATCCCCAGAGGCCCAGTCCAGCATGATCTTTTTGGAGGTCATTGTTTTTCCAATCCCAGCAGCTCCTTGTAACACCACAATCTTAGGGATGAACCCATATTTATCAGGGTCAAAGAGGGCCTGAATTGTGGTTGGGGATCTTTTCTCCATGATCTGTAGATGTCTTCTGCCTGAACTCCTTATTTCTTCTTCTTTTCCCTGTTTATTCTGGGGTCCGTTTATCATCAATAACTTGGTGAATCTTTCCTTTAGATGAACAGCCTCCCCCATACAGGAATTATATTCTTTAATCCTCTGGAACCTCTCTTTCTCAGACTCTCTGTGTTCCTTACTGATGTCTTTATGAGAGAAAAGAGAATATTTTATTCCTCATACACACATGAAATAGTATTTATAAGACAGAGTTGGGAATATTGTATTCTAACCATAAACTCAAAGACTAGAACCCTAAAAGAAGATATCCCATGACATACAGGAGGACTGTAGAAGCATCCAAACTATGGACACACTATCCAGATGAGGCATAACTAGAATATATATGGCTCCGGTGAAAGAAACCATGAAGGGTACCCGCTGACTGCTGGGGCCCTTTCCATCAGTCCCAGGCCCTTTCCTCTGGTCCCAGGGCCCTTTCCTCTAAGGCTGGGGCTCTTCTCTCTGAGGCAGGGGCCCTTTCATCAGCCCATGGCCCTCTCCGCTTGTTCCTGTAGTGGGGGCCTTTATAAGCCCTGGTTCAGACTGCTGCGACTTATCATGTGACTTTCAACGCAAAGCCGCATGACAAGTCAAAACACATTCATTTCAATGGGTGCCGTCCTAATAAATGTGACTAAAGTCGCAGCAACAAAGAAAATAGCAATACTTTTCTATAACTTTGGTGTGATTTGAGTGGCATAGACTGTAATGTTAAATCACAAAATTGCAAACAAGTCACTAGGAAATTGCAAGCAAGTTGCACAACTTTGGGATCACAACAGTCTGAACTGAGCCCATGTTCTGCAGTGGGCCCCCTTCCTGCCATCTTGGGCCCCCTACAACATTTGCGACCCTGGTAGTTCCACCACTGATCCAGACTACAATAAAAACAAAATGTTCATCCAGAAGAGATTTCATATGAAACGTGGATGTCCTACTAACCCATAGTTGCCAACAGTCCCGATTTTCCTGGGACAATCCCGATTTTGGGACCCTTGCCCCGATTGGAGGCTGTCCTGATTCTGGATTTTGCCCAGGGAAATCGGGAATGTTTGCTTTTTCATTTTTTGAACATCTGGCTTTAGCAAAATGGCCGCTACATTGTTCCTCCTTGTGTTCAATGGAGAGAGGAAAGGGGCTCGATCCGTGCAGCCAATGAATTGGCTTCTCCTCTCACAATACTGAAGCCGGGGTTAGCTGCATGGATCGGCCCCTCCCCTCTCCATTGAACACATGGCGCCAGCCGCTCATGTCATGTTCTTCTGCTCTTCTTGTCTTTGCAGCAATTTAACTTTAATGTACAGGAGGGGGGTTAAGTATATACAGGAGGAGGGGGGTTAAGTATATACAGGAGGGGGGTTAGCTATATACAGGAGGAGGGGGTTAACTATATACAGGAGGGGGAGGGTTAACTATGTACAGAAGGGGGGGTTAACTATATACAGGAGGGGGGTTTACTATATACAGGAGGGGGGAGGGTTAACTATGTACAGGAGGGGGGTTAACTATATACAGGAGGGGGAGGGTTAACTATGTACAGGAGGAGGGTTAACTATATACAGGAGGGGTTAACTATATACGGGAGGGGGGTTAACTATATACAGGAGGGGGGTTAACTATATACAGGAGGAGGGGGGTTAAGTATATACAGGAGGGGGGTTAGCTATATACAGGAGGAGTGGGGTTAACTATATACAGGAGAGGGAGGGTTAACTATGTACAATAGGGGGGTTAACTATATACAGGAGGGGGGTTAACTATATACAGGAGGGGGGTTTACTATATACAGGAGGGGGGAGGGTTAACTATGTACAGGAGGGGGGTTAACTACATACAGGAGGGGGTTAACTATTTACAGGAGGGGGTTAACTATTTACAGGAGGGGTTACTATGTACAGGGGGGAACTATGTACAGGGGGGATACTATGTATGGGGGGGTACCTATGCACATGGGGGTAACTATGTGCAGGGGGGTAACTAGGGGGAGAGGGGGAACTATGTACAGGAGGGGTAACTATCTCTGCCTGGGACACTGATGGGCTTTGCTGGGGGCACCTGATGCAAGGATGCACTCTGCTGGGGGCACCTGATGCAAGGACGGACTCTGCTGGGGGCACCTGATGCAAGGATGGACTTTGCTGGTGGCATCTGATGCAAGGACGGACTCTGCTGGTGGCACCTGATGCAAGGATGGGCTCTGCAGGTGGCACCTGATACAAGGACAGGCTCTGCTGGGGACACCTGATGCAAGGATGGACTCTGCCTGGGGCACCTGATGCAAGGACGGACTCTGCTGGGGACACCTGATGCAAGGACAGACTCTGCTGGTGGCACCTGATGCAAGGACGGGCTCTGCTGGTGGCACCTGATGCAAGGATGGGCTCTGCTGGTGGCACCTGATGCAAGGACGGGCTCTGTTGGGGAAACCTGATGCAAGGACAGAATCTTCTGGGGGCACCTGATGCAAGGTCGGACTCTGCTGGGGGCCCCTGATGCAAGGATGGACTCTGCTTGGAGCACCTGATGCAAGGAAGGACTCTGCTGGTGGCAGGCACCGTTGCTAGTGACACGCTCAGGGATCCCACTGATTCGGCATTATGGTGAGTTGAATGATTTCATTTTATATTACAATGTAATAATAGAAATAATGCACTTCAGTCACCCTGACACCATAACAATCATGGTGCCGGAATGATTGAAGCGCTAACACCAGGTGTTTGGAGTATCTTTATCTGCTGATTGTTAAACTTTCTAGAATACACATATTTCTATTGTTGTGTAGGATCTGGGGCTGCTGTCCCTTCATTCCTCTCTCCCCCTTTCCCTCTCCATCCCTTATTCATCTCAGACTCTAACCACACCCCCTTTGAGCCATGCCCATTTAAGCCACGCCCACTATTTCACGTAAACCATGCCCATCTTTTGCCGCAGCCCAGTTTTCTATTTATTTTGCTATGCCACGCCTACAAACACATGCCCCGCCCCCTAGTTATTATACAGTTAATTATAATATATAATTTTTTTGCAATGTTGGCAACTGTGACTAACCTGATAATGTTTTGCCATGTGTCGTCTTCTTCAGTTTGGCTGGAAATAAGATTAGGGAAGTGATTAGTCCTGACAAACCTCTGACATGTATAAAATAATAACTAAGAGAGTTATTCGTGTAGCAGATCCTCCAGACACCATCATCCCACCAACCCTCTGTAGATTGGGGTCTCTCCTCCTCCAGGTGATGGGGAGAGTCTTTGTCTGCCTGGTAACATCTCAGCACATTGCAGTGACATGTGACCATGGTGGGGGGACCAGAAAAGCCCCCAATTCTCTATGCAGGTTTACAGGCACACACCTAGAATCTGGAGCCTTGACTCCTCTTTCTGATGGAGGTTCAGGTGGATGCATGGGGCACAAGGCTCAGAACCCCGAGCAACAGTCATGAGGGTCTCCTAGGAATACAACTATAAATATGGAGATTCTGTATAATAGACAAGTGGCTGTGATTGTATTGCTCTGCTCGGCATGCTGAGTGATGTCATAGTGTTATGGTGACCAGGGCAGGAATTAGAGTGGTGGGGGCCCCTGGGCTTGAGTCACTTTCGGGTCCTATCTTATATACATTACTTTAAATAGAACAAAATGATACATACACAAGCTATGTATTAGAGCTACACAATTCTGGATAAACTGAGAATAAAAATAGAGATCACGATTCTGAACAAACAACTAAACAAAATTACATAATGTATGTTAATTGCTGAAGTCTATTAAAAATGTTTAATTAATCTGAATTATTTTAGAAAAAATTGGGTTTGAATGAATGATTCAATTCCTCAATCAAATACACTTGTTTCATAGATGAATCAGCATTTTGAATGAATCTCCTGAATGAACGATTCAATGACAAATGTTTTTTTAAAGTCATTTATCGCCATCTGGTGGCGTAACAATATAATTGATCCAAATGTTATTTGAAGTGCCAAGCTACTTTTAAAAGGTGACTGGTACCATAGACCAGTGTTTCTCAACTCCAGTCCTCAAGGCGCCCCAACAGGTCATGTTTTCAGGCCTCCCATTATTTTGCACAGGTGATTTGATCAGTTTCACTGCCTTAGTAATTACCACAGCTGTTCATCTGAGGGAAATCCTGAAAACATGACCTGTTGGGGCGCCTTGAGGACTGGAGTTGAGAAACACTGCCATAGACAGTGTTACATGTTAAAGAAAACATAATAATCTATTTATATGACAACTGATTGAAGCTTGAAAAACTTTTTTTTTCAATAAATAAATAATGATTAGAAAAGTTCAAAGTGATCATGTGTTTATTGCAATGCACAAATGTCTTGGTCAGAATGAGAATAAAACACTTATTTACCTGGAAAACATATTGAAAAAGCAAAATAACTAATTGAACAAAGTGCAAGATAAATGGTGTGTGTGTGTAGTACGTAAGTGAGTGTTGTGAAAAATCTAAACTATGCACACAAATTAGAAATGTACAGTCAATAAAATAAAAATAGTACACTATCATATCTTAAGAAAGGCTGATCATTTAAAACAACAACAGGCAAGGTAGAGAAAGAAAGAGAAAGGTGATCAGGTTATGACTTCATGCATGTCATCTCATTTTAAAGATATGAACATAATACTATTTAGAAGTGGCATCTTCTGGATTTTCTTTGCAGCAAAGTCTTTGATCAAATCATTAAAATCCAGTTTACATAGAAGGTCACTTTCAATTGACATCAGAATGAGATGATTTAATTTCTGCTGTACAATTGTGGATCTTATGCCGCGTACACACGAGCGTACTTTCCAGTGGACTAGGTCCAACGGGATTAGTCTGGCGGACAATTAGATCATGTGTGGGCTCCAGCTGACTTTTTTCCCCAAAAGTCTGACGGACCTAGAAATAAAACATGTTTCAAATCTGTCCGACGGACTTGAGTCCAGTCAAAAAGTCTGCTCGTCTGTATGCTAGTCCCACGGACTAAAACCGATGCTAGGGCAGCTATTGGCTACTGGCTATGAACTTCCTTATTTTAGTCTGGTCGTACGTCATCACGTACAAATCCGTCAGACTTTGGTGTGATCGTGTGTAGGCAAGTCCATTCATTTGGAAGTCCAGCGGACCTACACTGCAAAGTCCGTCGGAAAGACTGTCGAACCTAGTCCATCGAAAAGTCCGCCCGTGTGTACGCGGCATTAGTCTATTTTTTACTAGTTTCAGTTTGGAGAGACTGCGCTCCCCACTTGCATTTGTGACTGGTAATGTCAGGTAAAGTCTGAGAGCGACATCCACATTTGGGAAGATGGTCTGTAGTTTTCTTTTTTTAATGCACAAAAGAAGTTCCCTAGCAGATGATTTCTTTGAACTGGATGATTTCTTCACAAAATTCATTTTTCAGGTCAGCAATGGCATCCCTAGGGGGGGCCAGAGGGGGCCCTGACCCCCCAACATTATGCTGTGCCCCACCATGTGCCCCCCCCCCCCCCCAAAAAAAGAAAAAAAATTTTTTTTTTCAAAAAATCAATGTCTAAGAGGGAGAGAGTCCCCAGTCAGCTCCTGCGGGTGATTCCTCCCCCCTCCTCTGCTCGCTGACACTGCATAATGCGAGCGCTCACACAACCACGGCCGCCCGATCTGCTCCTTCACCTGCATCCTCATTGGCAGGGAGAAGAGCGAGTTGCAGGAAGGACTCCACCAGGACTCTCAGTTACTGAAAAAAACAGACTGATTTCTCCCATCCTTAGGACAGGAGAACCAGCCTGTAAATTGCAAGAGATGCCAGACCAGCGCTGTCAATAGCAGGGGCAGGACAGCAAGAGGAGGCTGGGAAACCCCACAGTGGCAGAACACCAGGGCCCGGAGGGAAGATAACCTTTGCAACCCTCATAGTTCTCCCACTGCTTTGGACCCTTATATTTTCTTGGTATGCTGGTGACATATATCTCTTGTTTTCTGCCACCCTGGGGGGCCCCAATACAGTAGGAAGGGAGCTCACTGCAGAACATGTGAAAGGGCCCGTTGTGGGGTCATAGTAAAGGGCCCCAGGATATATATATATATATATATATATATATATATATACCGTATATACTCGAGTATAAGTCTTTCCAAGTATAAGTCGAGACCCTAATTTACCACAAAAAAATGGGAAAAAATTATTGACCCGAGTATAAGACGAGGGTGAGAAATGCAGCAGCTACTGTAAGTGGAAAAAGAGGGTCAACAATGCCCATCTGCAGCTGTATACCTCCCTGTGTCCTGTGCACGTGTCATGTGTCCTGTGTATATGTGTCATGTGTCCTGTGCATATGTGTCATGTGTATATGTACCTGTGTCATGTACCTGTGTCCTGTGTCCTGTGTATATGTGCATGTACCTGTGTCCTGTGTATCTGTCATGTGTATATGTACCTGTGTGCATGTGTCTGTGTGTCTGTGTGTGCATCTTACCTGTGTAAGATGCACACACAGACACTGGCGGCCATTCACTGTTCAAAAGCCGCGCCGCCTCCTCGTCCAAAAAACTCAATTTCCCAGCAGTCAGCGGTCAGCCAATCACGGACATTCTCTCATCCTCATACCACGGACGAGGATGAGAGAATGTCGGTAATAGGCTGTACACTGACTGCCTATCACAGACAAGGAGGCGCGGCTTTTGAACTGTGAGAGCCGCTGCTGAGTACACTAGATTGTATCACACGCTGGCCGCCGTCTGCCTGCATGACACGCTGATCATGTAGGCAGACGGCGGTGACTCGTGTATAAGTCGAAGGGGGCACTTTCAGCCCCAAAAAAGCGCTGAAAAATTTGACTTATACACGAGTATATACGGTATATCTGCATTTTATAGTTGCCCCCCTACTTTTGTCCCTGTCCCCCCATGTGCCCCCCCTAAATTTGAAAGCTGGAGACGCCACTGCAGGTCAGTGTGGTATCTCTTCTGTAGATCTGCTGCTTTTTTATGAAGATGTTCTGCAGAGAGGGTAGATATGTTGTTCAGGAATCCAAAAGTGCTGTTGAGGTCCTTATAGGACTGAAAACGGCGATGGAGTTCAGCCAGCAGCCTATCCATCACAACTAGAAACACACCAGATGAGAACCGTTCTCTTCCTGATAAGTGAACCTCAGGTGTTGTAGACTCACCCACATGAGTCTTGTGTTTTCTTTGTCTTTGTGTGTCTTGTTTGTATGTTGCTGAAACGGTGGGAGACGTCGCTTTTGCTTGGTCTTCAAACACATCAAATTCATCTCTCAAACCAACATTATATTCCCGCAGTGACTTCACCAAATCAACAGCATTGCACAGGTCCAGATCCACAGCTTGAAGTGCAACACTTGTCCCATGAAAGCTTTGTAGAACATAATTCCACATAGTGAAAAGAAAATCAGTCTCAAGCCTGTTCATTTTTGTATGCATTGACCAAGCATCATTTTGTGTTGTCGGGTTCTGTTTGCTGTCTTCTGCAATGTTCATCAGTGACTCTTGAATATTGGCATAATTCCTGCACAGTGCCTTGGTGGCCTGTGCATGCGCAGCCCACCTGGTGTCAGAGAGAGATTTTAGTGTCTCAATGCGGTGGTTTTCATTAGGCTGCAAACCTGCAGTTACCACCTTCCATCTAGCTGTGGATTTCGAGCAGAAGTTGAACAAAGTCTGAATAAAGTTAAAAAAATCTGCTGTCTCTGCAGCAGTTTACACTATTAACTCCTTCCAGATTAAGCGCATGCGCGGCGCACGGCACCCACTCTACTAGTGGATTAATGTCTTTGATGTGAGCTTGCAGCCGTTGTACACTCCTGACATGTTTGCGGCATTATCATAGCCCTGTCCACGGCAGTTACTGATATCTATGTCCATCTCATGGAAAACTGTGAACACTACATCACAGAGTGCCTTCCCTGTGTATCTAGATATAGAGAGAAATTTTAAGAATCGCTCTTCTACGAGGCCCTCTGGTGAAACATACCTTATGATAAATGTAAGCTGATCAATGTGCGTCATGTCAGGAGTTGAATCAATGCAAATGGAAAAGTACTTTGTCACTTTCACTTCAGCAATGATTTCAGAAAGCACTCTATTGCTCATTAGCTTGATAAATTTGTCACATGTTTTTGATAAAAGATATGAGGGGGTTCCTACCCCAGCACTGCCATACATCTGTATGTGTGATTTCAAGTATGGGTCAAATTCACTGATCAGTTCCAGGATTCCCATGTAATTCCCATTGTCAGCTCAACCAAATATTTCACTGGAGCCTCGGAAAGCCAATCCCCGCTCTGACAGAAATTTTACAACTGCAACCACTCTTTGCAAAACTTCACTCCAATAATTGCATTGTGACTCAAACTGCTTTTTAAGCTGAGAATCTATAACTCGGTCAGCTGCTGCTCTGTTGATGTAATTAAACATAGCCTTTCTATGACTGTCACTATTCTCGTGCTCGGCAATGCGTCTGGTAGCATGTTTCCAGTCATTATAGCCAGACTCAAAAAGGGATTGACCATCACCATCGCCAAAAAGGCGGCAAGCAAAACAAAACACACAACCGGTGGATGGTGAGTAGAGCAACCATTCTCTGGGCAAGTACTCGCCATTCAAATCCCAAATCTTCTATATCTTTACAAGGTACTCCCGATTGCAATCCCCTCCAATTTCCACCGAGACATTCAAACCCGGGTATTTAAATATATATGGGCTTCCATAAAACCCAGGCTGTCTAGAGCCATTCTCCTCCGCAGCAAGCTTAGTGGAGGCCTTGGATTTCCTAACTTTGCCCGCTACTATCAAGCACACCAGTTGGCCCAAATAACCTCATTACATGCAAAAAACAAAATTCCACTGTGGGTCAGTCTGGAAGCAATAGAACTATCCCCCCTTATAGTAACCAACCTACTATGGCTACCCCCTTCTACCCGTGGCCTTATAACAAACCCAGTTACACGCCATTCTATTAGGCTGTGAGATAGCCTATGAGGCCCTTTCAAGTTAACCTCTCCACATTCCCCATTACTTTCCTTCCTAGGCCACCCACTTTTCTATCCAGCCTTTACTGAACCAGGGTCGTTTCGACTATGGTCCCAAGCTGGGCTGTGTCGAATATGTGATTTGGTCACTGATACTACCATAAAAACCTTTCCTGCACTACAGTCTCAGGCTGACCTTTTTCCTAATGAATGCTTCCGCTACCTCCAAATTGCCCATTTCGTCCAAACAATAATAGGCTCTTGCTCCCCTGTAGATGGCCTATCAATTTATGAAGGTATCTGCGACTCAGATCCACACGTGCCAGGTATCATATCCCGCCTCTATAATCACCTCACCTCCCCACCAGTTAATCTCCCCTCCAAAACCCCATACACATGATAGGACCTTGTACAAACTTTCCCTTGGATTTTTGTACAAAGGGCGTTGCCCAAAAGTTTGTCTTGCATACAGACGACAGGACTTTTCCAGCCAACTTTCACCATATCACGTGGTTTTCCAGCTCTTTACCACCACCCTTTGGTCAAATTCTGTATTGTTGTCTGATATTGTGTGAATCTCACCACTTTTATTGGCGAGATTGACACCTTGCGAGCCGGGTTCACACTGGTGCGGGGATCCTAGTTGGATCCCCGCCAATGCCAGGCACTGTGTTTGGTATGAATCCTGAGGGGGAACACCGCGCCAAATTTTAAATAAAAAAACAGCATGGGTTCCCCTCCAGGGACATACCAGGCCCTTAGGTCTGGTATGGATATTAAGGGGAACCCCCTACACCGAAAAAAATGGCATGGGGGTCCCCCCCAAATCCATACCAGATCCTTATCAGAGCACGCAGCCCGGCTGGTCAGGAAAGGGGGTGGGGACTAGTGTCCCCCCCTGAGCCGTACCAGGCCACATGCCCTCAACATGGGAGGTGGGTGCCTTGGGGAGGGGGGGTGCCCTGCGGCCCCCCACCCCAAAGCACCTTGTCCCCATGTTGATGAGGACAAGGGCCTCTTGCCGACAACCCTGGCCATTGGTTGTCGGGGTCTGTGGGCGGGGGGCTTATCGGAATCCGGGAGCCCCCTTTATTAAGGGGTCCCCCAGATCCCGGCCCCCCACCCTATGTGAATGAGTATGGGGTACAGCGTACCCCTACCCATTCACCGGGGGGAAAAAGTGTCAATAAAAAAACACACTACACAGGTTTTAAAATTAATTTATTAGGCAGTTCCGGGGTCTTCTTCTGTCTTCGGGGTCTTCTTCCGACTTTGGTGGTCTCTCTGGCGTCTTCTCCCTCTCTCCGGTGTCGTCTCCACGCTCTCTGGTTCTTCTCCGGTGCCTTCTTTTTTCTGCCGGGCTCCTCTGCTATATTCTGCTCTTTTGTCGCTCTTTTTCTAGCAGAGGAGCCCCGACATCTGGATCGTCTTCTTCCCTCTTCTCTTCCAGAGATGTTGACACGACGCTCTCTCCGGCTGTATTGCTGTCTGTGTGCTCTGCTATGACTTATATAGGTGGTGACTCTGCCCCCCTATGACATCACAGTCCCGGGTCATGTCATCCTATGTGTAGTGTGTTTTTTTAATTGACACTTTTTCCCCCCAGTGAATGGGTAGGGGTACGCTGTACCCCATACTCATTCACATAGGGTGGGGGCCAGGATCTGGGGGACCCCTTATTAAAGAGGGCTCCCGGATTCCGATAAGCCCCCCGCCCGCAGACCCCGACAACCAACGGCCAGGGTTGTCGGGAAGAGGTCCTTGTCCTCATCAACATGGGGACAAGGTGCTTTGGGGCATGCGGCCTGGTACGGCTCAGGAGGGGGCGCTCACTCGTCCCCACCCCCTTTCCTGACCGGCCAGGCTGCGTGCTCCGATAGGGGTCTGGTATGGATTGGGGGGGACCTCTACGCCGTTTTTTCTGCGTAGGGGGTTCCCCTTAAAATCCATACCAGACCTAAAGGCGTGGCATGCCCCCAGAGGGGAATTCCCTCTCGCGCTTGCCGCAGTAGGAAAATGAGTTTTTCCTATTGCAGCCAGCGCGAGATGTACAGTACCTTGTCGCCAAGAACCAGCGCGATGGCTTCGCACTGGAAACATTCTCACGGCCTCGTACTGTAGTTTGTAGAAAAGTCCGATGCTTTTGTGTACACATGATCGGACTTTGCTCCATCGGATTTTTGTTGCCGGAAAGTTTGTCCGTTTGTACAGCCAACAAAAGTCCGATGGAAACAGAAAAAGTTTGTCCGATGGAGCGTACACACGGTCGGATGTTGCTCCAAAACAGTTCATTTGCATGTTTGTTGTCAAAAAGTCCAATCGTGTGTACGGGCCTTAATATTGCACAGTGGTCCACTGACCTACAGATTGAGCTTGATGCTGAAGACTGGGTAGACATATGGACCAATACAAAATCCTCATCACATAACATTGTTGCGCTGGAGGCAAATTACAAGGTCCTCATGCGCTGGTACCTTGTCCCAGCAAGAATTTCTAAATTCCTACCGAATTATTCCCCCATATGTTTCCCAGGCTGTGGAGAGAGGGGTACACATGTCCACATTTGGTGGTCATGCCCTATAGTGAAACAATTTTGGACAATAATATTCCACATGGCCTCAACTTTGTGATACCCTAGACCCTGACCCATCCTTGACACTACTAAATCATGTGCAGGGAGACTACACAAGAGCAGAACTCTGCCTTCTTCTCCAGCTTACTACAGCAGCTAAACAGACGATAGCCAGATCCTGGAAAACCCCAAAATTAAGCATAGCAGAAGTGAAAAATAGAGTTACTCAAGCTATCATTCATAGTAAGATTGAAGCCACCATTCTAGACCAAATCCCCCCACACCGCAAAACATGGGCGCCATGGGTGGAACATTTCCTCCCCTCTGACTTTGATAGCCATTTACTGGAACCATAGTCTTGTCATTGATTTTATAGTCTTACCTTGCGTTCCTTTGGGGACCCGTGCGATCCCGCCGACCGCTCCTCTTACCTCTCTTCTTTTTCTCTCTTCTCCTATATTCTTTCCCCACCCCCAATTTGTCCCTTCTTCCCAGCCATAATCTCTACTACTGCAATATTATTAGCTGATCGAAACCAGCTTACGGTCATTGTCTCCCACTATCACTGAGGAAAACTACTGCCTAACCCGGTATCGTGATTGAGACCCTTCCTCTCTAAGGTCAACATCTTCAGTAAACTTAAAATATGATGATAATTTCTTGAATTTATACCACATTATATTGTTCTACTGTAAACATTCATGCCAAACTTATTTTTGTGTACATTGTCAATGAGGATGCACTGTAAGTTTTGTTCCCTAATCTCCTGATGAGATTATTCATTGATGTATCTGTTAATTATGTCCAAGAAAAATCTTTGAACAGAGAAAACAGTCTCTTCTGATGTTTGTAGTGATGTTCAGAAGCCTTGAATTTAGCATCCTTATTTTGAACGGACTCCGGACCTTTTCCCGCCCAATAAGCACGCACGCTTTCATCAATTTTACCCTAGCGAGCAGGATCAGTGGATAAAGAATCTGTAGTTGGACATTGTTCAGTCGCTGTTTCTGACTGAAGAGATGATGATTCATTGATGGGCTGCCCTGCTCGTGAATTCAAATTGTCTCCAACCGTTTCTTCCAGCGGGTTCGGGTTGTTGTCCTCTGGATTCTCCGCTTGCACATCAGGCTGTGGTGTCATGGGTGTAAAAAATCCAGTAATCCTTTTCATTTTACTGAGAACTTCCTTTTTGCATTGCTGTCTTTCATTCTTTCGTTTTCTTTTAAGCGCGCCACTCTGATACCGTTTGTCTGCCATTACATCACTGTCTAATGCAGACAGGTTTTCTCAACGACAGGAAACGAGGCACTACGTAACTGCCAATAACCTATCAGCAAACCTCAAGATAAGAGAAAAGGAGAGATGGCGCAAGGAACAATTCTATATAGTCCTTAAATAGTCCCAAATATTATGTATAAGAACAGTCATTAGGATTGCTCTGATGGCTGCAACCTGGAGAGCGAAGCACAGCTCTATAAAACAGAAATAGAAAAGGACAAGGTGCGCCAGACTCAGTGCAGTATTAAAGAACTTCTGTTTAATTGGACAAGACAAAACAGCCAAATGGCTACTCACAAAAGTAGATAATATATAAGCGTATAAGTGGGGGATACTGTACTGGTATTCGTCCTGGGTCCACGATGTAAGTGATCGTTCTCAGAGGCACCGCAGGAGAATGATGAGAAGCAGTGGTGGTGGTAACTCTTCTCCATGCTCTGTATGTCTCCAGGGCGGGCAGTGTAGGCGCTGCACGCCGTGCAGTATCGATGGCATCCGTAAACAGGAAGACAGAGGCCGGAAGTGCATTCCAACGTGGAACGCAAACACCGTGGAGCGAAAGTGACGTCGTGGCCAATGAGATGACGCGTTTCACAGCATCCGCTGTTTCATCTGATCTAGCTGACCATTCACAAGGTCAGATATATACATACATACATGCCTAAGGGAAGTGGCCGGATGTGCAGAAACAACCATATACACAGTAAACAATGTAATAATTCAAAACGAACCAGGAGATTAATAAAAGCAATAAAAATAGATAAAATGATAAATAAATTGTAACAAATGTGAACATATTTAAAACATAGACGGGCGGGGCCTGCGGGACCCCCTATTGGGTGGGGCCCATGGGCATGAGCCCAGTCAAGCCCAATGGTAAGTCTGGCCCTGTACACCCGCCCCTTGCAGAGTTCAATGAATAATACACCCACCCCTTGCAGAGTTCAATGAATAATACACCCGCCCCTTGCAGAGTTCAATGAATAATACACCCGCCCCTTGCAGAGTTTAATGAATAACACATCTGCCCCTTGCAGAGTTGCACGAGCATCGGGAGCGTGTGGCACAATGTAGTCTTAATTGCGTAGGCACTGTGTACAGCTGATCAATAGCTGTTCATGTGCAGAAACTTTCAGCAGCTCCTTTGTCCTCTGTACTGTGCAAGCGCTGTGCCTGCGCAGCACAGGGCGGGCATTATCCTACGGGGGACCTTTCTCATCAGAACACCGGCATCCTGGAGAAGTGTTACTCTGCTTCCCTTTTACATTGTTCCTGAACCCTGTAGCCTTTTCCTTCATCCACAATTTTATACCCAAATGTATTTTATTCTGTAAACTCCCTCAGTAAAGATTATTTAACCCCTTAGTGACTGAGGGGAAAACAAATGTTAATGCCTGAACACAATTTTGCAACTTTGACCTGTGTTAGTAAATCTGTACATCAAAATGTCACTTCCACCCATAGCTCTTAAACAGAATTTAAAAAAAAATGTTATTGCATTTTAATAGGGATGAGCTTTCTGTTCCAGTCAAACATGAGTTCGACTTGAACATCGGCTGTTCGCCCGTTCGATGAAGATCGAACATTATGGGGTGTTCGTGCCAAATTCGAGCGGTGCGTCACGCCCCATAATGCACTGCATCATCTGCTGATGATCGGCCAAGCATGCACTATGACCCGCATGCTTTGGCCAATCACAGCGCCATCAGCAAAGAGAGCCATAATTGGCCAAAGGCAGAGCCAATTATGGCTCAGGGAGTTAAGTCCACACCCCACACTATATAAGGCCGCCTGCACGTCGGCCCTGTGTAGTGAGTTGCTGGTGGTTCATTCCTGGTGTACTGTTTCTAATCTACTTCAGGCAGGCAGGTGATTCAGTTAGCTGTAGTATATTTAATATATATATATATACAGTCAGACTGGTATAAATATCCACTGTATCCAGTTTAGCTAGATCTCACAGCAGTTCGTTCTTGGTGTACTGTTTCTAAACTAGTTCAGGCAGGCAGTTGATTCAGTTAGCTGCAGTGTATTTAGTATATATATATACATCCCGGCTTTGTACATGTATATATATATATATATATATATATATATATATACACACTGTATCCTGTGTAGCTAAATCTGACTGCAGGCCATTGCTGGTGTACGTTTTCAAATACACTTTCAGGCAGGCAGGCAGGCAGGTGATTCAGTGATCTGCAGTGCATTAAATAAATATACAGTCTCCAACATATATATATCCACTGCATTCCAGTCTAGCCAAGCCTATATCTGACTGCAGGCCATTGCTGGTGTACGTTTTCAAATACACTTTCAGGCAAGCAGGCAAGTCATTCAGTGATCTGCAGTGCATTAAATATATATACAGTCTCCAACATATATATATCCACTGCATTCCAGTCTAGCCAAGCCTATATCTGACTGCAGGTAGTTCCTGGTGTACGTTTTCAAATACACTTTCAGGCAGGCCAGGCAGGTGATTCAGCAATCTGCAGTGCATTAAATATATATACAGTCTCCTATATATATATATCCACTGCATTCTAGTATAGCCAAGCCTATACCTGACTATAGGCCATTTCTGGTGTACATTTTCAATGATACTTTCAGACAACAGGAGGGCGGTAGGCAGCCTCTCACCTCCTCCAGTACTTCCGCACCAACATCCAGCCCATCACCCACACCACTCCAGAAGTTGTGGCAGCCATTTGATCCCTCCATCCTCCAGCAAGCTCTTCATCGCGACATCAGTACTATCATTAGATCACCCTTCCTTCAAGCAACTCTGTCTTCCTCACCATGTGCAACTTCAAATACACAGCGGACGCCCTCCACAGGCTAAGAAACACTGCCTCAACTTTACCAACAGCCACTCAAAAAAGACTAAAAAAAGAACAATTACTAAGGACCAACCCACAATCAACCATTAAATACAGGGAGACACCGATCCAACCACAACAACTAGCATGCGCCCTGATCAACACCAGATCTGCAGTCAAGCACAGGCTGGAAATCCATGACTTTATCATCGAAAACAACATAGATTGCCTCTTCATTACAGAAAGCTGGCTAACATCCGACTGCAACACCATCCTAACTGAATTGGTGCCCGAGAACTACAGTATCCTAACTGAGCATAGAATAGAAAAAAAAGGAGGAGGCCTAGCAGTGATCTTCAAATCGCACCTTGGGTTCACCAAACCAACTTTACAGAACTCAGTGCCTTTCATGGAAACACTCTCACTGCATCTTCAAACAACACCTCAAGACACCATTCACATACTACTATGCTACAGACCACCAGGACCAAAGACCAATCTCCTTACTCCACTCACTGAATTAATCTCAATACACACCCTGAAAACCAAAAACCTTCTGGTACTTGGGGATTTTAACCTCTGGGCAAACTCTGCCCAAGACCCTATCGCGACTGCCTGCATCAACCAAATAGAAGAACTAGGTCTTCAACAGCTGATAAATGCTCCCACGCATGGTTCAGGACACACTCTAGACCTCATCTTCAAACAGAATATGGACATCAACATATTTGACAACACTCCACTACCATGGACGGACCACCACGCTATCAAATTTAAAATCACCACTAACACCACCCTCCAAAAACAGAAATGCGCAACAACAATACACTGGAACAGATCCCAGAAGAAACTACACTCCGAACTCTTCTAAACTACATTATCAAACAAAATACCTTTGCTAAACTTAAACCTCTCAACGGAACAAACACTCAACTCCCTAAACAAGGTATTACTACAAACAGCAGACTCAGTGGCGCCAAAACGCAGAACACTCGTCCACAAAAAAAACTCGAGATGGTTTAATGGCATTCTCACCCTACTCAAGCAAGAACATAGAAGAGCTGAAAGAGCATGGAGAAGAAACCCTACCAAGGAAAACCATACTAACTACAAAGCACTCACTGTGAAATACCACAAGGCAATCTTCAAAGCCATTTCTCGAACACCATCTCAACTGCCTTAAACCGGCCGCAGGAACTTTTCAAAATAGTCACCCAGTCAATGACCCCAACCTGCTTAGAGCCCCCAGCAAACGATACTCAAGAATTTTGCAATGAGTTATCAAATTTCTTCATCGACAAAATCGACAACATTCGGAAATCAATTAATCAGAAAATAACAACCAACCTCACTCAACCAAAGCAAAAAGAGGATATCAACACGAACATCACACAACCACCGAATTTCTCTTTGTCCCCAATCACCGCTGACACGACTAAAAACATCATCAGAAGCCTTCGAGACAGCACATCACCAAACGACATAATTCCCACAAAACTCCTGAAAGAATGTTCCGACATCTTGGCCCCTACCATAACACACCTCATAAATCAATCATTCAAAGAAGGGATTGTGCCAACCACCCTCAAGCAAGGCATCGTCAAACCCCTGCTAAAGAAACCCAATCTCGACCCTAAAGACCCTAACTGCCGCAGACCAATAACAAGCCTCAACACCATCTCCAAGATTAGGGAGAAAGCAGTAGTACATCAGCTACAATGCCACCTGGACACACACCAACTCCTGGACCCTCTGCAATCAGGCTTCCACCCAGGCCATGGCACAGAAACAGCACTTCTCAAAATATGGGACGACGACCTTGAAGCAGCAGATGACGGAGAATCGTGTCTCCTGGTACTGTTAGACCTCAGTGCAGCATTTGATACAGTGGACCACAATACTTTACTTGTCCTCCTCGCAGAAGTAGCAAAAGCTACAGATTCTGCTCTAAAATGGTTTTCATCCTCCTTAGAGAATCGCTCTCAGATAGTGAAACTAGGAGCATTCACCTCGGAAACCCAGGCAATCTCCTGTGGAGTCCCTCAAGGCTCACCCTTGTCACCAGTGCTATTCAACATCTACATCCGCCCACTCCTCAATATCATCAGAAAAACGGATCTCTGCCTCCACTCATACGCTGATGACACCCAACTCTACCTTCACATCACCGGACAAAAAGACCATCATCAGCAATTAGAGAAATGCCTCACTTTAATAGATGACTGGATGACCATTAGCTCCCTCAAACTCAATGGTTCAAAAACAGAACTTCTCTTTCCTACACGCTAACAAAAATTCCAAAACTAAGACTCCATGGACACCTCCCACCATCTTCGGACAGACCATCTCTCCAAGCACCAAAGCCAAGAGTCTCGGAGTCATCTTTGACTCAGAAATGACAATGGATGCACAAATAGGATCAGTAGTTAGCGGATCCCACCATCTCCTCCACCTGCTACGTAGGCTCATCCCCTTCATCCCAGAAGAGGACAAAGCGGCACTTGTTGGAACAATCATCAATTCCCGACTCGACAACGCAAACTCGCTCTACGTAGGATTACCCCAATATCAGCTTGCGCGCTTACAACTCATCCAAAACACGGCGGCAAGACTGTTAACAGGAAAAAAACCCTGGGAATCCATTTCCCCAACCCTAAGGAGCCTACACTGGCCAACCGTAAAGAATCGGATCACATTCAAGACCCTATGCCTCACCCACAAATGCATACAAGGAAACGCTCCGCTATATCTCCGAGAGAGAATAAAACACTACACACCTAATCGCAGTCTTCGATCAGCTAACCAAAACCTCCTCATCATTCCCAAATACCGCTACAAAGCAAAGGGAGAATGAAGATCCGCAGTCCAAGGACCTTGGCTATGGAATGCTCTTCCGACCTACATCCGCATGGAAGAAAACCATCAGGCCTTCAGGAAAAAACTAAAGGCCTTCCTTTTCTAAGAAGCTGACAGCAGAGAACGCATCTAGCGCCTTGAGGCGATTCAGTTTGCATTTGCAGTGCTTTACAAATAATTAATTAATTCATTCATTCATTCAGACAGGCAGGTGATTCAGTGATCTGCAGTGCATAAAGATATTCATACAGTCTCCTACATATATATCCACTGCATTCCGGTCTAGCCTAGCCTATACCTGACTGCAGGCCATTCCTGGTGTAATTTTTCTAGTAAACTTCAGGCGGTGTTTTGCTAATCCAATTTTACAGCATGTCTGGAAGGCCACCAAGGAAAGGCAGATGCTCACAGGCCACTAAAAGAGGGCAAGCAGGCTCTATGTCTACAGCCAAAAGTGCTGGTCATGGACACAGTGCATCCTCAGCACGTGGCCGTGGGGCACCCTTGTCCTTTTTTTTGACAGCTGGCCGTGTTGAGCCACAACATGCAGAAGGGTTGGTAGAGTGGATCACAAAGCCATCCTCATCCTCCTCATCCTCTGTCACCCAGACTAAGAGAAGTTTGGCTGCCAGTGGCCTATTCCATTGGCTCAATGCCATCAGTCACTCCTTCCCTAGCCCCACCATCATGTCCTGAGGAGTCCCCTGAACTGTTTGACCACAGTGTCGGGTACATGCTGCAGGAGGATGCGTAGGGTTTTGAAGGCTCCAATGATGGTACCCAGGTTGAGGATGAAGGCAGTAATGTGAGCCAAGAGAGAGGGGGTGCCTAAGAAGGACAAGAAACTGGAAGTCATGTTCCCCCAGCTGCCGCATACAGCCAGTGGTGAGGGAGGGGATGATGAGGTCAGTGATTCTACGTGGGTGCCTGATAGAAGATAGGAGGAGGAGGAGGTACATCTCCAACGAGACAGGATGCCTTCCAGGGGCCAGTTTAAGGACAGCCAACCAACTGCATCACACCGCAGAGCTCCACATGTGCAGGGCGCTGCTGACTCCGTGCATTTTTTCAAAAGTTCTTTGGTGTGGGCCTTTTTTGAGATGTGTGCAGCAGATTGCATCGTTGCTGTTTGCAACATATGTCTGAAGCATATCAAGCATGGCCAAAACAGCAGCCGCTTGGGCACCACATGCTTGACCAGACATATGTCCTACTCCCATGCAGTCCGTTGGCAAGAGTACCTAAAATACCCACACCAAAGAACAAGGCGGACCTCTCCTTGCTCCTCATCAGCTGGGATCTCTAACCCCACTATACCTTCAGTCCTTTCAGAGACCTGCACTGAGAGGAATGAAGGTGTAGAATTAGGTGTCCCATGCACCTGCGGGCAATCTGCTAGCTATGCACCTAAATCCGATTGTAGCAGGCAAATTTCCCTACCCCAGTTGCTAAACCGTCGAAAGAAATTCGGTCCCAGCCATCCACATGCTCAGCGGCTGAATGCTAGTTTGGCTAAATTGCTAGCACTCCAACTGCTGCCTTTTCAGCTGGTAGACTCTTCTCAGTGGCAGGTTCCCAAACGCCATTTTTTTCTCAGAAGGCCATTCCGGCTCTCTACCGGCATGTGGAAGGCAATGTCTTAGCCTCGGACAGGGCGGTCAGCGGTAAGGTGCATATAACCTGATCCTGACCTAGCCACCACCCACTTATAAGAAGGGGATCCAGTGGTTCGTGGGGTTTGCTAATTTTTATCGCAGATTCATTAAGGACTTTTCAGTTATCATCACACCCATTACACCCATTACTCAAACTGGGTGTTCGTTTCTGCTGGTCTCCTGTAGCCCAGACTACTTTCGGGACTCTTAAAGGACTGTTTACATCTGCCCCTGTACTAAGCCATCCAGACCTGGCACTACCTTATATCCTGGAGGTAGACGTTTCCGAAAGTGCAGCCGGGGGTTCTGTCCCAGCGTCAAGGTCTCAAGAATTTAATCTATCCTGTAGCTTTCGTCTCTAGGAAACTTGCACCTGCGGATAGGAATTATGACGTAAGTGATCGGGAGCTTCTTGCCATAAAAGCCGCTCTTTATGAGCGTAGGTACTTGCTAGAGGGAGCAGCTCACCCAATATTGATCTAGACAGATCACAAAAACCTTGAATATTTAAGGACTTCTAAGAGATTGAAACGCCGCCAAGCCCGATGGGCACTTTTCTTTTCATGGTTTTATTCCATATTACCTATAGACTTGGATCAAAGAACATCAAGCCTGATGCACTGTTGCACATGTTTGAGGATCCAATGGACTTACCTGTATCAGATACCATCCTATGAGCAGGAAATGTTCTGTTACTGCAGACCGATCTTATGTCACAGCTGAAGCAGGCATCCACTGTTACCCCTAATCCTATCAGGGATATGTTACAGGCAAGAGAGGGACTTCTTTGGAAGGGGAACCGAGTCTTCGTCCCAGAAGCAGTCCGGATACCAGTTCTGGGATCCTGCCATGACCATCCCCTAGCAGGTCACTTCGGCATTCGCAAAACAATAGAATTAGTACAATGCACATTCTGGTGGCCTATTCTGGAAAAAGACTGCAAGAAATACATTACCTGCATCCGAAGTAAGAGCACCCGAAACAAGGCTTGGGGTTTGCTCAGACCTCTGCCTGTGCCCGACAGGCCGTGGACCATGATTTCCATGGACTTTATAGTTGAACTTCCACCCTCTGAGGACTGTACAGCCATCTTTGTCATAGTTGACCGGCTGACTAAGATGGCCCATTTCTTACCTTTGAAGGGTACACCCTCTGCTGGATAGGGCACTATGTGAAGCCTTAAAAATCAAACTTTCCATGTCATCCGCATACCATCCGCAATCTAAGGGTCCACCCGAACAAACTAATCAGACATTGGAACAGTACATCCGTTGCTTCACGTCATTTGTCCAGGATGACTGGGTATCACTCCTACCCCTAGCTGAGTTCGCTTATAACAATCCCTGTCATGCAGCCATCAATCAATCTCCTTTCTTTTCAAATTATGTCTTCCATCCCACCTTTTTTGCCCGACCTTGTCCCTGAGTCTTCGGTACCAGCCGTCCAAAGCACTGTGGATTTCTTCAATCGTGACAACAAGCTGTTGCAAGTGGCTGTGACCAAGGCACAGGAAGATAATAAGAGAGCTTTTGATAGAAAGAGGAGAGGGGAACTCATTCTGCAACCAGGGAACTAGATCTGGTTGGCTACAACCAATCTGAGACTGGCCTGTCCATCAAAAAAGCTAGCTCCTAAATTTCTAGGGCTGTTTCCTGTGAAGAGAAGGATTACGAACTATCACTACCGGTATATTTCAGCATACACCCAGTGTTCCATGTGTCTTTGGTAAAGCCCGTGGTTCCCGATCCGTTCCCTAATCGGGAGTCTAGACCACCTGAACCAGTGATGTTCAATGGGGACAAGGAGTCCGAGGTGGTGGCAATTGTAGACTGCAGGAGGAGAAGGGGTCAACTGCAATACCTAATCAAATGGAATGTTATGGGCCAGAGGAACACTCCTGGGAACCAGAGCAGAATGTACATGCTTTGGACCTGGTGAATGCCTTCTTCTGCAGTCATACCCTGAAGAGGAACCAACTGGGCATCCAGAGGCTGCCCGTAAGGGGGGGCAATGTCAGGGAAGTCCTCTGCGAGGTACAGCTGCCATTCTCAGGGGCACTCCTGTGCGCAGGCGCCAACAAAGAATACACAGAACAGCCACGGACGCATCAGTGAACGCGCATGCGTGTGCACGAACGCGACAATGCATTCACGTATGCGCGTGCCTGTCATAAGAACTGGCGCCAGACGGCCTATTTAAACGCAGCTTCAGAACTGGCTTATTGCTGCTTGGTCTACAGCGTTACCTGAAATCTTGATACCTCTGTTGTTTCCTGATACCGTTCCGGCTTACTCCCTGACTCCGCTCCTGCCTGCTGTTGTACCTGATCTGCCTGATTGTTGCCAAAACCTGCCTGTGACCCAACTACACTCCTGCCTGCTGTTTGTACCTGATCTGCCTGTCTGTTGCCAAAAACCTGCCTGTGACCAGACTATGCTCTTGCCTGCTGTTATACCTGATCCGCCTGTCTATTGTCTATCCGGCTCATCTGACCCTGCTTCCTGTTGTGCATCCCAGCTTGCCATCTGCCAAGTCTGCCGGCCTGTCTGCCACCTCACCCACCTGCTACCAGCCAAGTCTGTCTTCCTGCCTGTGAGTTCCTGGCTACTACCTGCACAGACTTCAGGACTGATCTTAGGCACTCTTAACCTACTGTGCTCCAGCGCCAGCTGTCTCACTATTAGCAGCCCTTGAGCCAGAGCTGTACGGGAGGCCTTCCTCTTTACGTCAGGCTCACCCACCGGGTACGTGACACATAAAAAGAGAATTGAGGTTATCCATACCCAATTAAAAGAACGTGGACCTGCGTCCAATTCTTATAGCCAGTTTGTCCTTCAGCTATTGGAGTTCATCCTAACATGCAACATATTTATGTTTGGTTCCTCCCACTTCCTCCAGGTACAGGGGGTGGCTATGGGGACCAAATGTGCCCCCTCCTATGCCAACATGTACCTGGGGAGGTGGGAGAGGGAACTTTTTGCTAATGATCATTTATCGGATTTACTTCAGCATGTTATTGCCTGGCGCAGGTGTATTAATGATATTTTAATTTTCTGGTCGGGCACACGGGATGAACTCTCACGGCTGATGGACCTATTGTCTATTTATACCTACAACTTAAATTCTACCATGGAATGTAGTCAGGAGAAGATTAATTTTCTGGATCTACAAATCCATGTTTATTCTGATGGAACCCTCCATTCTTCCCTTTACCGTAAGCCTTCTGCAGGCAATACGATTTTGCATGCCAGTAGTGCACACCCACAACCTTTGTTGGATAGCATTCCTTATAGTCAATTTCTACGACTCAGAAGAAATTGTACTTTAGATGCAGACTTTCATCTTGCAGCAGATCTTTCTCTTAGACTACACCAAAGAGGATATAGTTGATCCCTTTTGAAGAAAGCATTTAACAAAGTAGTTAAATTGGACCTTATCCATTCTAAAAGACCTTCTAAATCTAACCAATCGGTCCGCATCATCACCCAATTTTCCAAGCAACATACTCACATAAGATTAAAAGGAGAAAAATCAACAGTATTGGGACTTTAAATGAGGATAGTGGGGCCGTTCATACCCCTCCTCCATCCCGGTTCAGTAATAAAAACTAAAAAAAGAGAGCAGATGTGGGACTTTGAGTGAGGCACACGGGAGCAAAAGTCAAACTAGAATAGAGTTTCAATTTTTTAATATAGAGTAATACATAAATTCATAAGTTTACATTTATAGGCACATAGCTCAGTAAATAATTTGTACTCAATCATAAAATACATTCCAACAAGGACTTCTATGTAAACATATGAGGATATGAATAAAAAATACATAACAATAGATATGTGGCACGCAGTGTCACTAGAAAAAAGTGGCAAAGATAAAATGCAATAACAATGGAACGTCCATACATAGCTAATAATGGTGTATAAATAACAGTAGTTGTAAGCTCTACACCGTTTCGGGACCTTATAGCCACTCATCAGGAGCATAACCGTATTAATCACCTATAAATAGGGGAAATTAGCAATATTAGTAGTAGTAGTTTAAAGGACGAGTGGGCAAATGTAAAACATAAAATTCCACATTCTTCCACAAAGACCATAAACTTACAATTGCGTCCGTGCAAAGGCGGTGCAGCCCTGAATGCAGAGCCCACCCGCAATGCCAGGGTCTTAAGCTGAAGGAGCGTGTCCAGGCAGCAGACCCGGCAACGAGAAACCCCCAGATTGGGTCAGAGTGTAACGGGGTGACCTCAGTGGAAGGAGGAAAAGAAAGACATGAAAAGCAAAAACACGAAGTGAATAGGTAAGAATAGTGTGAAAAATGAAAGGAGAATATAAAGCAGTGAAAATGGGTTGGAATAAAATGAGTGAAAAAAGAGAGAGAAGGAGAAAAATGAAAAAAATGAAAGAAAAAAGTTTAGAGAAAGAGAGAATAGAATATGAGAGAAATGACCAAGATAGTACAGAAAAAGACCAGGGAAGGGGGATGGTAGAACAAAAGAGAAAAATTGAGTGAAAGAAAAAAGGGGCTGAAGAAAGACCATAGCTATGAGGAAAAAGACCTGAAAAACAAAAACACGAAGTGAATAAGTGAGAATAGTGTGAAAAAAATGGGAACAAGAGTATAAAGCAGTGAGAATGGGTTGGAGTGAATAGAGTGAAAGAAGGAGAAAGAGAAAATTGAAAAAGTAAAAAGAAGTTTTGAAAAGGAAAGAATAGAATATGAGAGAAACGACCAAGATAGTCCAGAAAAAGACCAGGGAAGGGGGATGGTAGAACAAAAGGGGGAAAGTGAGTGAAAGAAAAGGGGGTGAAAAAAAGACCATACCTGTGAAGGAGGAAGTAGGGGCATGATTGCCAAAAGTGTGTGGCTGCTTGATGGTGTACGGATAGGGCCTGAATTGGGAGACACCTCACTGGGAGAAGCCAAAGCCGGGAGTGCCGCCGCAGAGCACACCCCCAACATCATGCAACCAGCAAACCAAAGGGGACCGGGAGGCGCCGCGGATCCGCCAGCCAGGCAACCGAGCTGGCTGACCGCGAGCGCTAAACCAACCCCACCAAGCGCTGGAGATGGAAAACAAATCAATGTCTCCCAATTCAGGCCCTATCCGTACACCATCAAGCAGCCACACACTTTTGGCAATCATGCCCCTACTTCCTCCTTCACAGGTATGGTCTTTTTTCACCCCCTTTTCTTTCACTCACTTTCCCCCTTTTGTTCTACCATCCCCCTTCCCTGGTCTTTTTCTGGACTATCTTGGTCGTTTCTCTCATATTCTATTCTTTCCTTTTCAAAACTTCTTTTTACTTTTTCAATTTTCTCTTTCTCCTTCTTTCACTCTATTCACTCCAACCCATTCTCACTGCTTTATACTCTTGTTCCCATTTTTTTCACACTATTCTCACCTATTCACTTCGTGTTTTTGTTTTTCAGGTCTTTTTCTTCATAGCTATGGTCTTTCTTCACCCCCTTTTTTCTTTCACTCAGTTTTTCTCTTTTGTTCTACCATCCCCCTTCCCTGGTCTTTTTCAGTACTATCTTGGTCATTTCTCTCATATTCTATTCTCTCTTTCTCTAAACTTTTTTCTTTCATTTTTTCATTTTTCTCCTTCTCTCTCTTTTTTCACTCATTTTATTCCAACCCATTTTCACTGCTTTATATTCTCCTTTCATTTTTCACACTATTCTTACCTATTCACTTCGTGTTTTTGCTTTTCAGGTCTTTCTTTTCCTCCTTTCACTGAGGTCACCCCGTTACACTCTGACCCAAGCTGGGGGTTTCTCGTTGCCGGGTCTGCTGCCTGGACACGCTCCCTCAGCTTCGGACCCTGGCATTGCGGGTGGGCTCTGCATTCAGGGCTGCGCCGCCTTTGCACGGACGCAATTGTAAGTTTATGGTCTTTGTGGAAGAATGTGGAATTTTATGTTTTACATTTGCCCACTCGTCCTTTAAACTACTCTAAATATTGCTAATTTCCCCTATTTATAGGTGATTAATACGGTTATGCTCCTGATGAGTGGCTATAAGGTCCCGAAACGGCGTAGAGCTTACAACTACCGTTATTTATACACCATTATTAGCTATGTATGGACGTTCCATTGTTATTGCATTTTATCTTTGCAACTTTTTTCTAGTGACACTGCGTGCCACATATCTATTGTTATGTATTTTTTATTCATATCCTCATATGTTTACATAGAAGTCCTTGTTGGAATGTATTTTATGATTGAATACAAATTATTTACTGAGCTATGTGCCTATAAATTTAAACTTATGAATTTATGTATTACTCTATATTAAAAAATTGAAACTCTATTCTAGTTTGACTTTTGCTCCCGTGTGCCTCACTCAAAGTCCCACATCTGCTCTATTTTTTTAGTTTTTAATACTCACATAAGAGCTGTTTTAGCCAAATTTTGGCCTCTACTTACCGCAGATAATAATGATTAATAAATACATCAAACCCTTTCCTGAGATCACATATCGATGGGCTCCTTCTATGAAGGATCGCCTGGTAACTAGTCACTTTATGCCCAGGAATTTGGATGTCTATATCTGTGGGTACATTCCCCTGTGGTCGGTGTGATGTTTGTTCCTTTATCTCCAATTCTAGAGATGTTGTTCTTCCCAATGGTCGTATTCATACAGTTAAGTATAGGCTCACCTGCAAAACCGTAGGAGTTTTCTATTTGGCTACATGTCAGTGCTGATGCTTTTACGTCGGTAAGACGAAACGTCTATTCTTTAAGCGAATTAAGGATCACATCATGCCTTTATTTAAACGGTTAACTACCACTGCTCTTGATAGACATATTGGATGTGAACATGATTTTGATTCTAGCCTTGTCCGTTTTGCCGCACTTGAGCATGTACCTTCACATGCTCGGGGCGGTGGCATTGATGGGACCCTTTTGCAGTTAGAAACCAAGTGGATACACAGTTTAGATGCTATTAAATTTAAATAAGTATATCAGTTTTAAATCTTTTTTATAGTTATGGTTTAGCTTATATTTTTGCTCTTTTTATATTTTTCTTTAATTAACGATTTATCTTTAACCCATTATCTTGCTGTGTGTCCATTTGGTTTTTATCGGGTCTCTGCAGTAGGGCCCCTGGCCTTATTCCATTATATCCCTCCCCCTTTCCTCCTAAATTGACCAGTCACTGCCTTTTTAGATCCCTTTGTCACTCTAGGATCTACATAGAATATTCTCGGGTCACATTTTCTTTAGAATATTGTTCCTTTTGTACTTTTTTATTTTTTATATTTACTCTTATTTCATAGGCATTGTTATGTGTTTCATTATTCTAATTCAAAATGTTTTCTTGTTTATTAATATAAAAAAATTATGATTTTTGACTACATAATGTTTCAAACATGCTATGTAGATTTGTAATCTGTAATAGATGGTGTGCGAGCTAGCTGGACGATCGGGTATAGGGGAGGATGGGCTCTGTCTGCACTTGGGCTTTGCATGACATTGTCCTATCCCATCTTGCCCCCCTATATCCATTCCGATTTCTTTCATCTCCCCATCTCTCCTCCTTTGCTCCATATCCCTTCTGGCTCGGGAATGCTCTGGGGGCTGCCCCCAGGGATGGTGATCCGATAACAGCCCGTGGCTGTATGGACACCCAAGGGCCAACTGCCTTTTGACAGTGGGCCTGCCTTGTGGCCACCCCATGCGCTCTATCCCTATCCCGCTTTAGGTGCCTCCCTTTACATCCTCCCACACTGGGAAGGACTTTCTCCCCCTATACCAGCCTACTGGGGAGCGTCCCTGTGTCCCGCCTATGTCTGTCTGCACTGCACGGCTTCGGTCGTGTGACACAATGGACATCATGCTGGGGATTCTGGGGATTTTAGGCTGCAGGCATTGCGCAGGTGTGGTGGCCGTCTTCCGTCCACTTCCAGACGGTGATGTCACATGCCGGTGAGTAGGGGCTATAAAGGTGGACATTGCCAGCCCTTTTTTGGCTGATTTCAAGGGGTGCTGTATAGATCAGATCTCTCCATATAAGGTATCGTCACAGACTGAGGGTTTTCTTCCCCACTGATCCTTACATTCCAGCCATTCTGGCTATTTCTAAAAAAAATCTTTTTTATTATTTTTATTTTTTTATTTTTTTCTTATTGCTCTCTCTAGGTTCTGATATGTTTGGGATTTCCCTGACATTTAGTGCAGGACCATTATTTATACATTACTCCCTGCACATTTGTATTATACCTTGAAGCCCAGGAAAGTACTTTACTTGCTTTGTTTTGGGTAAGCTACAGACATCATTTATTTTATTTACTTTCTTTTACTAGTCACTGCATACGCAGTTATGTTTTAGTTTAATTTTTGATTATATTATTTTGTTTTATTTATTCAATTTTAGTTTATCCATCTCAAGTCTTCACCTGTAACCCTTCACTGATTGATTGGATATTTCCGGTTATTACAGCGCCCCATCTCTATTTCTTTATCTTCACTCTTCCTTGGTATGTATTGAGGCTATGTTAGCCCCCTTGCTTGGGACATATATGGGCTCCCTGAGAGTTAATTGTTCCTACTAAAAAAATATACATATATTTTTATAGTTTAGTTTTTATTCGTCTCCTTTTGGCTCTCTGAATCCACACTATGGTGGCTTGGCTTGCCATCCTTGGGACACTACCCCACGCAGACCCCTCCACTTGGGAGGATTGGGGTAGGTTGGGGATTGTATTTGGGGTTACAGGGTGTTGGATTCCCACAATTTTGGGGGAGGGGGGATGTTATCTCAAATACCTTGTCGTCCCATTTTCTAGTATTGCGCACCATGTTTAGTTTATTTTGTATTTTTGATATTTATATGTATTTACTGTTATATTTCTCTTTTAGAGCAACATTTATTATATTGGTTACGTCCTATTTCCCTGAAGAAGCCAATGTCTTGGCAAAACATGTAAGGAAGACTGGATCCGTCTCTATAATTAGGCCTATACCATCCTGGCCATTAGTAATTTTTATGTGCTCCTTTCTTGATTGCTGTTTTCTATTAATTTTTGTTTTTTGATATATATTGTAATAAAAATTGTCATTTTAATAATAATTCTGATTGAGTTGTCTTGGTGCTGTAATAATCCCCATCCCTTTTACTCGCATACTACTATTCTTGGTTTGTTTGATTCTGAACTCAACATGTTAATTGAAGGAGCTGATCACATTGTCCTCTGTATAATGTAGGAGATGGGTCGACTCCTACTGGAGCTCCTGCTATTTTGAGAAGGTGTCCTTTGTTTATACTTATGATAATGTCTAATCTACTGTGTGAAGCTCGGTGACAACAAGTCTGACATGTAGTGAAATCCAAATTAATCACAACAATGGCCAGGTGGGCGTGGAGTCACATCGGCTGCTTTAAGGGAATAATTAATTAGCTCATGTTATTTCTGTTTCTGGTTACAGGTTTATTGTTAGAGTAATATGATCAGGAGGGGAGAACCTCCTTCTGAATTGTGTATATAAGACTGTATTCTTGTTCTAATAAAGATTTTGTGTTCAAGCTGTGTAACTGAGCTAGTCCCGCCTGGTTCTTACAATATCTGAAGGTCCATGTTGGATGAAGCAGTGTGCTGACGGAAGCACTCAAGCGGAGTGCGATGGGGATCTGTTACAATTTTAATACCTCCAATGGTTGAAGAAGGCTTTATCTAGTAGTTTAGGTGATTCTGTGGTTATTCATGTTGGCTGGAGAGTATCCCCCATTCACGTGAAGAAATAGCCCCCCTCTTCATTGCTGCATTGCTAAAGTTGAAGGTTAAAGGAGAACACTGCTGGGAAAATGTTCCTGAGAATGCCCAGATGAAGTCATGATGCCAACTTAAGACCTGAGAGTTCCAGTGAACACCATGAGAGAGAGATCTGAGGTGCCTGCCAAAGAACCAAACTTAGCCCAAATGCATCAGTTCCATTCTGTCTGTAGATATCAAGTTCCGTCTGTCTGTCATTACAAAGTAGCAAGTTTTTATGGGGTGGAGAATCTTCTGATTGCATGTATGAGTACAGAACAGGGGCAGGCTGATCATTCAGGCATTTTGGGCACTTGTGAGGGTCCTGGGCCAGTAGGGGTCCCCATGAGCTGGGACAGTCACACTTTGTAGGAAGGTGTCCCGCTGCAGCTGAATCCCAGGGTTTGTCTCTGCTTCTAAATACATAAACTGCCCAGTGGGGTTTTCAGAAGTTCTGATTCTTCTTTCTGTCTCGCTACCAGCAGTCTCCTGCACACTCGCTCTGTGCTTCCCTCAGTTAGATCCCCCTATCCTCAGTGTCATGTGATGAGCCCCCGGAGGAGGGGCATAGCTACTACAACTTCCCACTACATGCAGGGAGAGAGGTGAGTGGAGGGAGGAAAGTCTGTATGGGGAGGTAAGCTGCACACAATAACTGGCAAAGTTTCATGTCAGGACGGAAGTTTGTATGGTAGGTGGTGAAGGGTTCAGGTGACAAGAAGGGTGACAATAGCAGCGAGTGTGTGTTGGAGTCGACAAAGTTTGCAGCCCCCCTCCCCCCAGCTGAAAGACATCTCCTAAGAAGGCACACATCACATCCCTATCTTCATAATCCCCATCACCCTGTATGTCCAGATAATGTGAAGGTCATTTATGACCTTTCCATTTAACCCTTTGTTATCCAAACTCTGTACAGTAAAAAGTGTAAACCCACCGAATAAACTATACACACCATATACAAAATAATAATCCCCAATAAACATATCAGCACGATGATCAGGGCTATATGCATGGTAGCACAATCGTATGAACACTGATCATTTATGTTTATTGAGGATTGTTATTTTTATGTACTTGGGCTTGGTTCACACCTTAATAGAACTGCAATGCATCTGCTAAAGTGCAGCACGTTTCTGTGCGTGTTGGGAAGGCATGCAATTTTACACGCATTCCCCACATCCATAGAAGTGAACTTAGCTATAGAGAGTTTAGTTTATGTGCTGAGTTTACACTTTTGATTGTACACGGTTTGGATAACGAAGGGTTAAATAGAATGGTCACACCTCCCAACATTTTGAGATGGAAATGAGGGCCACCTACTAGCAAATGTATGTAGGCATAGGACACGCCCCCCTGTCACACCCCCTTAAAGGAGAACTAACCAAAAAAAGTTAATTAACCATTACTATTCCTTTATATTGGCTTTTAAAATGTACAAATGCAGCAATTTAGAAATTGGATGAAAGGTTTAGCATTGGAAACATACACAGAGTGCTTGGGGGTTGCATATTATATTTTTATAACAGGAGGTTGTTCTTAGCCATACCATTGTATTTCTTATTGTTTTATCTATTAATGAGTGCAGTCATTTTTGATTATATCTAAATACTTCTCAGCCCCTGATCCCTTCCCCCCACCCCCCTCAGCGCTGCCGGCTTCCCTCCTTTCCTCTCCCATTGACAGCATTTGTGGGCACACAGGAGGAACCTCAGGATGGAGAGCAAGAAAGGAACCAGTAAATATGTCATTTACCAGCCCCTTCATTTTCTAAATGAAACCAATGAGTGATCAATACCGATCACTGTATTCATTTATAACTGTTTTGACTCTGCTTCAGTTTATGAATGGGGAGGAGCCTCTGTCTCCTATTCATTCATCTGCAGTGCAGCTGAGGATACAGAGAAAGGGGACGGGGAATGTGTCCTCCGTCCCTTTCTCTGTCTCAAAAGTGAGCCTGATATCCCACCAAAGCCCCCCAACAGCATTGTGAAAAAAATTAAAAAATATATTAAAATAAATTTAGTTAAAATTATTTTTTTAATTGTATAAATAAGACTTAAAGTGGACCTTCAGTCATTTTTTCAATTTTCCATCTATTAAATCTTCTGCTCTTGTTGTTAAGTAAAACATTTTTTTTCTGCCAGTAAATCCCTTATACAATCCACTTCCTGTTTCCTGTCCGGTCATTAGCCTAGGCTTATTACATCATTCACAGCTCTCTCTCTCACTCTGGTTAGAGTTTGCCAGGAAGGGAGGGGGTATGAGTCAAAAGAGGGCCAATGAGAGCTGCAGAGCTGGAGGTGTGCCTCTGTGTGTCTACGTAAATACAGGAAGTGAACAGGCAGCAGAGTCAGCTGCCTACAATTAAAAATGGTAGCAACCAGACTCAGTGGAGGGAGATTTCTGCATCATATTTGGCAAGTATAAGAATCACAGTATATATAAAATAATATGCAAAGTGGTTGGAGGTAAGCTTCAGAATGGCAAAGATGTTTTTATTACAAATTATGTGAGCAGACTGCAGTTCCTCTTTAAGTTTCTAATCAGACTAAAAAGCCACGCCCAATATGTGGCATTATTTAGCCACACTCACTGTGTGCCGCAGTGTGCTATACTTGCCACAGGTCACTGTCCAAGTATACCACGTCCACAGCCACCCCTCTGTCCAAGTATACCACATCCACAACCACCCCTCTGTCCAAGTATACCACATCCACAGCCACCCCTCTGTCCAAGGTCCAAGTATACCACATCCACAGCCACCCCTCTGTTCAAGTATACCATGTCCACAGCCACCCCTCTGTCCAAGTATACCACATCCACAGCCACCCCTCTGTCCAAGTATACCACATCCACAACCACCCCTCTGTCCAAGTATACCACATCTACAGCCACCCCTCTGTCCAAGGTCCAAGTATACCACGTCCCCAACCACCCCTCTGTCCAAGTATACCACATCCACAGCCACCCCTCTGTCCAAGTATACCACGTCCACAACCACCACTCTGTCCAAGTATACCACGTCCACAGCCACCCCTCTGTCCAAGTATACCATGTACACAGCCACCCCTCTGTCCAAGTATACCACGTCCACAACCACCACTCTGTCCAAGTATACCACGTCCACAGCCACCCCTCTGTCCAAGTATACCACGTCCACAACCACCACTCTGTCCAAGTATACCACATCCACAGCCACCCCTCTGTCCAAGTATACCACGTCCCCAACCACCCCTCTGTCCAAGTATACCACATCCACAGCCACCCCTCTGTCCAAGTATACCACGTCCACAACCACCACTCTGTCCAAGTATATCACATCCACAACCACCCCTCTGTCCAAGTATACCACATCCACAACCACCCTTCTGTCTTTCATGAAACCATGCTGTCTGTTACTTAGATGAGTTCTTGCTTAAAAATATATTCTATAAGGTCTTTTATTAAACTCTCCAGTATCTTCCTGATTATAAAAGTAACACTAATGCCCCGTACACATACGGTCGGATTTTCCGACGGAAAATGTGTGATAGGACCTTGTTGTCGGAAATTCCGACCGTGTCTAGGCTCCATCACACATTTCCCATCGGATTTTCTGACACACAAAGTTTAAGAGCAGGCTATAAAATTTTCCAACAACAAAATTCCGATCGTGTGTACACAAATCCGACACACAAAGTGCCATGCATGCTCAGAATAAATAAAGAGATGAAAGCTATTGGCTACTGCCCCGTTTATAGTCCTGCCGTACGTGTTTTACGTCACCGCGTTCAGAATGTGTGTGACCGTGTGTATGCAAGACAAGTTTGAGCCAACATCCGTCTGAAAAAATCCTAGGATTTTGTTGTCGGAATGTCCGATCAATGTCCGACCATGTGTACGGGGCATAACAGGTCTATAGTTACTTGTTAAAGACTTTGATCACTTTTTATATATAGGCACCACATTGGCCCTGCGCCAATCCACTGGTACTATTCCTGTCATTAATGAGTCCCTAAATATTAGATACAATGGCTTTAAAATGACAGAGCTCAATTCTTTTAGTATCCGTGGGTGGATGCCATCTGGTCCAGGTGCTTTATCCACCTTTATTCTGTCTAAATATTTCTGGACCAGATCACTTTTGAGCTATTGTGGATCATTCGGGGCTGTGTCACTACCACCCCTATTATGGACATGAGCTTCCCCATGCTCCTTTGTATACACAGAACTGAACAAGGTATTTAATAAATTAGCCTTCTCTTTGTCCCCAGTCACCCCCTCTGAGCCTACATGCTCAGACCTGACCTTTTTACTATTAATATGTTTGAAGAAGTTTTTGAGATTTGTCACACTATCTTTTGCAATTTGTTGTTTGTTTTGAATGTTTGCATCCTTGATTTCCTTTTTACATATTCTGTTACAGATATCTCCTGTTTTTTTGTTATTATTTAAGGAACACTGGCACAACATAGTAAAAATAAATATTTTTAAAGTGTAGCTTTATATTTCTTATTATTTTCAGAACTTACCACCAAAGAGCAACCCAAAATAAATTCTCTTCCTTCTGACAATCGCAGTGATACCACATATGTGAATGTTAGTTGTTGTTTGTACCCGGAGTACTGCCCATAAATAATAGTGTCCATCTTGGTATTCATTATATTACCTAAAGGTCAGTTCACACCACATGCAGTCCAGTTTTTTTTTTCTATTTCAAAAACGCAGGAAAAGTAAGTTATATGGTTTCCAATGGCATAGTTCACATCAGTGCGGTCAGTTCCAGGGTGTTCCAGTTCCAGAAAAAAAGAACATGCTTCATTTTTCCTACACTGGAACGCGGTAAAAAGCATCAAAAATTTACCAGAATGCACTGGAACACATAGAAAATGCACCGGACCCCAGTACAGTGAAAAAAAAAAGATGAAAAAAGCATCTGGAATGCATCTGGAAACGCATCAAAAACACGCCATAAATGCATTAAAAATACACATGCAGGGGGGAGGTGGCTGCTACAGAGCTGGATGGCAGAATAGAACCGGAGCTCTGAGCACTTTAGGGAAACAACGGCACAAATCGGCACATTAGAATCCCGTTTTCAGCCGGCGTTCTGGTCTGGGCACACCTGGGGAATATGACTGGCAAGAGAAAAGGAGCTTCCAGACCGCAACGGCTGACTGACTTTTTCACACAGCCACGGGATGGAGGTAGGCAAAATTGCGCTGGGTCATCCTCCACCCCGGCCACTAGAAATCAGGGGAAAGCACATGAGAAAGCCACATCTCCCCAACAAAATGTATCCTCTTGCAGCCATCAGTCCTATCCTCCTTCCCTACCATCAGGAAGCTCAGCTAAGGCTAAGTTTAGGCTGGATGGAGCTGGATGCATCCCTGTAATGAGCCCTGTCACTGACTCAGGAGATGATACAAGAGAGCTCCCTGACTCCATCACTTCCTTCCCTACCATAAATCAACCCGTATTGGACACTGTACTAAAAGATATGCTTGAGGAGCATGTTGCAAGCAGATATGATGAATTGCATGCACAGATTCAGTGGGGAAATTAAAGCAGTGGAATCCAGAGTAGAACACATTGAAGGCAAGATGGGGGAGTTTGCAACCACTATAAATTACCTGATTGACGCAAATGAGGAGCAAGAAGGAGAGTCAGAATGGATCAAAAACAAGTTAGCGGATATTGAAGATAGGTCCAGAAGGAACAATCTAAAAATAAGGGGGATCCTGAGTCTGTCCAGCAAGCGAACCTACGGTCCTATGCGGCCACTCTATTCAAATCTCTTCTGCCTGACCTTTTCTGAAATGTACTTCACCATTGACAGAATTCACCGCCTGCCTAAACCCACATACCTGCCTTATAAAGTTCCTAGAGACGTTATCCTACGCCTCCACTTTTATCATGTTAAGGAACAGCTCATGCTAGTGATGCGCAAACCAGAACATGTTCCCTCTCACTACCAAAACCTACAATTTTATGCAGATCTTTCCCAGCATACTCTGAAAAAGAGGAAGAACCTAAACACAATCACTAAGGTTCTCAGAAACCACAAGATACCTTACAGATGGGGATACCCCACGAAAATCACCATAACAAACAACGACCGAACTAGGGTGCCCACCTGTCCCAGATTGCCCGGGATTGTCCCTTAATACATATTTGTGTCCCAGGTCCCGGGCACCTTCATTCCGGGACAATACAGTGTCCCGGAATGAAAAAACAACATACCGCCAGTCCACCACCCTGATAAACATTGCCTCACTCAGCCAAACTAACTGGTTGCTAGGGCCACCTCGCTTCATGTCTAGCAACCAGTGACGTCGGCTGAGCGAGGCTTACCCAGTGCTGAGCAGCACGCCTCAAAATCCACCACGCTTTTGCCGATCCTCGGTCCACCTCAGCTCTGCCCCCTAATTCTAGCTCCCTCAGTCCCTCTCTGCATGCAGAGCAAACCAGCAACCGCCCTGACCCTCTCGCCCCTGTCAATGCAGCGCTCTTGCAGGAGCCCAGAAGAAGGAGCAGCCAGTGTACAGGGAGCAAATACAACCCACAGCTTACAGAATGGGACAGCAGGAGAGAGGTATGTACAGTCCATCACTGAGCACCACTGTCCCCCTGTCCATCCCACTGTCCCACTGTCCATCCCACTTTCTCTCTGTCCATCCCACTGTCCCCTTGTCCATTCCACTGTCCCCCTGTCTATCCCACTGTCCCTCTGTCCACCCCACTGTCTCCCTGTCCATCCCACTGTCCCCCTGTCCATCCCACTGTCCCCCATCCATCCCACTGTCTCCCTGTCCATCCCACTGTCCCTCTGTCCATCCCACTGTCCCCCTGTCCATCCCATTGTCCCCCTGTCCATCCCACGGTCCCCCTGTCCATCCCACGGTCCCCCTGTCCACCCCACTGCCTCCCCCTGTGCATCCCGCTGGTGTGGGGTTCTTTGGGGTTCTGTGGTTAGGGCGGTTCACTTTGGGGTGCCTTAGATATGATGGACTGATTTGGAGTGTTGAGATAGAATGGGCCACTTTGGTGTGGTGTTGATAGTGTAGGTTGCTATAGGTAGGATGGGCTACTTTGAACTGTCAGTGGAAGGGTGCAGTGGATAGTAAGGGTTGTTGTAAGGTAGGGTGGGTTTAATTTAGGCCCCTTCCATCGTTAACACAATGTGGCTACACCCTCTGTTCGCCATAGCATACACAGCACACTGTGTTACTACTCTTTTTAAGCCACCCAAAGGTATGCAAGGTATTTTACAATCCTATTGTCTATATAGTGTATACTACAAAAAATGCAGTGTGCCAGAAAAGTGTTCGGGTTTGGCTTGAAGAAAAGGTGGCAACCCTAGTAGTGGCACTGCTGGTAAGCCAGGATCCACCACGGCAGCCTGCAGCTCATTGCCAGGCCAGCAGCCCAACTTCCCTCCTCCTGAGCCTCCTCCTGCCCATGAGTGCCACGAGACGAGCCGCCAGCCAAACTTCCAGGTTTGTACACTGCTCACTCACTAATACTATTCTATGAGAACATGCATGCTTGCAATGAATCATGTATTGCTTTTAACAATGTTCCTTCTAGAATCTGATACTGTATGTTCGTAACAATAAAATTTCTTTTTTTTTCTTTTTTTCCACATATGTATTTCTGTGTGGCAGAAAGTCTGGCTATCTATTCCAAATAGGGTGACCACCTTGGTATTAGACCTGTGTAGGGAAATTTATGATCAGTGCTGTATCACTAATATATATATGTTTGATGTGTTAATACATTTATTATATTGTGTATTCTTCTGTCAGCACTACAGAACAAGTGAACAAACATGTTTTTCTCTTAAAATATATGTTGCCAGCAAGTTAAGATAAACATTTTGTAGAGTGAGCTGTTGTAGATGGTAATCACATTGTAAGCAGTAGTGTGAAGATGCAAGTCATTGTATGTGATGCGCTGATAACAATAAGTCACAGAATGTTAAGTCATCATTCTACGTCATCATAGCTCTGAAAAATATCGATAAAGCAGAAAAGCTAGGTGTGTCTACCATAGAATGGGTATAAAAGTAGGAAAGTTGTCATATTCTCTAGAGCAAGGCTAAGACACAGACATTCTGTGTACAAGCTCTGTTCTCCATATATATGCGCAATAAAAACCTTTGAATTTGGAGCCATTTTGTTTTCAGGCATTTAATCCTTTTACAGACCCATTTCATCCACCAATTCGATCCCCCTGTGGCGAGCCAATTCATATCTTCTGCAACAACCTGAAACCAGACAGACAATTGAAGACCATATTGTAGAGTTTTTCTCTATTAACGAACCCTCTGTACAAGATCATTTTGTTTTGTGGAATGCTCATAAAGCATATTTAAGGGGTATCTTCATGAAATTGAGGGCACGGGCGAAGAGGCAGCGGCAAGCACGGTTAACAATCTTAACAGAGAAAATTTTTTAATTAGATACCAAAAATAAAGCACATTCTTCTCCCTCACTCTCCAACAGAATAACGCAGTTGAGATACGATCTCAGGCTTCTCCTGTTGGAGACTTTTGAAAAATCATCAAAGAGGCTAAAAAAAGGATTACTATGCCACTGGAAACAGGGCAGGAAAATTATTAGCGCACCAAACAAAGGGCCATAGATATAAAGCTGAAATACCCTATATCCTACACCCTCAGAACAAAAACAAACTATATCATCCACAAGACATAGCGGATGCCTTTAGCCACTATTATGGCACCCTCTACAACTTAAAAGATGACATAGAAACTTGCCAACCAGACACTGAACTAATTAATAACTTCTTATCGCAGACATTCTTGCCAAAACTGTCTACAGAGCAGCTTAGGTCTCTGAATTTACCATTTAGTGAATCTGAAATTCATAGAGCAATAGAATCCCTACCGACAAACAAATCTCCTGGCCCAGATGGCTTCATTGGAGAATACTACCAAACATACAAACTACTCTTAGCTCCGTATCTAGAGCGCTTATTCAATGCTGCTGCCGCCTCTTCTTCCTTCCCTCCGGGAATGCTTAAAGCTTTAATAGTGACTTTGCCCAAGCCAGGGAAGGACCCGAATACTCCTGCAAATTTTAGACCTATCTCACTCTTAAACTTAGATCAAAAGTAGTATGCCAAACTCATAGCCACTCGCCTACTGGATATCTTACCCTTTCGATACACCCAAACCAGTCTGGATTTACTAAGGGCCGTCAGACTTCTGATGCAACTCAGAGATTGACAAATATTATACATTTAGCTAAGCTCCAGAAAAAGCCTTCTCTTCTGTTGGCTTTGGACGCAGAGAAGACCTTTGATCGAATTCACTGGAAGTATTTGGATATGGTTTTGAGGAAGTTTGGATTTTCTGGCCCCATTTTTACAGCAATAATGGCTCTTTACTCCCAACCATCTGCCCAGGTGTAATCGTCAGGCGTATTGTCCAAACCATTCAATATTACAAATGGGACACTTCAGGGTTGCCCTCTTTCCCCATTAATTTTCAACCTCTTAATGGAGCCCCTAGCCAACTATATTAGAACCCAGCCCAATATTAAAGGTTTCCCAATACAAAATTCCACCCATACCATCAGTTTATTTGCTGATGATATTATTTTGATGCTCACAGAGGTTGAAGATTCCCTGTCTTTGGTACACTCAGCGTTACAACTGTTTAATAAGGTTTCTTACTACAAGGTGAATGAAGGCAAATCATATATTTTGGGGTTGGGGGTTGAACCATCCCTGAAACAAACTCTCAGATCACGATTTTCATATAAATGGAGTGATGAAGGCATTAAATATTTAGGCATTACCCTAACGGCTTCAACAAAAGGACTAGTAGAAGCTAATTACACACCATTTCTGCACACACTTAAGTCGAAACTTCAGGATATAGCTAAGATGGAACTGTCATGGTTGGGCCGATTAGCGGCATTCAAGATGGTTATGCTACCACAACTGCTCTATCTATTCAGGACCCTACCCATACCAGTCCCTAACTCCTTCTTCACCAAAATTGAATCATTGGTAAATCAGTATCTATGGAAATGGAAAAGGGTGACATGCGCATTTAAGAAACTAGTAGCTTCAAGGAGAGTGGGAGGGGTGGGACACATACTGATAAAGGATTATTACATAGCTTCCATTTTGGCACAACTGAGGACATGGTAACCCCACTCACCTAAGACGAGGTGGCAAGAAATAGAAGAATCCCAAATTCCTGGCAATAACCTGTACGACTTACTAATGTCTGTAAAATTTACTACAACAGATACCGCCATCCTCTCACCCTCTAGGAAAGCATCAATTCAGGCTTGGAAAATTTTACTAGACATGAAGCATATAGACTAAACTACAATATCGATTCCTCTTCCTATCACCAGCCTCCCTGGGATCATACCTGATCTTCACATAGCACACTGGATAGAGAGGGGAATCACAACTACCAACAACCTTATGATAGGACCCGCAATGAAAACATTTAGAGCGGTCCATTTGGAATATAATCTGGGGGATTCTGAACTTTACAGATACCTCCAGATTAGCCATTTTTTCCATACAAACCCACAAGTCTCTACCCATTTACCATGGAGAATACCTCTATATTTCACTAAACCTTCAACCAATATAAAAGGTATATCCTTATTTTACAATACTCTGAACAACAAAATGATAATTAGCAAATTTTCTGACATCAATGCTTGGGAGCAGGAGCTGAATACTTCCTACACTGCGCTTCAAATAACATATTCAGCAAACAAAAGTGTTAACCTTTGGGAGTTAACCCAAAAAATTTTGCTCCGTTGGTATTTAACCCCACTGAGAATCTCCAAATTTGATGCCCACACTTCCCCACTTTGCTGGAGGGGGTGTAGTTGCGTGGGTACACTATATCACATATTGTGGGACTTCCCAAATATACGCGCTCTATGGGCCAAATTTTTGAAGTACTATCACAAATACTAAAAGTACGAATTCCTATATCACCAGGTTTAGCCATATTATAACTAGGAATACATACAACACATAGAACGATAGTCATCCACACTCTGCTAAGTACTAGACTATCGATTATGAGACACCGGAAGGACAATGAGATGCCCACACTACGGGAAGTTATAACAACAACAAACATGCATGCCATATACGAAATAATGTTTGCCTCATCACAAGGAAAATATCAAATAGCAAATATCCATTGGAAACTGTAGACTGATTGGTATAAACTAAGGAGATTTGAATATCACTTATAAAAATTAAGTTTTCTGGTAGGTATGCTATACCTCAACACAAATCGAATCTATAGACTGTGTACTGGTTTGGTTCTATTTTAATTTATTTTATTGTATTTTATTTTATCTTATTTCATCTTCTTTCTTGGTTGAATAACAGTTTCTCCATTTTACAATAATGTTACCTTATTTCAGCACAGAACACAATGCACCAAAGGAATTGTCGCTGGGAGGGGGGATCAGGTGGCTTCCACACCCTGGACACAGATAGAACCCACTTGGGGTGTCCGGGTGGGGTACCATCACATAGTGGCAATAACAAATACACAAATATGTTGTGAGACATTTCATTGTATCCAAACAGACATATACCTGCAACATGTTTGAATGTAGGGAATTGAATATTGAAGCTGAGTCAATTCTGTATAATTTTGTGCTTTGGATGAAAAATTTAATAAAAACATATTGAACTTAAAAATACACATGCAGTAACAGATCCAAAAAAAATAAAATACAGCCCAAAATATAGTTACTCTGACCTTTCACCCTTACCTTTACCCTAAAACTAAAATTCTCACTGACCTAGAATAAACATTCATCTAGCTATATCTTTCTTTATTTTTTTAATATTTGAATTACTATGTATACATACACTTTTGTTTATTTACATCTTTCTCCCCTGCAATGTAATATATCCTGTATGTATACAATGTATCATATAATATATTCTGTATGTATACAATGTATTATATAATATATCCTGTATGTATACAATGTATCATATAATATATTCTGTATGTATACAATGTATTATATAATATATCCTGTATGTATATGTAGCACCCTCTACCTAAAGGTAGGTGCTAGATTAGTATTTTTCTAGCAGCAGGGCCCAGGTGCAGGTAAATTTAGACAGGCCTATTTCAGGCCTGGTTGTTTTGATCTGGGATTGGGAGTGTCAATATAGTGGGGGGTGTGGTCACCTGTACTTTGGCTCAGAGATCCTCCTCTGCTTGCAGAGGAATTGTTGTGGAAGGAAGGCTGGACTTGAGACCTGAGTGGCAGGCAGCTCATGTGAGGAGCCCTGACCAATCATTAACTTGAATTGGCAGGGGACAGACCTCCCATATAAGCTGGGGTCACATGCTTCCAAGGAGGAGTTCAAGGGTACAGGAAAGACAGCGTGGAGTGCTGAGGTGCTGTACTGGGCATCCCCATGCGGGGATGTGCCAGGCGCAGAGGAGGGATGGAGGGGCTGCTAGGAAGGAGTCATAGGAAAAGATTTTCATCTCCATAAGGAAGTATCAAGTTGCTGTGACCGGGGAACAAAGGATATGCATGATGGAAAAGTTAAAGTAGAAGAAGTAGCAGTGAAGTGGTGGAAGTAGATTGGCATTCTGTGACCGGGGAACACAGAGTTCTGATACAAAGGAGAAGGTCAGCATAACAAGAAGAAGCAAAATCTGGAGAGAGTAGTGTAGCATGCTAGGGTGGCTTTGGCCAATTATGGCTCAGGGTTTTAGTACACGCCCCACACTATATAAGGCTCCCTGCGTGGTGGCCTTGTGTAGTGTGTTGCGGCGGCAGAGAGAGATAGACAGAGAAAGTGACATTCATGTAAATCAAAGTGTCATTTGATTTAAGTTAGATAGAGTAGGCAGGCGAGTCAGTTAGCTGCACTTACAGTGTATTGTGTATATATATATATGCATCCCAGGAGTTGTGTGTATATATATATATATATATATATATATATATATATATATACTGTATTCAGTCGTTCCAGTTATTCTCTTCCTAATATACTGACAGGCAGGCAGGTGTTTTTACAGTATTTACAGTTAGTGTACTGTGTTCCCTGCAGAGTGTGCACCTAAAGCTACCTGATGACAATTGTGGGTTTTCTTCTGATCCTATTAGTACCACAGGTAGGCAGCTGCAGTATTTACAGTTAGTGTACTGTGTTCCCTGCACAGTATGCACCTAAAGCAACCTGAAGACAATTGCCGGTGTTCTTCTGATCCTATTAGTACCACAGGCAGGCAGCTGCAGTATTTACAGTTATTGTACTGTGTCCCCTGCACAGTGTGCACCTAAAGCTACCTGAAGACAATTGCTGGTGTTCCGATCCTATTAATACCACAGGCAGGCAGCTGCAGTATTTGCAGTTAGTGTACTGTGTCATCTGCACAGTGCGCACCTAAAGCTACCTGAAGACAATTGCTGGTGTTCTTCTGATCATATTAGTACCACAGGCAGGCAGCTGCAGTATTTACAGTTAGTGTATTGAGGAGGTGAATGGACGCACTGCAGAGGAGCTCTGTCTAGCCCTCTGCAATCCACTGCCATCCGGCATCCACAAACATCAAAAACTGCCCCAAAGCCTATCTAATAACCACTGGGCACTAGGAGAGCCTTTTACTGAGGACATTGGAGCAGATTAGCTGGCGGACTACTTTGTTTTCAGGCCGCGGCCGGCCTTCTACAATCTACAGCCATCCGGCCTCCACAGACATCAAAAGCTGCCCCAAAGCCTATCTAATAACCACTGGGCACTAGGAGAGCCTTTTACTGAGGACATTGGAGCGGATTAGCCGGCGGACTACTTTGTTTTCAGGCCGCGGCCGGCCTTCTACAATCTACAGCCATCCGGCCTCCACAGACATCAAAAGCTGCCCCAAAGCCTATCTAATAACCACTGGGCACTAGGAGAGCCTTTTACTGAGGACATTGGAGCAGATTAGCCGGCGGACTACTTTGTTTTCAGGCCGCGGCCGGCCTTCTACAATCTACAGCCATCCGGCCTCCACAGACATCAAAAGCTGCCCCAAAGCCTACCTGGTAGCCACTGGGCACTGGAGGAGTCCTTCCCTGAGAATATTTAAGTAGATTGGCTGACGGATTGCCTTGTTTTCGGGCCGCGGCCAGCCTCGCTCCACGGGCGCCGGCCGCCATCTTGCGGCCTACGAGACACACAGAATCCCCGGTCTCGGGTGCCGCGGAGGGCGATCGGGGGCCCTGGGGCCAGGAGGGCTGTATCCGGAGCGGAGGGGACACCAGACAAGGCAGAGAAAGCAGGCCCTGGATGCTTGCGGCAGGCCCGAGGCCTGTGAGGCCCCCAACATCACCGCATCTTGGCGCCACGACCGGAGGTAAGGGGGTCATATAATTCACCCTCACTTAAAGTGGCCCCCCCCCTGGGCATATCTGACAAGTTTATAGCCAGATCAGACCCATCGCTGACCCCGGTAACACTAGAGACTTCCAGTGACGGCCGCCATCTTACCATCTTGCGGCCTAGCTTACAAGACGGGCCCGCACTATCAGAAACTGTGCCCTGGCTGGACGGTGCTCTCCCCCTTGAACCCATACGGTGTCCCAGCCTTGCGCCCATGTTAATAGGGTGACACCGCTGCTCCCGCAGACCTGGTCACCCTCCCCAGTCCCCCTCATCTCCGTGGAAGATTTTGATGGAGAGAGACTAATTATGGATGGCTGAAGACCCGCACCCCTGAGTCCCGTGCTATCCCGACAGCTACAGGCTATTTACGTAGCATAGCACACCCACATAATACATGGCGGCAGCTAGCTCACACTCCACAGAGCTTACCGACCCCCAACAAGGCACCATACAGAGGTATTTACTTAGAACGACGCCGATTGATCCCCGAACTCCCAAAGACAAGATGGCACCCGGCCGCAACCCGGGGAAGACCAAGCCTCCCACCTCAGCAGCAGCTCACACGGCAGAGGACAATAATGAGAGACTTCAGAATTCTACAGGAGAGCCCTCAGCCTCCTCCACAAGGTCAGTCTCATCGTCCGACACAGGTACCGGGGAATCCCAGTCTGCTACGCATCCCCTATCAGGAGAACCCATTAGATCGGAAGCTGCTGCCCTCCTCTCTGCCTTCAGAATGGATTTCGAATCCTGGGCAAGCAAAATGGAAGATTCCCTCCACGTGGAGCTGAACGCCCTGAGGCAACAAGTTACAGCTAACGAGGAAGCAGTATCGGTCTTAACCACGGCTCAGGATGACCACGAGGCACGTATAACAGCCCTTGAATCCTCATCCGCGACACATCTTAGGCGCATACGTCACCAGCAACTCCGCATAGAAGACAGCGAAAATCGCAGTCGCAGAAATAACATTAGACTGCAAGGCATACCGGAGGCAACATCTGGAGCAGAATTGAAACCCACTGTCATAACTATCCTCAATAAAGCACTGGGAAGAGAGGCAACATCACCAATTGAACTGGATCGTGTTCACAGAGTAGGAGGACCAGGGGGGGCCCGAGATGGTTGCCCCCGCGATGTTCTATGTCGGGTCCACTATTACACTTTAAAAGAAGAGATCATGCGAAAGGCATGGAACTTGGGTCCTGTTGACTTCTTTGGTGCCCCTATTCACCTATACCCTGACTTATCTCGCAATACGCTGTATATGCGTAGAGTGGTGCGCCCTCTACTTGACCTTATACGGCAAGCTGGAGCTACCTATACATGGGGTCACCCCTTCAGCATCAAGGTGACACGGGGCGGCAACAGGTTTACGCTCTCTGATCCAGACCAACTGCCCGACTTTTTCCTCTTTATCGAACAAGATCCAGTGGAAGTTTTGAACTGGTTAGACCCTCCAGAGGATAGATCAGGCCAGGTGGGACTTGGTCCACTTCCACAGCGCCGCAGACGTCCTAGGTCCAGATCAGTTTCCTCTGGCCCAGGGATAAGAAGACCTACTTCCCCAGAAGATTAACTCAACAGTTAATTAGAGACTGATGGCTTGTTTTGTCTCCACTGGTTCTTTCCCTGCTCTTTGCCAATTTACAATTTGGCTGGGGTTCGGGTGAGAACATAGATTGGAGTCAATCTTATGCCTCTCATTATGAAGAGCGTCAGGTAATGCGAATGTCTACCAATGCTATGTTTTTGTGTTTTTCTTTTTTCCTTTTTATCTGACGTTTTTCTAAAGATGTTTTGCATTGACTCAGATTGATTCCTCTCACCTTCCCATGATGATATATGCAGTGGGGGAGGTGTAGCGGGAGTGGGGGGATACCTTCCTCGGAGGGGGGTTTGGTACCCGGTTTTACTCGGTCTCTGCTACAGAGAATATAGGGTTTAAAGGACGTTACACATGGAGCAGAGGATTGCCCCCGTGGGGGGATCCCCCACTCTCCCTGCCCTCCATATACCCACCCAATTGTCTTGGCGCAATAACTTTCTTTATATACATGAGACAATGCAATAGTTTTTATATATACCTCAGGGTTACTTATTTAAATCCAATGCACACACTTGGTTGATTGTTATCATTTGTTGTGGTTAAGCTGCCTTATGCCCCACACTCGTTTTAAATATCAAGTGTGCCACACATACTACTTGCATGCCTGATATGCTGTCGGGAACACGGCTCAGACCCATTCATCTCGACTTTTCCCCCACAATAGGACAGGCACGGTTTGTGCCTAAAACGTGAATTTTCACGCAGTGTTCTGCGTTCGCGGACACATTAGTTTTCCAGACACATCTTTTTAGGTGTCTTTTCATTTATATCGTATTTCTTCCATTATCCTCACGCTCCTTTCATTTTTCTTCCTCCCCTCCCTCTCTTCCCCCCCTTTGTCTGTTTATCTTTTTCTTCATCTCTTCTTTCTTTTTCTTTCCTGCTCCCTATACCTTTCCTCCATATCTTAATACTTTCTCCCTTTTACAGCTTTTGGCACTCCAGCATGGCTCACACGGTGACTTTGCGCCCACACCTGAAACTTTGTTCGTATAATGTAAACGGACTTAACATAGCGTCGAAACGTGGGCAAATTCTATATCAGATGCACAAAAGACAGGTCAGCATACTCTTGCTGCAGGAGACCCACTTCCATTCTGACTCCACTCCTTCCTGCTCCAATAGATATTTCAATAGATGGATACACAGTACCAACCCGACACAAAAATCTAAAGGAGTATCTATTGCGTTTCATAAAACACTGCCTATTGAGCTGCTTGATCAGGTGACGGACCCCCAAGGCAGGTATGTCTTTGTAAAAATTTTATTATGGGGGACTAAATTTACAATAGCCAATGTATACTTGCCTAACACACACCAAGTCCCATCAGCCTTGCAATACCTAAAGATCTTGGCGGGTTTCACGGAGGGCAAGCTCATACTCGGAGGGGACTTCAATACTCCCCTGGATCCACTTTTGGATTCATCGACATCCCGTTCGTCTATATCCTTTCCAAAAATACGGGCCCTAAAATGTACCATCTACAATATGCATCTCATAGACGTATGGTGAATACTGTACCCGGACTCACGAAACTACACACACTTCTCCAACATCCACCAATCATACAGTCGTATAGATTATTTTTTAGTCGAGCTCGGCTGCTTAGATTGGTCCCCCAATTGTGAAATAGACCCTATGGTTTGGTCCGACCACTCACCCATATTCCTGACGCTTACAATCCCCTCTACTCCAATAAAAGAATGGACATGGAGGTTAAATGACTCTCTCTTGACTGAACCAGGGTTTGAAACACAGATAGCAGAGACGATATCAAACTTTTTCACAGACCACACATCTGATGACACCTCACCACCCATGAAATGGGAAGCATTGAAGGCGGTATTACGGGGTAGGTTTATTCAGATGGGTGCTCGCATGAAAAAAGAACGTTCAACTGCGATAGTTACGGCAGTACATAAGCTAAGGACACTAGAAACTACTCATAAACGCTCCCCGATGGTTGAACTGCTTACGGAGGTTTCTTCTGCTCGCACCCAGCTTAGAGAGTTATATGAGGCATCAGCCCGCACGTTTGTGAACAAACTAGCTTTTCATCAATATAAATTTAGAGATAAATGTGGTAGATCCCTGGCTCGCACCCTCCACACCAAACAACCTAACTCCTTTATACCTCATATACGGGACAGCTCTGGGAAAACTGTCTCATCACCTTCCGAGATGGGACAGGTGTTCCGGGACTTTTATCAATCCCTATATAATATACCTGCAGCGAGCTCCACTGATCCTCCCCTCACTACAGCGGAAACACAAGCCTTATACATCGAGCAAACTGCATTACCCACTCTAGATGGCGAGACGATAGAGGACCTTGAGGCCCCGATTTCGGAAGACGAGGTTGCCCGCGCCATTACTTCTACCCCATCTGGTAAAAGCCCGGGTCCTGATGGCTTTACTCCGAAATTCTATAAACAATTTGCTACCCTTCTTACTCCCTTCTTGACAAAAGTATTTAACTCCATCTCTGAACGATCAGTGTTCCCACCACAAACCTTAGAGGCACATATTACCCTCATCCCCAAACCAGACAAAGACCTGAATGTTTGCGCTAATTACCGACCTATTTCGCTAATAGGAGTAGATCTAAAGGTGTACGCAAAAATTTTAGCTAATAGGTTGCAACCATTGTTACCCCGTTTAATACACCTAGATCAGGTTGGCTTTGTGAGTGGAAGGGAGGCGCGTGACAACACCCTAAAAACACTCCTCATTGCGGATTATGCTCGGGCCCACAATATCCCATTGTGCCTTCTCACAGTCGATGCGGAAAAAGCCTTCGACCGTGTCGACTGGCAATTTCTCCGCTTATCATTACAACAACTAGGTCTAGGCCAAAACATGATCTCCAGAATAATGTCCCTCTACACATCTCCTTCCGCTAGGATTAGACTAAGTGGCTCCCTATCCCCTAAGTTTACTATACACAACGGAACGCGGCAGGGGTGCCCCTTGTCCCCCATTCTTTATGTAATTGTTATGGAACACCTAGCCATTGCCCTTAGAAACAATCCGGCCATACATGGCGTTAGAGTAGGCCCACTACACACTAAAATTGCCCTATTTGCTGATGATCTACTCATATTTGTAACCCAACCACAAATTTCTCTACCCTCCATTATGCAGGAGTTTCAGAGGTATGGAGAGGTTAGTAATTTTAAAGTTAATCTAAATAAGTCAGAAATCCTCAACATTTCACTCCCAACAGCGGCTCTACAACAGCTCACGACTTCCTTCCCTTTTAAGACAAGCTCCACATCTATCCGCTATCTAGGAATCCATATTCCAACAGTCTCATCCCAACTATTCTCCAGCAACTTCACCCCTTTACTTACCAGAACTCAAGCGGATCTGACCACATATGCCTCTAAACAGCTCTCCTGGCTGGGTAGGGTGAATGTCTTGAAGATGGATGTTCTCCCTCGATTCTTATACCTTTTCCAGACCATTCCTATCTATATCCCCACCTCGTTCTTCAAAAGGCTCCGTCAGATCTTCTCTAAATTTATATGGCAGGGACGTCGCCCCAGGATAAAACATGACACAATGATTCTCCCGAAAGTCAGGGGGGGTGCGGGGGTCCCAGATGCCTCTATATACCATAAGGCAGCGGTACTCGTGCGTATAGTGGATTGGTTCCACCACTCTTCCTCCAAACTTTGGGTTCAACTAGAGAAATATCTTAATGAGGCTGATCTTTGCGCCCTGCCGTGGACCCCTATGGCTGGGCGTGGGGACGGCTTATTCTCCACTGCTCTTACTCGCCAAACTCTCCAGATTTGGGACCGCGTGATCTCAGCGAGTAAATTGTCTAAAATCCAGGGCCCAATGACCCCTCTCTTCGGGACTCCGGCTTTCCCCCCAGCAGCGAACAAGTTAAGATTTGGACCCTGGAGTAGGGATAGCCATAGACGTTTAGCACAGGTCTTACGCGCTGACCCATCCTTGAGAACGGACATACCCTCTCGGACGGAATTAGGGACCTCAACAATGTGGTTACAAAGGGGTCAAATAACGTCATACATACGCACTTTCTCATCCATCTCAGAGATACTGGCCGACCCATCAGACTTTGACGAACTGCTTTTACAACCAGACCCACCAATACATGTAGTATCACTGTTGTATTCCCTACTACTGAACGAATACGCCCCTGACCTTCCAACATATACACAGAAATGGGAAGCGGAGCTGCAACACTCCATCTCCCCCACTGATTGGCAAAAAAGCTTTATCCTAACGCATAGGATTTCCCTGGCAACCAAGAACCAAGAAAAAGGGTTTAAATTATTAACGAGGTGGTACAGATGCCCAGTAGATATTAAAAAGTTTAACCCCTCTTTGACAGACGTGTGTTGGAGATGCCTGTCCTCTAGCGGGACAATGCTTCACATCTGGTGGGCTTGCCCTCCAATCTGGAAACTATGGCAAAAGGTCTTTGATCTTTACAGCAGGCTGATGGCGACATCAATCAAACCCACACCAGAGATAGCCCTATTATCTATACTCCCAGGCCCCCTCAAGTCGATTAAAAAAGATGTACTGCGCCACTTTCTGGTAGCAGTTAGGACAGTGATCCCCCGACATTGGAAAACGACAGATGTGCCTTCCTTGGGAGAATGGGTGGTTGAAGTGGACCAGATAAGAGATCTGGAGCGCCTGTTGGCGGAGGAAGTGGGAAAGGAGGAGCAGTTTACCGCCACCTGGACCTCATGGTCCATGTTTCGCTATTCTGATGAGTTTTCCCTTTGGGTCAGAGATACCCCACCCTTACCCGCCGATTAGCCATGCTGGAGTGCCTGGTGCCTCAGGTACCATCCCACACTTCTACTCGCGTTCTTATTTCTGACTTTTTCTGTCTCCTCTTTGTTAAGTACTGAACCGACCACTCACATATATAGTTAAAGATCATATCTTTGGACTAGCTAAATTACTTGATTATCTATAATAGGTGAATAAAAGACTTCTACAGCAGTCTAATTCGTTGAGAGGGAACCCTCAGATAACACCAACCCGCGAAACTACAAGGTTCATTATATGTTGGCCCCCACCCGCATATTATTCCTCTCTTAGAATAAAGATTTCAATATACAATATGATATACCAGTAGTTCACCGAAAGCTGTATGTTAAAATGATCACTCCTGTTTATACATGGGTAAAGTACACCTCACTATTCTATGTATACTATATGTGATGCCAAACTGTAAAGAATGGTATTTTTCTGTTATATTCTTTGTGTTCTTACTTTTGAAAATAAACTAAGATTGAAAACAGTTAGTGTATTGTGTCCCCTGCACATTGTGCACCTAAAGCTACCTGAAGACAATTGCTGGTGTTCTTCTGATCCTATTAATACCACAGGCAGGCAGCTGCAGTATTTACAGTTAGTGTACTGTGTCCTCTGCACAGTGTGCACCTAAAGCTACCTGAAGACAATTGCGGGTGTTCTGATTCTATTAATACCACAGGCAGGCAGCTGCAGTATTTGCAGTTAGTGTACTGTGTCATCTGCACAGTGTGCACCTAAAGCTACCTGAAAACAATTGCTGGTGTTCTTCTAAACCTATTAATACCACAGTCAGGCAGCTGCAGTATTTACAGTTAGTGTACTGTGTCCTCTGCACAGGGCCGATCCTAGGGTCACAGACGCCTGGGTGCAGAAATATTATTGGTGCCCCCACATGGGCGTGGTTATCTTTACCAACTCCTCCCCTTTACAAATGTTACTATGGCAACGACTCAAACACAGAGATGCTCCCCTAAGAAGTCTTCGTTACCCTAGGATCCTCCCATGATCTTTTAACAATAAAAAAAATACAGGAAGAGCGTACACTAATGGGACCTGGAGGGGAGTCTCTCTGATGCACACAGAGAGGGCTTCTGTTAGAGAGTCTGTTAGAAAGAGCCTGTCAGAGGGTTAACACAGTCAGAGCCTGTCATTATCGGCGCGTCCCAGGGTGCATGTGCGGTAGAGCTGCACATCAACACGTACAGGCACACAATCGGCGGGTACGAGCGCGTGACCCGAACGGGTTAGCACACGTGGGCACACAAATGCACGCACGTACAGCGGGACGTCCCCTTGGCGGGCATATATAAAGGCAGCTATGCCTTGTGCTCATTGCTGGTTTGTCTTCTCAGCTTCCAGTGTTCCCGTTTATTCTCTGCATACCTGTTCCTGCCTATAGTGACCTGGACCGTTTGACTACTTTGCTTATCCTCTCTCCAGTGTTTGACCCTCGGCTTGATTAAGGACTCCTCTGCTTATCTCCTCTCCAGTGTTTGACCCTCGGCTTGATTAACGACTCCTCTGCTTTTCCTCTCTCCAGTGTTTGACCCTCGGCCTGCTAAACAGACTTGTCTTGCTTAACCCTGTGCTTGCTACTACGATTACCTGGTATTTGACCCTCGGCCTGCTTAAGGACTTGCTTTGCTTAACCCTGTGCTTGCTACTACGATTACCTGGTGTTTGACCCTTGGCCTGCTAAAAGGACTTGTCTTGCTTAACCCTGTGCTTCTCCTCAGCTCTGTTCCTGGTTCCAGGTCAAGTGTTGGAGTCCCTGCCAGGCTTCTCTCCAGCTTAGCAACCAGTCCACGTTACACGGGTTCTACACGTCTAGAGACACCTTGGTAACCTGCACACCTGCTGGCAACCCGTGCCTCTCCCTGCCTGATACCCTCTGTGCCAGCTTCAGGGGTATCTCGCACCTAGTTGCTAGGGAAGCCGCTCTCAGCATTCCAGCCTTGGTGAGTACCTGACAGAGCCCCCAGACATAGTACAGGAGATGGTCAGAGACTGCAGACATGATACAGGAGATGGTCAGAGACTGCAGATATAATACAAAAGATGGTCAGAGACTGCAGACATAGTGCAGGAGATGATCGGAGACTGCAGACATAGTACAGGAGATGGTCAGAGAATGCGGACATATTACAGGAGATGGTCAGAGACTGCAGACATAGTACAGGAGATGGTCAGAGACTGCAGACATGATACAAGAGATGGTCAGAGACTGCAGACATGTTACAAGAGATGGTCAGAGACTGCAGACATTTTATAAGAGATGCCAGAGACGGCAGACATAATACAGGAGATGGTTAGAGACTGCAGACATACTACAGGAGACGGTCAGAGACTGGAGATATAATACAGGAGATGGTCAGAGACTGCAGACATAGTACAGGAGATGGTCAGAGATTGCAGACATAGTACAGGAGATGGTCAGAGATTGCAGACATGATACAAGAGATGGTCAGAGACTGGAGATATAATACAGGAGATGGTCAGAGACTGCAGACATAGTACAGGAGATGGTCAGAGATTGCAGACATGATACAAGAGATGGTCAGAGACTGGAGATATAATACAGGAGATGGTCAGAGACTGCAGACATGATACAGGAGATGGTCAGAGACTGCAGATATAATACAAAAGATGGTCAGAGACTGCAGACATAGTGCAGGAGATGATCGGAGACTGCAGACATAGTACAGGAGATGGTCAGAGAATGCGGACATATTACAGGAGATGGTCAGAGATTGCAGACATAGTACAGGAGATGGTCAGAGACTGCAGACATGATACAAGAGATGGTCAGAGACTGCAGACATGTTACAAGAGATGGTCAGAGACTGCAGACATTTTATAAGAGATGCCAGAGACGGCAGACATAATACAGGAGATGGTTAGAGACTGCAGACATACTACAGGAGACGGTCAGAGACTGGAGATATAATACAGGAGATGGTCAGAGACTGCAGACATAGTACAGGAGATGGTCAGAGATTGCAGACATAGTACAGGAGATGGTCAGAGATTGCAGACATGATACAAGAGATGGTCAGAGACTGGAGATATAATACAGGAGATGGTCAGAGACTGCAGACATAGTACAGGAGATGGTCAGAGACTGCAGACATGATACAAGAGATGGTCAGAGACTGCAGACATGATACAAGAGATGGTCAGAGACTGCAGACATGATACAAGAGATGGTCAGAGACTGCAGACATGATACAAGAGATGGTCAGAGACTGCAGTTCCTATGGACGTTAGTAGATAATGGCCAATCGGCCCTCTCACCTGACCCAGCGATACAGCAACAACGGTTCCTCTGATCAGGAGTCAGCTCACTCTGAATTGCCTGTGGTGACTCCGCTGGGTAGCACCCAGATCTGTATTCTGGCAATGACTCCATTCCTTTCTCCGCCTGGGATGGTGCTAGGCTGTGTGGCATTCCCTCTGGTGGCGCAGGGCAGCGGGGTTCTCTTTCTGATGGTGTTCTCTCAGCACTGACCTCTCCCTCTGGAGTTCTGGGTGTACTTTCCTGAAAGCTTTCCTGGGCTCCTGGCTCTCTCTCTCTTTCCCATTCAGCTGAGCATGCTGTGTGGGGTGCAGTTTCTTTATTACAGCGGGGCTACCAGTCCTCGGGACTACATATCCCACAATCCTCTTCTTTGCTCCATTTTTTTTTCTTCCCTGGCCGATATGAAGGCGGGGGGAAGAAACATAGTGCGCCGCTCACTAGTACAGCAGCGCGCGCAAAGAAGAGAGGGAGAGTTTTGTCGCCCAGTGCGGTAAAACATGGTATCATCCCCCCTCCACCAACTATAGTCGCCCCTCAGTACAGACCCCCCTCCACTAAGTATAGACCCCCCTCTGTCAGTGCAGATCCCCCACTAAGTATAAACCCCTCCCTCAGTACAGACCCCCCCAGGACAAAACACCCCCCTCTATCAGTACAGACTCCCCCTCAGGACAAACCACCCCCCTCCATTAGTACAGAACCACCTCCCTCCATTAGTACAGACCCCTGCAGAACAAACCACCCCCCTACATTAGTACAGAACCACCCCTCCTACATTAGTACAGACCCCCCAAAACAAACCACCCCCTCCATTAGTACAGACCCCCCCAGGACAAACCACCTCCCCTCCATTAGTATAGACCCCCAGAACAAACCACCCCCTCCATTAGTACAGACCCCCCCTGGACAAACCACCCCCCCTCCATTAGTACAGACCCCCCAGAACAAACCACCCCCCTCCATTAGTACAGACCCCCCAGAACAAACCACCCCCCTCCATTAGTACAGACCCCCCGGGACAAACCACCCCCCTACATTAGTACAGACCCCCCAGGACAAACTCCCCTCCATTAGTACAGACCCCCAGAACAAACCACCCCCCTCCATTAGTACAGACCCCCCAGAACAAACCACCCCCCTCCATTAGTACAGACCCCCCCGACAAACCACCCCCCCTACATCAGTACAGACCCCCAGAACAAACCACCCCACCTCCATTAGTACAGACCCCCCAGAACAAACCACCCCCATTAGTACAGACCCCCTCAAAACAAACCACCCTCCCACCATTAGTACAGACCCCCCAGGACAAACCACCCCCCCACCATTAGGAAAGACCCCCCCAAGGACAAACCACCCCCCTCAACAAACCACCCCCTCACCATTAGTACCGACCCCCCCAGGACTAACCACCCCACCTCCATTAGTACAGACCCCCCAGGACAAACCACCCTCCTCCATTAGTACAGACCCCCCAGGACAAACCACCCCCCCACCATTAGTACAGACCCCCCAGGACAAACCACCCCTCCACCATTAGTACAGACCCCCAGGACAAACCACCCCCCTCAACAAACCACCCCCTCACCATTAGTACAGACCCCCTGGGACAAACCACCCCCCTCCATTAGTACAGCCCCCAGGACAAACCACCCCCCCTCCATTTGTATAGACCCCCCTGGACAAACCACCCACCCCTTCATTATTACCGACCCGCCCAGGACTAACCACCCCCCCTCCATTAGTACAGACCCCCAGAACAAACCACTCCTCCTCCATTAGTACAGACCCCCCCAGGACAAACCACCCCCCTCCATTAGTACAGACCCCCCAAAGGACAAACCACCCCCCTCCATTAGCACAGACCCCCCTGGACAAACCACCCCCCTACATTAGTACAGACCCACCCAGGAAAAACCACCCCCTTCCATTAGTATAGACCCCCCTGGACAAACCACCCCCCTCCATTAGTACAGACCCCCCAGGACAAACCACCCCCCTCCATTAGTATGGACCCCCCTGGACAAACCACCCACCCCTTCATTAGTACCGACCCCCCCAGGACTAACCACCCCCCTCCATTAGTACAGACCTCCAGGACAAACCACCCCCCTGAATTAGTACAGACCCCCGAGGACAAACCACCCCCCCTCCATTAGTACAGACCCCCCAGGACAAACCACCCCCCCTCCATTAGTACAGACCCCCCTGGACAAACCACCCCCCTCCATTAGTACAGACCACCCTGGACAAACCACCCCCCTTCATTAGTACAGACCCCCCTGGACAAACCACCCCCCTACATTAGTTCCGGCCCTCCAGAACAAACCACCCCACCTCCATTAGTGCAGACCCCCCAGAACAAACCACCCCCTTTAGAACAGACCCCCTCAGAACAAACCACCCCCCCCACCATTAGTACAGACCCCCCAGGACAAACCACCCCCCCACCATTAGTACAGACCCCCCAGGACAAACCACGCCCCTCAACAAACCACCCCCTCACCATCAGTACAGACCCCCCAGGACAAACCACCCCCCTCCATTAGTATAGCCCCCCCAGGACTAACCACTCCCCCTCCATTAGTACAGACCCCCCAGGACAAACCACCCCCCTCCATTAGTACAGACCCCCCAAAGGACAAACCACCCCCCTCCATTAGCACAGACCCCCCTGGACAAACCACCCACCCCTTCATTAGTACCGACCCCCCAGGATTAACCACCCCACCTCCATTAGTGCAGACCCCCCAGGACAAACCACCCTCCTCCATTAGTACAGACCCCCCAGGACAAACCACCCCCCCACCATTAGTACAGACCCCCCAGGACAAACCACCCCTCCACCATTAGTACAGACCCCCAGGACAAACCACCCCCCTCAACAAACCACCCCCTCACCATTAGTACAGACCCCCTGGGACAAACCACCCCCCTCCATTAGTACAGCCCCCCAGGACAAACCACCCCCCCCCTCCATTAGTATAGACCCCCCTGGACAAACCACCCACCCCTTCATTAGTACCGACCCGCCCAGGACTAACCACCCCCCCTCCATTAGTACAGACCCCCAGAACAAACCACCCCCCTCCATTAGTACAGACCCCCCAAAGGACAAACCACCCCCCTCCATTAGCACAGACCCCCCTGGACAAACCACCCACCCCTTCATTAGTACCGACCCCCCAGGACTAACCACCCCACCTCCATTAGTGCAGACCCCCCAGGACAAACCACCCTCCTCCATTAGTACAGACCCCCCAGGACAAACCACCCCCCCACCATTAGTACAGACCCCCCAGGACAAACCACCCCTCCACCATTAGTACAGACCCCCAGGACAAACCACCCCCCTCAACAAACCACCCCCTCACCATTAGTACAGACCCCCTGGGACAAACCACCCCCCTCCATTAGTACAGCCCCCCAGGACAAACCACCCCCCCCTCCATTAGTATAGACCCCCCTGGACAAACCACCCACCCCTTCATTAGTACCGACCCGCCCAGGACTAACCACCCCCCCTCCATTAGTACAGACCCCCAGAACAAACCACTCCCCCTCCATTAGTACAGACCCCCCCAGGACAAACCACCCCCCTCCATTAGTACAGACCCCCCAAAGGACAAACCACCCCCCTCCATTAGCACAGACCCCCCTGGACAAACCACCCCCCTCCATTAGTACAGACCCACCCAGGAAAAACCACCCCCTTCCATTAGTATAGATCCCCCTGGACAAACCACCCCCCTCCATTAGTACAGACCCCCCAGGACAAACCACCCCCCTCCATTAGTATGGACCCCCCTGGACAAACCACCCACCCCTTCATTGGTACCGACCACCCCAGGACTAACCACCGCCCTCCTTTAGTACAGACCCCCAGGACAAACCACCCCCCTGAATTAGTACAGACCACCAAGGACAAACCACCCCCCCTCCATTATTACAGACCCCCCAGGACAAACCACCCCCCCTCCATTAGTACAGACCCCCCTGGACAAACCACCCCCCTCCATTAGTACAGACCCCCCTGGACAAACCACCCCCCTCCATTAGTACAGACCACCCAGGACAAACCACCCCCCCTCCATTAGTATGGACCCTCCCTGGACAAACCACCCCCCTACATTAGTACAGACCCCCCTGGACCAACCACCCACCCCTTCATTAGTACTGACCCCCCCAGGACTAACCACCCCCCCCTCTATTAGTACAGACCCCCCAGGACAAACCACCCCCCCTCCATTAGTATAGACCCCCTGGACAAACCACCCACCCCTTCATTAGTACCGACCCCCCAAACAAACCACCCCACTCCATTAGTAAAGACCCCAGAGAACAAACCACCCCCCTCCATTAGTACAGACCCCCCCTCCATTAGTATAGATCCCCCAGGACAAACCCCCCCTCCATTAGTATAGACCCCCCAGAACAAACCACCCCCCCTCCATTAGTATAGACCCCCCAGGACAAACCACCCCCCTCTATTAGTATAGACCCCCTAGGACAAACCCGCCCTCCATTAGTATAGACCCCCCAGGACAACCCCCCTCCATTAGTATAGACCCCCGACAAACCCCCCCCCCTCCATTGAGCTAATTAAAAAACACCCGGGCAGCAGCTGGAGAGGAGAGGACAGTGTGCAGCTGCGCCGCCTGGGTGGAGAACAGAGCGAGAGTGTGTCAGGCTTTTGCAGCAGGCAGGAATTGCACACAGGATGAGGAGAGCTGGAACACGAGCACGGACCGCCCCCCCCCCCGTGACGTCACTGCGCGGCTGGTCTCTCTGCACACAGAGACACAGCCGCTCCGATCTCCAGCTATCTCCGCTCTCCTCCTCTGACAGGAGGAGGGAGGGGGGATGGGCTTTGGCAAAAAACAAAGTGGGAGTGGCTGCGGTGACCGGCGGAGAGAGCCGCCTACTACGGACAAGAAGAGGAGGAGAAGGAGGGAGGGGAGAACTCTGGCGCTGCAGCGCCCCCACCTCTGTGGCGCCTGGGTGCACTGCACCCCATGCACCCCGTCCAGGATCGGCCCTGCCTCTGCACAGTGTGCACCTAAAGCTAATAAAATACCAAAGGCAGGCAGCTGCAGTATTTACAGTTAGTGTACTGCGTTCTCTGCACAGTGTGCACCTAAAGCTACTTGAAGACAATTGCTGGTGTTCTTCTGATCCTATTAATACCACAGGCAGGCAGCTGCAGTATTTACAGTTAGTGTACTGTGTACCCTGCACAGTGTGCACCTAAAGCTACCTGAAGACAATTGCTGGTGTTCTTCTGATCCTATTAATACCAAAGGCAGGCAGCTGCAGTATTTACAGTTAGTGTACTGTGTCCCCTGCACAGTGTGCACGTAAAGCTACCTAAAGACAATTGCTGGTGTTCTTCTAATCCTATTAATACCACAGGCAGGCAGCTGCAGTATTTACAGTTATGCCGCGTACACACGAGCAGACTTTACGGCAGACTTTGCCCGGCGGACTGGATTTCGTCAGACAATTCGATTGTGTGTGGGCTCCAGCAGGCTTTGTTTTCTCAAAAGTTGGATGGACTTAGATTTGAAACATGTTTTAAATCAATCCGTCAAAATCGAGTCGAAAAGTCTGCTCGTCTGTATGCTAGTTCGATGGACAAAAAGCCACGCTAGGGCAGCTATTGGCTACTGGCTATGAACTTCCTTGTTTTAGTCCGGTCATACGTCATCACGTACGAATTCGACAGACTTTGGTGGATTGTGTGTAGGCAAGTCCATTCATTCAGAAAGTCCGTCGTAAAGTCCGTCAAAAAGTCCGCCGGGCAAAGTCTGCCGTAAAGTATGCGGCATAAGTGTACTGTGTTCCCTGAACAGTGTGCACCTAAAGCTACCTGAAGACAATTGATGGTGTTCTGATCCTATTAATACCACAGGCAGGCAGCTGCAGTATTTACAGTTAGTGTATTGTGTCCCCTGCACAGTGTGCACCTAAAGCTACCTGAAGGCAATTGCTCGTGTTCTGATCCTATTAATACCACAGGCAGGCAGCTACAGTATTTACAGTTAGTGTACTGTGCCCCTTCACAGTGTGCACCTAAAGCTACCTGAAGACAATTGCTGGTGTTCTTCTGATCCTATTAATACCACAGGCAGGGAGCTTCAATATTTGCAATTGGTGTACTATGTTCCATGCACAGTGTGCACCTAAAGCTACCTGAAGACAATTGCTGGTGTTCTTCTGATCCTAGTAATACCACAGGCAGACATCTGAAGTATTTACAGTTAGTGTACTGTGTCCTCTGCACAGTGTGCACCTAAAGCTACCTGGTGTTCTCATACTAATAATATTACAACCAGGCAGTTGATTCTGCTAGCTGCAGTATAATCAGTATATATATATATATATATATATATATATATATATATATATATATATATATATATATATATCCCAGCTTTGTGCAGCTACATCTCACTGCAGGACATTAGTATGTCTGGAAGGCCAACACGGAGAGGCAGACAGTCACAAGCCAATAAAAGCAGGCTCTGTGTCTAGAGGCAATAGTGCTGGTCATGGACACGGTGCATCCTCATCAGCACGTGGCCGTGGGACACGCTTGTCCTTTTTTTCGGCAGCTGGCCGTGTTGAGCTGCAACATGCGGAAGACTTGGTAGAGTGGATGACCAAGCCATCCTCATCCTCTCTCACCCTGGCTCAGAGTACTTTGTCTGGCATAGCAGCTGCCAACGTGGCCTCTTCCCTCAGCTCAATGGAATCAGTCACTCCTTCCCTAGCCCCACCGTGTCCTCCTGAGGAGTCCCCCGAACTGTTTGACCACAGTGTTGGGTACATGCTCCAGGAGGATGCCCAGCATTTTGAAAGCTCTGATGATGGTACTCAGCTAGAGGAAGGCAGTAACGTGAGCCCAGAGAGAGAGAGGGGGTGCCCAAGAAGGACAGCAATCTGGCAGTCATGTTCCCCCAGCTGCAGCATACTGCCAGTGATAGGAGGGGATGATGAGGTCACTGACTCCACGTGGGTGCCTGATAGTAGAGAGAAGGAGGAGGAGGCACATCTCCAAGGAGGCAGGATGCCCTTTCAGGGGCCAGCTTAAGGGCAGCACACCGACTGCATCACACCGCAGAGCTCCGCATGTGCAGGGCGCTGCTGTCTCTGCGCGTTATTCCAAAAGTTCTTTGGTGTGGGCCTTTTTTGAGATGAGTGCATCAGATCGCACCACTGCTATTTGCAAGATATGTCTCAAGCGTATCTTGCGAGGCCAAAACATGAGCCGCTTGGACACCACATGCTTGACCAGATATATGTCAACCTGCCATGCAGTTTGTTGGCAAGTGTACCTAAAAGACCCACACCAAGGAACAAAGCAGACCTCTCCTTGCTCCTCATCAGCTGGGATCTCCAACCCCACTACACCTTCAGTCCTCTCTGAGATCTGCACTGAGAGGAATGAAGGTGTAGAATTCGGTGTGTCACAGCCAAGTACTTGCGGGCAATCTACTATCGTTACACCAACGTCAGATTGTACCAGGCAAATTTCCGTGCTCCAACTGCTGCACCACTGAAAGAAGTTCGCTCCCAGCCATCCACATGCTCAGCAGTTGAATGCTAGCTTGGCTAAATTTCTAGCACTTCAACTGATGCCTTTTCCGATGGTATACTCTGCCCCCTTCCGTGAGTTTGTGGAATGTGTGGTTCCTCAGTGGCAGGCTCCCAAACGCCACTTGATCTCACGGAAGGCGATTCCGGCTCTCTACTGGCATGTGGAAGGCAATGTCTTGGCCTCGCTGGACAGAGCGGTCAGCGGTAAGGTGCATATTGCCGCTGACTCATGGTCCAGCAGGCATGGACAGGGATGTTACATATCTTTCACGGCGCATTGGGTGACTCTGCTGGCAGCTGGGAAGGATGCAGTAGTGTTGGAGGTTGTTCTCCCACCACGCCTCCAAAATGCTACTACTGGTGATTCTGACACACCTCTCTCCTCCACCCCCTCCTCTTCTTCCTCCATTGCCTCTTCTTGTGCTTTGTCCTCAGAACCAGCGGTGCTCCGTAGGCATTCAAGGGGCTACGCCAGTATGCAGGCCAAAATATGCCATGCGGTGCTTGAGCTGGTGTGCTTGGGGGACAGGAGCCACACTGGGGCAGAGATTCTGTCAGCTCTGCAGGGGCAGGTTCAGAGGTGGTTGACGCCACGCCAACTTAAGGCAGGAATGGTGGTTTGCCACAATGGCACCAACCTCCTCTCCGCCCTCCGACAGGGACAACTGACCCATGTGCCCTGTTTGGCTCACATCCTTAACTTGGTGGTGCAGCGGTTCTTGGGCAGGTACCCGGGCTTACAGGATCTCCTAAGGCAAGCCAGGAAAGTCTGTGTGCATTTCTGCTGGTCATATAATTCCAGTGCTCAGCTGGCTGACCTCCAAAAGTAATTTAACCTGCCCAAGAACCGCCTAATCTGTGACATGCCAACCAGGTGGAACTCAATGTTGGCCATGCTGCAGCGGCTGCACACACAGCAGAGGGTCATCAATGAGTACCTGTGCGACTATGGCACCAGGACAGGGTCAGGGGAGCTTGTTTTTTTTCCCCACGCCAGTGGGCCATGATCAGAGATGCATGCACTGTCCTGTCACCATTTGAGGAGGCCACGAGGATGGTGAGCAGTGACAGTGCATGCATCAGTGACACTGTCTCTCTTGTCCACCTGTTGGAGCACACGCTGCGTGGAATAATGGACAGAGCACTTGAGGCAGAACAGAGGCAGGAAGAGGAGGACTTCCTTACCTCTCAAGGCCCCCTTTATCCAGACAGTGTTCCTGCATGCCTGCTGATCACACAGGAAGAGGAAGAGGAGGAGGATTGTGTCAGCATGGAGGTGGAGCCTAGCACTTAGCATCAGCAGCAGTCTTCAAGGGATCATTTACAGTCCCAAGAAACCCATGAACTTGTACATGGATGGGAGGAGGTGGCTGCGGATCATGTCTTCCTTAGTGACCCAGAGGACTCCGTAACGAATACCTCAGCAAACCTACGCTGCATGGCCTCCCTGATCCTGCAAAGCCTGCCTAAGGATCCTCGTATTTGTGATATTAAGGAGAGGGATCATTACTGGCTGGCAACCCTCCTTGATCCACGGTACAAGGGTAAGGTTGCGGACCTTATCTTGCCATCGCAGAGGGAGCAGAGGATGAAACATCTTCGGGAGGCCTTGCAGAAAGGTGTGTGCAACGCGTTCCCAGAGACTGAGAGGTTACAAACTCCTTTTCCTGGACAACGTGCTGCTGAGGCTTTGGTCAGTCAAAGAAGGAGCAGTGGAGAAGGTGGCCGTCTGACCGATGCGTTCAGACAATTTTTTAATCCGCAGCCCCAAGGTATGATTGGTTCCAGCAACCATCACCAGCGTCTGTTTTACATGGTGCAGGAATACCTAGGGGCAAGATCTGACTTGGACACCTTTCCCACCAAAAATCCTCTGGGTTACTGGGTCTTGAGGATGGATCACTGGCCAGAGCTTGCACAGTATGCAATTGAGCTACTGGCCTGTCCTGCATTCAGCGTTCTTTTGGAATGCACATTCAGTGCTGCTGGAGGCTTTGTAACCGATCACAGGGTGTGCCTGTCCACCAACTCGGTCGATCGACTGACCTTCATAAAAAGGAATCTTGGATCACCACCACCTGATGCTGATGTAACCGAATCATTTTTTTTGAAATGTCAGATCCCTTCAAGACTGCCTATGCTGATGCTGAGTGACTATCCTGAGTAATTATTCTCTTCCTCCTCAATGATCATGCTGCTAGCTTGTAAGAACATTTTTGGTTCTGGGCACTGCCACCAGTGCCTAAGGCCCAATTTTTCAGCCCCTGTTTAACAGGGGTGTGTAATTACAATTTTTGATGCAATACTTTGCAGCAGGGCTCATTCCTGCGCTCCAACTAGAGTATCTGTGAGGGGTTGCAGTGTTGTGGCACCAGTGCCTAAGGCCCAATTTTTCTGCCCCTGTTAAACAGGGACTTGTAATTACAATTCTTGATCTAATATTTCACAGCAGGGTCCATTCATGCGGCCACCAAGAGTAACTATGAGGGCTTACAATGTTGTGGCAACACCACCACCAAAGGCCCATTTTTTCTACCTTTGTTAAACAATGGCATGTAATTACAATTCTTGATCTAATATTTCACAGCAGGGCCCGTTCCTGCACCCACCAAGAGTAACTGTGAGGGCTAATTTCTGCAAAGTATATAGGGCAGGCCCCTAATTTCAAACATGCAACTTACAAACAACTCCTACTTGCAAACGGAAGGAGACAATAGGAAGTGAGATGAAATCTACCCCTAGGAATGGAAATTCTCTCCTGTAAGAGTTAATATGGTAAAAATGTGTCTCCTCTCCACTGATGCTTTATCACCAATCCTTGTTTCACTAAAAACCCCAAATTTTCAAAAAACATTTGTCATTGGGACAGAAAGTGAGGTGAAATCTTCTAAAGAGGTGCACAGACAGCAAAACAAATGTCACAGGGGTGATAACCCTTCTCTATGTTTTCCAAAAAGCTTAAAAATACATTTTTTTGGCTGGTGCTAAACACGTTAAAAATGTACCTGTTCAAAATTACAAACAGATTCTACTTAACAACAAACCTACAGTCACTGTCTTGTTTGTACCGACTGTATACTGCTGTTTAGAGTAGGGATGAGCCGAACACCCCCCGGTTTGGTTCATACCAGAACTTGCGAACAGACTAAAACTTTGCACGAATGTTAGAACCCCATTGAAGTCTATGGGACTTGAACGTTCAAAATCAAAAGTGCTCATTTTAAAGGCTTATATGCATGGTATTGTCCTAAAAATGTTTTGGGGACCTGGGTCCTGCCCCAGGGGACATGTATCAATGCAAAAAATGTTTTAAAAACGGACGTTTTTTCGGGAGCGGTGATTTAATAATGCATAAAGTGAAACAATAAAAGTGTAATATTCCTTTAAATTTCATATCTGGGGGGGTGTCTATAGTATGCCTGTAAAGGGGTGCATGTTTCCCGTGTTTAGAACAGTCTGACAGCAAAATGACATTTCAAAGGAAAAATAAGTCATTTAAAAGTACTCGCGGCTAGGGATGAGCTTCGAGTTCGAGTCAAACTCATGTTCGACTCAAACATCGGCTGTTTGCCTGTTCGCTGAACAGCAAACAATTTGGGGTGTTCACGGCAAATTCGAAAGCCGCAGAACACCCTTTAAAAGTCTATTGCCCTGTACACACGGTCGGACATTGATCAGACATTCTTTCAACAAAATCCATGGATTTTTTCTGACGGATGTTGGCTCAAACTTGTCTTGCATACACACGGTCACACAAAGTTGTCAGAAAATCTGATCGTTCTGAACGCGGTGGCGTAAAAATAGGATTTTTTATAACAGCTTACCTGTAAAATCCTTTTCTTTCGATGGACATCACGGGACACAGAGCCACAGTAATAACTGATGGGTTATGAAGGTAGCACTAGGTATTGGACACTGGTCACACCCTAAGCAGGAAGTTCAACCCCCTATATAATCCCTCCCCTTACAGGGATAGCTCAGTTTTGTAGCAAAGCAATATAAGTGTATTAGAAGAGGGACGGGACCTCTGTGTCCCGTGATGTCCATCGAAAGAAAAGGATTTTACAGGTAAGCTGTTATAAAAAATCCTATTTTCTTTCTCGAACATCACGGGACACAGAGCCACAGTAATTACTGATGCGATGTCCCAGAGCAATGCCAACTGAGGGGGGGATCACAACCAAGTAGGGTGCAATCAGACCTGAGGACCCTGTACCGCTGTCTGCAGCACACTACGCCTAAAGGCGATATCCTCATGCCTTCTTACATCCACCTGATAAAATCTGGTGAATGTATGAACTGAAGACCAGGTTGCGGCCTTGCAGATCTGAGCCATAGAGGCCTGGTGATGCACTGCCCAAGAAGCACTAATAGCCCTTGTGGAATGTGCCTTGATGTGAAACGGAGGAATCTTCTGTTTCAAACCGTAAGCTTGAATAATCAATTGTCAAATCCATTTAGAAATGGTCGCTTTTGATGCTGCCTGTCCTCTATTGGGACCCTCTGGCAGCACGAACAAAACATCCGTTTTGCGAATTTGAGCAGTTGCTTCCAGATAGGTTTTGACTGCTCTTACTACATCCAAAGAATGTAGTGACCTCTCTTCCGGAGAACAGGGATCTGGAAAAAAGGAAGGCAGAACAATGTCTTGGTTTAGATGAAAATCTGAAACCACCTTCGGTAAAAAATTAGGATGAGGGCGCAATACCACTCTATCCATGTGTATAATCAAATAAGGCTCTTTACAGGAAAGAGCTGCTAATTCTGATACTCTTCTAGCAGAAGAGATGGCTACCAGAAAAATTAGTTTCCTTGTCAGCAAGACCAAAGGAATCTGACGTATTGGTTCAAAAGGCTGTTTCTGTAACACCGACAGAACCAAGTTCAAGTCCCAGGGGTTTAGGGGCGCCTTAACCGGAGGATTAAGATGCATCACCCCCTGCATAAAGTTTCGGACCAAAGAATGCGAAGCAAGTGGCCGTTGAAACAATACTGATAAGGCCGAGACCTGGCCCTTGATGGTACTCAAGGCCAGCGTCATCTCTAATCCTAATTGTAGAAAATCAAGAATTCTACCTATCACATATTTTCTGGGATGGCAACCCCTGGATTCACACCAGGATACATAAGCTTTCCAGACTCTATGATAAATCATTCTGGAAGCTGGCTTCCTTGCATTGATCAAGGTAGATATCACAGGACCTGAAAGCCACGACTCTTCAGAACGTGGGTTTCAATAGCCAAACCATCAAATTTAGCGTTTGTAAGCCAGGATGGAACACTGGACCTTGAGATAACAGGTCTGGGCGTACTGGTAGGGTCCACGGGGAACCCACCGTCATCCTTACTATTTCTGCATACCAAGTCCTTCTGGGCCAAGCGGGGGCCAACAGAAGTACTGACTTCCCTTCCTGCCTGATCCTGTGAAGGAGTCGTGGCAGTAGCAGAATAGGCGGGAATGCATAAATCAGTGAGAACCGATGCCACGGAATCACCAATGCATCCGTCCCGCATGCAAGAGGATCACTTGTCCTTGCCACAGATTTGTCTATCTTTTTGTTGAATCGGAATGCAAAGAGATCTACATCTGGGACCCCCCATCTTTGGCATATAGCCCAAAAGACGTCGGGATGCAGAGACCATTCCCTTGGGAGTAACTGCTGGTGACTTAGATAGTCCGCCTGCCAATTCTCTATCCCTGGAATGAAAACTGCCGATATGCATGGCACATGCATCTCTGCCCAGACTAAGATCTGGTTCACCTCTTTTTGACCAGCTCGGCTCCGGGTGCCTCCCTGATGATTGACATAAGCCACTGCTGTGGCATTATCGGACTGGATCCTGACCGGGCAACCCTGTAGCCTGATAGTCCAGGCTTTTAGGGCTAGGTATACCGCCCGGATCTCCAGAATGTTGATGGGTAAGGTCCTCTCGGTCTTGGACCATAGCCCCTGGATCGCAGACTGTTCCAGAACTGCTCCCCAACCTGACAGACTGGCATCTGTTGTTACCACCGTCCAGGGGACCGGCAGAAAGGATTTCCCCTTCTGCAGGTTTTCGGGTATGAGCCACCAATTGAGGCTCTGACGCACCGCATGCGACAGGTGCATCGGAAAGTCTAATGCCTGAACCTTCTTGTTCCAGCCCGATAGAATACTGTGTTGCAGTAGTCTTGAATGGAACTGAGAATAGGGAACTGCTTCGAATGAAGACACCATCTTTCCTAGCAGCCTCATACAAAGGCGGACAGAAGGACCCTTCTTGGCCCTGACTGTCAGAATCAGCTCTCCTAAAGCAGTGATCTTTGCCTGAGGAAGAAATACTTTCTCCTGGCTTGTATCTATGATCAGACCCAAATACTCCAGTCTTCTTATTGGTTTTAGGAAAGATTTTTCTAGGTTGAGGATCCAACCTAGATGTTCCAGATACTTGACCGTGGTCCTCAAGATTCCGTTCAAGGAGGCTACCGACTGGTCTATCAAGAGCAGGTTGTCTAGGTATGCTATGACAGTTATACCCTGAGCCCTTAATCTGGCCAGAGGAGGAGCCAAGGTCTTTGTGAACACTCGAGGCGCAGTGGCTATCCCGAAGGGTAGAGCCACAAACTGGAAATGGCGCCCACCTATCTCGAAGCACAGAAACTTCTGATGATCAGGAGAAATGGGCACATGTAGATATGCATCTCTGATGTCTATCGATGCCAAAAATTCTCCTCCCTACAGGAGGGAGACTACTGTCCGAATTGATTCCTTGCGGAAGGACTGAATCCTTAGGAATCGATTCAGATCTCTTAAATCCAGAATGGGTCTGAGATCCCCATTTGGCTTTTGGACCATCAAAAGGTTGGAATAGAAGCCCAATCCTTGATCTTTTGTGGGAACCACCATAATGACCTTTAGCGACAAAAGTCGCTCTAATGCTAGAAGGAGCGACTGCTTCTTCTCTGGGTCTCCGGGGACATTTGATCTGAGGAAACGAGGAGAGGGAAATTCTTGGAACTCCATCTTGTACCCTAAGATTACTGTGGAGATTACCCATCTGTCCTGGAAGTCCTCCTGCCAGAGCTTTGAGAACTGTAGCAGTCTTCCCCCCACTCGAGCGAGCGGGGGCGCCCCTTCATGAAGAGGCCTTAGTGTCTTGTCTAGAAGACTTCTTCCCCCAGGACTTCTTTTGTCCCTGGGGTTGACTCTTGTTTCTTGCCCCAGACGGAGGAGGCCGTCATGACTGCCTGGAGGCTGACGCCCCTGGCGCTGGGGAAAGAGTCCGCTTGAAAGAGGGACGCTTACTCTTCTTCTTAACAGGTAAGAGAGTGCTTTTCCCACAAGAGATTCTCTTGATATAGTTATCCCTCCAAACAACCTTGCACCACGAAAAGGAAACCCAGCCAACAGCTTCTTACATGGTGCTTCGGCTGACCAATTTTTCAACCATAAGATTCTACACATATGCACCAACCCAAGTGAAAGATGAGAAGTCTGCATGATAGAATCTCTGATGGTGTCAACAACATAACATAAGGCCGCTGGAAGGTTAGCGAACCCCTGGGCCTGCTGTTCAGGTAGAATTTTGATGACCTGCTTAACATGGTCTCTTAAGTATTGACAGACTCCAATCGCTGCTACTGCAGGTTGAGCCACTGATCCTGCTAAGGAAAAAACATCCTTCAATAAGGATTCCATCTTTTTATCCACAGGATCCCTGAGCATCTGAGCGTTGTCTACAGGACAAGTCAGACTATAATTTACAGAGGAAATGGCCGCATCAATAGCTGGCATTCCCCACATCTTAATACATTTTTCTTCCATAGGCTAAAGTGTTGAAAACTTTTTCGGCGGAAGAAAACGCTTATCTGGGTGATCCCACTCAGAATAATGGAGCTTTTCAAGCAAATTATGAACAGGAAAAGCATGTGCTGTTTGAGAAGATTTCAGCGACCCCAAAGAAGAAGAGGATTCCTTAACAGATTCAGGTACGGGCAACCTAAATGTGGAGCGGACCAATCAATAAGGATCTGCACTAAGACTTTCTCCTCTTGGGAAGCCGAAGAGGGTCCCTCTCCACCTGATTCCCCTGAAGAGGAATCATCTGTCCCATCCTGATCCTCTGAAAGGGATTCTTCTCCCCTATCCCAGAGCTCCTCTGCCTGAGGGACTTGGGAAACAGAGGAAGGCCTAGTACGTTTTTTTCCACTGAGTGAAGATGTAATCACGGCCATTAATCTTTCCTCTAACCCAGAAATGGTTGAGGAAAAAAAATCTCCTGTGTAATGTATACAGGGGCTGAAGTGCCAGAAGCAGGTACAGCCCCTGACCCCAACGGCTCTCCCTGGCTAGCCGTCCCTGGCCCCTCAGGGGGGGAGGATGCAGCAGACAGGGGGTCCTCAGAACCTGAACGAGATCCCCTAGTGTCTCTGGTTCTGGGGGTACTTGAACCTCTTCTACCCATAGTGCAAAGCAACAAGGTGTGAGGTATCCAAAATGAACACTGTCTGCTGAGTGATGTAGTCCGGCAAAGCCTTGCTACCAAATGCCCAGTCTGGTGTTCCCTTAGTAAATGCAGCCTAGGAGAATGCCTGTGCCCCACCTTACATGCGACCGTCAGCTCTGTGTCCCTCCAAAGGCTCAGAGCACCTGTAAAGTGTGCTTTAAATAGCCATGCTTCTTGCACTGTGGGCGTCTGAGCATGCTGACGCTGTGCTGAAGCCCTGCCCCCCCTCGTTTTAGAAAAACGAGCGCTTCCCGCGTGAGCCGACCCTTACGAGATAAGCATGGAGGAAGGCTGGGGGTGGAGGAAGAAGGAGGAGGCCGTCAGTGTTGGGGCCTGCATGTGCAATGGCGGCCTGGCGGTGGCGGCGGCAGCGCAGTGACAGTGCGGTGTAAAACTGCCTTACAGTGCACCTGTAGCCTCCCCCTAGCCTGGGGGGAATATCCCCGAGGAGAAAACCCCCATCCCATCCTACCTGGAGCCGGTCGGAGGAGCTTGTGCAGCATCGAACACTGAGACAGAAATCAGCATGTGAAGGTATGTGCTCTTGGCAGCCCCCGGTGGTCACAATATTCATAGCATGCATTTACCTTAAAGGAGAAAACCTACTAGAATTCAAAAATTCTGTGGAATCTCCTATTACCTTATCCAGTCGCAGGATTCTGTTATACACAGACCCAATCTTCACTTCTCACGGTGAGCTCCGTTTGAAAAAAACGTCAGAGACTGGGGCCCCCTACGAATAGGGGTATCCACAGTTCTGGCCCTGTAAAGCACCCAGCCAGAAATAAGGTGTTAAAGACCCTTTTCTGATATGTTGGGTCCAGCTCACTAAAAAGAGAAGCGTTACAGGTAAAACCTCGTTTCTTCGGACACGAGGCCCGGGTACCATCCAATTCGGCCATGAAAGGACACTTTGAATGGATCCGGTTCGCCTGGCTTGCCCCAGTATAGATATCAGGATATTCCCTTTGGAGCTTCAGCACAGGACATCTTTACACGTCCAACACCTAAGACACTGGCATAAAAACTGAGGTATCCCTGTAAGGGGAGGGGTTATATAGGGGGTTGAACTTCCTGCTTAGGGTGTGACCAGTGTCCAATACCTAGTGGTACCTACATAACCCATCAGTTATTACTGTGGCTCTGTGTCCCGTGATGTTCGAGAAAGAAACACGTACGTCGGGATGATAAACAGGGCAGTAGCCAATAGCTTTCATCTCTTAATTTATTCTGAGCATGCGTGGCACTTTGTGCTTTGGATTTGTGTACACACGATCGGAATTTCCGACAATGGATTTTGTTGTCGGAAAATTTTATAGCAAGCTCTCAAACTTTGTGTGTCGGAAATTCCTATGGAAAATGTGTGAGCGGAATTTCCGACAACAAGGTCCTATCACACATTTACCATTGGAAAATCCTATCGTGTGTACAGGGCATAAGGTAGAAATCAAAAGTGCTAACTTTAAAGGCTTATATGCATGGTATTGTCATAAAAAGGGTTTGGGGACCTGGGTCCTGCCCCAGGGGACATGGATCAATGCAAAAAAGTTTTAAAAACGGACGTTTTTTCAGGAGCAGTGATTTCAATAATGCTTAAAGTGAAACAATAAAAGTGTAATACCCTTTTAAATTTTGTACCTGGGGGGTGTCTATAGTATGCCTGTAAAGGGGCGCATATTTCCCGTGTTTAGAACAGTCTGACAGCAAAATGACATTTCAAAGGAAAAAAAGTCATTTAAAACTATTTGCGGCTATTAATGAATTGCCGATCTGACAATACACATAAAATTTTATTGATAAAAATGGCATGGGAATTCCCCACAGGGGAGCCCCAAACCAATATTAAAAAAAAATGACGTGGGGTCCCCCTAAATTCCATACCAGGCCCTTCAGGTCTGGTATGGATATTAAGGGGAACCGCGGCCAAAATAAAAAAAAAAATGGCGTGGGGTCTCCCCAAAAATCTATACCAGACCCTTATCCGAGCACGCAACCTAGCAGGCCGCAGGAAAAGAGGGGGGACGAGAGAGTGCCCCCCTCCTGAACTGTACCAGGCCACATGCCCTCAACATTGGGAGGGTGCTTCGGGGTAGCCAAAACACCTTGTCCGCATGTTGATGGGGACAAGGGCCTCATCCCCACAACCCTTGCCGGTGGTTGTGGGGGTCTGCCGCAGGGGGCTTATGGGAATCTGGAAGCCCCCTTTAACGAGGGGACCCCCAGATGCCGGCCCTCCCCCCTGTGTGAAATGGTAAGGGGGTACTTCCTACCATTTCACAAAATAAGTGTCAAAAATGTTAAAAATGACAAGAAACAGTTTTTGACAATTCCTTTATTTAAATGCATCTCCTTTCTTCTATCTTCTTTCTTCTATCTTCCTTTGGTTTCTTCCTCCATCTTCTTCTTCTTCTGGTTCTTCTGGTTCTTCCTCCGGTGTTCTCATCCGGCATCTTCCTCCGCTGCGCTGGCGTCTTCTTCCCTTCGTCTTCTGAGCAGCATGATGGGATGGGAGGCTCCCGCTGTGTGACGCTTCTCCTCTTCTGACGGTTCTTATATAATGGAGGGCGGGGCCACCTGGTGACCCCGCCCCCTCTGATGCACGGGGACTTCCCTGTGGAATTCCCCGTGACATCAGAGGGGGGCGGACAGGGAAGTCACCATGCGTCAGAGGGGGGCGGGGTCACCGGGTGGCCCCACCCTACATTATATAAGAACCGTCAGAAGAGGAGAAACATCACACAGCCGGACCCTCCCATCCCATCATGCTGGATGCGGAGCGGCCCAGAAGATGAAGAGAAGAAGACACCGGCGCTGTGGAGGAAGATGCCGGATGAGAACATTGGAGGAAGAACCAGAAGAACCAGAAGAAGAAGAAGATGGAGGAAGAAACCGAAGGAAGATAGGAGATAGAAGAAAGAAGAAGCATTTAAATAAAGGAATTGTCAAAAACTGTCTCTTGTCATTTTTAACATTTTTGACACTTTTTTTGTGAAACGATAGTACCCCCTTACCATTTCACACAGGGGGGAGGGCCGGGATCTGGGGGTCCCCTTGTTAAAGGGGGGTTCCAGATTCCGATAAGCCCCCCCGTCCGCAGACCCCCACAACAACCGGCCAAGGGTTGTGGGGATGAGGCCCTTGTCCTCATCAACATGGAGACAAGGTGTTTTGGGGGGCCACTACCCCAAAGCACCCTCCCAATGTTGAGGGCATGTGGCCTGGTATGGTTCAGGAGGGGGGGATGCTCTCATCTTTAAGATAGAGAGAGAGGGTGCTGCGCTAGCCAGAAATATAAATAGAATGAAATAAAATAAAGTGTCTCTTGTGGGATATTAAACTGGATAAACGGGGAAACTGATGTCAGAATGTCATGCCGCTAGTGCGCATGCACGTGGCGCCGGAGCAGGTCATTCAGTAACCGTGCTCCGCAAGCCCTGACCTGAAAGAAGCTAAAATTAGCCAGAAGGGACGTCCAGATCGCCACCGAACAGTTGGCCCATATCCAGGGAACAGACCACAAGGCGAGGGACTGCGGGGAGCTCAAAAAAAAGGGAAAAAACAGCCACAACAGTCCCGCTCCACACGTGCCCAGCAGCAGTCTCTTTAGACTAAGATGGTGGCGGGGAGGCAGAAGGGAGCTTACGGAGGTGGATTCAGCACGAACAGACAGGCACCAGAGTCCGGTAAGGTGCAGGGGACAGCGGAAGAGGAGTGGGGTAGCCCGGGTCCCAGCAACATTCCCCTCAGACAGCACCTCCATTACACCAGAGGGCCCAGGGGAAAATAGGCGCCCAAACACAGCAGCTAAGGCCTCCCCTCACTCAGATGGCGCCACAGCAATCAACCCTCTCACATCCAGATGCATCCATGGATGGATTGGGACGGGACCCCTTCTCATCCCAGTCCCAAGAAGTACCCCTGCCCCCCCGAGAAGCCTGTTTGGACATGTCCCCCCTGTCTGTCTCCCTAGACAGAGCGGTGCAGTTTAACAATTCTCCTGCCTCATCCACAGACAGACAAATGGCAGAACTAGCAGAGATAGCATTGAGCCAAAATAGCTCAATAAAGCCTCAAACATCTGTGCCTACTGCTTATTCAGGAGATGCTGTCCTGCTTGCTAGATTCTCTGCTCTCCTTCAACAGGAACTTTCCAAAGCTTGCACAATTATTACTACTGGGATAAAAGATGATTTTCAAACCATAGGAGAGAGGCTAGACACCATAGAATCCAAAATAGATGGTACCGTTAAAAGAGTTAACCAAAATACCAGAATGATATCATCACTACAAGACCAATTGGATCAAGCTAATGCGAAGATTGAGGACCTGGAAAATAGATCAAGAAGATATAATTTTCTCGTGCGAGGTCTTTTCGAGTCAATAAATGATCTGAAGGATGTTATTCATACTTTGATGAAGGATCTAATACCCGATATTGCTACTCATCAGCTGGAATTAGATAGAGTTCACAGAGCTCTCACAGCTCCTAGACCAGACGGTCTGCCTCGTGATGTGATAGTCAAACCACACTTTTATCGGGTTAAAGAAAAAATAATGCTGGAAGCAAGAAACAAAGGAGATATTTCGCTACAAGGAAATAAAGCCCAGATCTTCGCAGACATATCACAGGTGATGATCCAGAAGAGAAGACAACTGAAACCTCTGCTGACACACTTGATTAATCATCAGATCAAATATCGCTGGTCTTTTCCATTCAGACTTTCCTTTACTTACAGAGGGAAGTCGCATTAATTCGCTAGTTTCCAGTCTGGAGAGGAGTTACTTCTAGAATTGGGAATAATCAATAGAGATTCACATCATCCTGATTCCCCAAATAATGATGGTCATCCGGTCTCACCCCTATGGTCTCAACAGAGAAGGTCTAATTCAAGGAAATCGCATCCTTTCACCTGAACGCTTAACAGAGACCTTCATAGGTCATTACCCACACTGCTCAGGCAAAACTTGCCAAGATTTGGACAAAACCTACTGAAGAATACTTACGTGTTGAGAACAGACTGCCTTAATGCCTAATTAGGCGAACACTGCGCTAGAGCATCTGCCCACTTTTTTGACATGCTACGCTCCTTTCCCTACCCCCCTTGTTTATTTTTTGACTTTGCTCTTCATTTTGGAATTTCCCTCCCCCCCCCCATTTTTTCTTTAAGTCCCTCTCAGTCACAGCACGAGGAGGGTCAGGCCAGTAATGCATGCCACTTGTGGTGAACTTGCCTCTACTCCACGAGTGGAGGCAACTATACAACATAATGGGGTTGAATTTTCCCAAGATTGTACTGTTAAACAGTGCGATGGTTATTTTTTACTTATTAACACTGTTGAATTGTTATTGTTATAGTTTAAAGAACAAAGCGCAATATATCTCTAACCCTATCTATTTCCTTTTTTTCCTTCTAACTTCTTTCTCTCTTGGTGCACTCCTGAAACAGGAATGGGTTCCTTATCCACATATGAGAAGACCTCTAAAACGTGAGTACAGTTTACCGAACACTTATGACCAGTAGATCCTCCACAAAATACACCGTATTAACACATAATGTACAGGGACTGAATTCCCCTGTCAAACGAACTAAGGCCTTCCAACAATACCATAAAATGGGAATTGATATTTTATTACTTCAAGAGACACATTTCTCGAAAACGTCTGCCCCTAAATATTTGCATGCACAATACTCCACAATTTTTCTATCAAATGGACCGGACAAAAAATGGGGAGTAGCAATCTGCATAGCAAAAAATATACCATTTTCACCCACTAACATTATTCGGGACAAAGAAGGGCGTTATATCATGGCTAAGGGGAAAATACATGACAAGGTAGTTACATTACTCTCTTACTATGCCCCTAACACAGAACAAAAACTGTTTTTGCGCACAATGTTAACAACTAAAATGCCTCATGTGGAGGGACACGTGATACTGGGAGGAGATAGCAATACCTCATTAGATCAAATTTTAGACAAATCTAACCCAGGAAAAACTATCCTAAAACATACTCCAAAACAAAGCGGAGAGATTGCCCGCCTGCTCCATAGCTATGATTTGATTGACATATGGAGAAACGCCCACCCCACGTCCAGAGACTATACATTCTATTCCCATGTACACAAAACATACTCCCGAATAGATCATCTATTTACACTTTCCCCGTTACTTTCGTTTGTTTCATCGACCAAAATCATTCCCATGGCTTGGTCGGACCATTCTTCAATACAAATCACACTTACAAACCTATGGTCAAAATCACAACCGTCGTCGTGGCTATTAAACGAATCCTTATTGAATGATCCCATTAATGCGAAGGAAATAGAGCTAGCTCTTAAAGAGTATTTTCGGGACAATCTTCCCTCATCCCCTTCCCCGATTATAACATGGGCGGCACACAAGGCCACCATCCGAGGTAAGCTGATTCAGCTAGCCTCTAGAGCGAAACGGGAGTGCGAACACATGATAAAACAACAAACTGAGGAACTACAAGGTCTCACGCGGGAACAAAAGACAAATCAGTCTATTGATCTCAGAGATCAGATTGATACGGCTCGTACAGCCCTTAATTTGAGCCTTACCACAAAAGCAGAAAAAAGCATAAGATGGTCCAGACATAGATACTATACTATGGGGGATAAACCTAATAAACTCTTAGCTAGGAAACTAACTCCTAGACCATTCACACCAGCCCTACCTAAATTACGATTACAAAATGGTCAGACTACATAGAACCCACAGCTAATACTGCAGGAATTTTTTACTTTCTATTCTAAATTGTACGATGCCCCTACACCTCTTCATAAAACCAAAGCTTAGGAGTTCCTTAGCGACATCACATTGCCCACACTAGATCAGGACCACACAGAACTAATGGAGGCAGAGTTCACAGCAGGGGAAGTTGCCGCAGCTATTAAACACATAAACCCTTCCAAAACACCAGGTCCAGATGGTTTTTCTGGACATTACTACCGTAAATACACAGAAATATTGGTTCCCCATTTATGCTCTCTTTTTAACAAATTAAGAAAAGGAAACTCACTTCTAACACATGAAAATAATGCTTACATTCATATAATACCTAAACCAAATAAGGATCATGGAGATTGCACAAATTACCGCCCAATTTCACTAATTAATTTAGACCTGAAGATAATGACAAAAATTTTGGCCACACGCATGAATTTGTTTATATCAAAATATATTCACCCAGACCAGGTGGGATTCGTCCCCAATCGACAGGCCCCAGACCAGACCAGACGAATTATTGACATAATATCTGCACTGAACTCAGGATGGGATGGGAGGGGACGGAGAGGAGCGCTTCTGATCTCCCTGGACTTACACAAGGCCTTTGATTCCCTGTCATGGGACTATCTATTTTTCATAATGAAACGCTGTGGGTTTGGCCCAAATTTCTTGAGGACGCTAGAAAATATTTATAGGACTCCCACAGCATCTAGTTGTCAAGGGTTTTCGGTCTCAACCTATAGACATACGCAGGGTAACCAGGCAGGGATGTCCATTATCCCCCTTATTGTTCATTTTGGCATTAGAACCATTAGCTATTAAGATACGAGCCCATCCAGATATACAAGGAGTTAATTGTGGCGACAGGGAACATAAGTGAGCGTTATTCGCGGATGATCTGCTGCTGCTCCTCTCCTCCCCAATTACCACGCTACCCACTTTGCACATGTTACTAAAACAATTTACTTTAATCACAGGCCTAAAAGTGAACCACTCTAAATCCCAAGCCCTTAATGTGTTATTACCAACGCACATAATCCGTGCCTTGCGAAACTCATACACATTTAAGTGGCAAGACACAGCTCTCCCCTATTTGGGTATTTTCCTCACCCCATCACTAGCCACACTATACAAATACAATTATCCCCCACTGTTCAAAAAATTATTAGAGGATCTCAAACGATGGTCAAACAATCCTCCATCTTGGTTCGGTCGACTGTACTCAGTTAAAATGACTATTCTACCGAAAGTATTATACTTGTTTAGGACTCTTCCCATAGCAATAGATAGAGCAGACCTGGCGAAATTCCAGAATAAACTTCTGGAGTTTATCTGGGGGAATAAAAGGCCCAGGTGAATAGACGAACATTATATACTCCTAAATTAAAAGGTGGTCTGGGAGTACCAGACCTGATAAAATATTATCATGCAGCGCAATTATCTCAGTTAGTTCGATTCCATACCCGACAATCAAATCCACTTTGGATGACAATGGAAACAGCGTTATTTCCAAATAAGGAGATTAGTCACCTAATGTGGATGAAAACGAAGGATAGACCGACAATAATGTGTCTGACTTTATCCTTTTCATTAAACTTGTGGGATAGACTGGCTACTACCTACAATTTTAAATCTCCACATGTCCCATTGGCTCCAATACTAGATAATCCTATATTCACCCCGGGCCTCCGCCCCCATGAATTTAAATGGTGGACCAACAAGGGATTGCTACGGATAGCCGATCTATGCGATCATAGAGGGGTTATGTTGAAACAGGTTCTGCAAGAAAAGTACCAATTACCAAATTCAGAAATATACCGCTATTCCCAGATAGCGCAATTCTTAACTACATTGGACCGTATCTCAGATTTAACTAAATCCACCCAAATGGAAAAATTTTGCAGAACCATAGACAAACACTCGGGTCATATTTCATTGATATATAGTATCTTATCATCAACCTCTCAGAAATTGTTTTACATGCAAAAATGGGAACAAGATATAGATATCAGTCTAACAGTTGAAGACTGGAACAAACTGTCTCTGCAGGCATCCAAATCATATATCAATACTTCTTTGATAGAAGCAAACTATAAAGTCCTGATGAGATGGTATTTGGTCCCAGCGAGAGTGGCAGCTTTTGTTCCAGGGGCCTCCCCACAGTGTTTTAGGGGATGCAATACTGAAGGCACCATGATACACATTTGGTGGACTTGCCCAAAAGTGCGTAGATTTTGGATCCGCACATACAACTTTATCTACTCATTAACCCAAGTGAACCTTATCAAGTTACCCTTACAGGCACTGTTGGGACGCCCAGTAGAAGGAACATCGAAACACATGCGGAAACTCATAACCTTTATATTTGTAGCAGCAAGGATAGCGATAGCTAAATCTTGGAAGTCTTCAACGATCCCCTTTCATCTCATAAAATCTAAACTGTCTTGGATTATGGTTAATGAACGTCTTTCTGCTATCTTAAATGACAAAATGGCTTTGTTTGAGAGAATATGGGGCCCTTGGATAAAATACATCTCGAATACATAATGCGATGGGAATCTTAGGAATCCCTCGCTCCGAGACAGGAGTGCACCTCTCTCACCTTCTTCTACCCTCTACTTTTCATTTTCTTATTTCTTTCTTCCTCTTTTCCTTACTATATAAAATAAACCTCGAAGATCATGGGGTTAATCAAGACCCTAGGGCTGCTCTTGGAGTTAAATTAGAAGGTTACACCAGGTAGAGGAGTCGGGGAGTGAGAATCCTCCCCCTGCGACTCCCCATGCTATACATGAAACATGTTAAGGAATTAATAACAATATGTGATTATGTGTTGTGTAACCTCCCTATTTCTTTCTTTTTTGGTTATTATGTATAAATAACTTGTTATCTGTTCTAACACCTTAAACAAAACATGTAAAAATTGAATTTTTTATCTTTTGGAAAATTTTGAATAAAAATATTGGAAAATAATGTCATGCCGCTAATCCCATATCGATATTGGCAAGGTGGAACGTGTAATTGGAGTGGGTGGATGAGATATCTGTGCAGAGACTATATCTACTAATCAGACTCAACAAAATGCACTGGCATGAGCTGTACACAGAACAATATAACCACTTCTAAAATATGTGCAATCTGGCAAACAAAATGTGCAAAAAACGCATGGGAAAGTGCGTGGTGCTGAAGATACTAATATTCTCTAGTGCTAAGGAAATATAACAACGCTAATCTCTGTGTGGTAGGTACAAAAATTAATGTCGCTTGTGCTGAGAAAGTGTACCAGCGCTAATCTCTGTGTATTAGGTCAGATAATAATGCAGCTAAAAAATAATCCAAAACAAAATGTAACAATCAATTCAACATAAAAGGACAAAAATGGTGTGCCAATAAACTTAAATACTAACATGCATGTACACACTACTCATTAAGAGAGCATATAAGTGTGCAAACTGACATATGTAAATAATCAATAATGGCGTGCAAAAACGCAAGAAAAGTGCATAGTGCTAAGTGCTCTTGGTAATATTCTAAAACTCAAACAGTGTACTCCTGTTGCTGCTGACCAATAAAACAAATGGAAGATAACATAACATGCATCTATGCAAAAAGTGAACCAAACGATGGTAATGTCCACAGTGCAACAGTGGTGATGTCCTTTAGGAGTGCAATAAACAAATTCACTGTGCTCAAAAAATAGTGACAATAAGGTGAGGTGTCAAGGCGGTGGCAGGCAGGAAACCTCTTTGTGCAATAACACACTTAAGTAAGCAGTGGCCCCTTACCTAGCGGTGCTAGGTACAACCGCATTAATCAGCTGGCTGGTAATTGTGGTCTTTACTTAGGGTCCTGGGCTGCACGGGTTCTTTCACTGCTTCCACGCCTGGTGGTGTTCAATGGGTAGCAAACTAGATGGCTGTGGTCTTTGCTTTAGAAGTGGTTATATTGTTCTGTGTACAGCTCATGCCAGTGCATTTTGTTGAGTCTGATTAGTAGATATAGTCTCTGCACAGATATCTCATCCACCCACTCCAATTACACGTTCCACCTTGCCAATATCGATATGGGATTAGAGGCATGACATTCTGACATCAGTCTCCCCGTTTATCCAGTTTAATATCCCACAAGAGACACTTAATTTTATTTCATTTTATTCATCTTTCTGGCTAGCGCAGCACCCTCTCTCTCTATCTTATCTTGTTTTTTGGGGTTTGTTTTGTCCCCAATTTCGGTGCATGCAGCTGTCCATACATTCCTAGTTTTTACGTTCTCTCTCCATTTTGGTAGCGCAGGAATATTTTTTAATACATGCTCTCATCTTTCTCTTCATCTTTTTCTCTTCATCTTCTTTTCGGGCTGCTCCGTATACATGGGAGGCTCCTGCTGTGTGATGCTTCTCGTCTTCTGATGGTTCTTAAATAACGGAGGGTGGGGCCACCCTGTGACCCCACCCCCTCTGATGCATGGGAACTTGACGGGGACTTCCTTGTGGCATTCCCCGTGACATCAGAGGGGTTACGTAATGGGTGACCCCGCCCCCCTCTGACATCACGGGGAATGCCACAGGGAAGTTTTTTTGTGAAATGGTAGGGGTACTACCCCCTTACCATTTCACATGGGGGGGCCAGGATCAGGGGGTCCCCTTGTTAAAGGGGGCTTCCAGATTCCGATAAGCCCCCCACCAGCAGACCCCCACAACCACCGGCCAAGGGTTGTGGGGATGAGGCCCTTGTCCTCATCAACATGGGGACAAGGTGCTTTGGAGGGCCGCTACCCCAAAGCACCCTCCCAATGTTGAGGGCATGTGGCCTGGTATGGTCAGGAGGGGGGGGTGCTCGCTCGTCCCCCCTCATTTCCTGCGGCCTGCCAGGTTGCGTGCTCGGATAAGGGTCTGGTATGGATTTTTGGGGGGACCCCATGCCATTTTTTTATTTCATTTTGGCTCGGGGTTCCTCTTAAAATCCATACCAGACCTGAAGGGTCTGGTATGAATTTTGAGGGGGACCCCTATGTCATTTTTTTTTAAATTTTGGCACGGGGTTCCCCTTAATATCCATACCAGACCTGAAGGGCCTGGTATGGAATTTAGGGGGACCCCCACACCAGTTTTTTTTTTAATTTTGGTTCGGGGTTCCCCTGTGGGGAATTCCCATGCCGTTTTTATCAATGAACTTTTATGTGTATTTTCGGACCGGCAATTCATTAATAGCTGCGAGTAGTTTTAAATGACTTTTTTTCCTTTGAAATGTCATTTTGCTGTCAGACTGTTCTAAACACGGGAAACATGCGTCCCTTTACAGGCATACTATAGACACCCCCCAGGTATGAAATTTAAAGGGATATTACACTTTTATTGTTTCACTTTAAGAATTATTAAAATCACTGCTCCTTTAAAAACGGCCATTTTTAAAACTTTTTTGCATTGATCCTTGTCCCCTGGGGCAGGACCCAGGTCCCCAAACCCTTTTTATGACAATACCATGCATATCAGCCTTTAAAATTAGCACTTTTGATTTCTCCCATAGACTTTTAAAGGGTGTTCCGCGGCTTTCGTATTTGCCGCGAACACCCCAAATTGTTCACTGTTCGGCGAACAGGGGAACAGCCGATGCTCGAGTCGAACATGAGTTTGACTCAAACTCGAAGCTCATCCCTAGTTCAGAGTATATAGGGCCCGGGGGCCCCACGCCTTTCCTTTTTTTAATTTGGGTGTGGGGTTCCACTTAATATCCATACAAGACCCAAAGGGGCTGGTAATGGGCTGGGGGGGGCGGGAGTCATTTTTCTCAATGATTTTCATCCATATTACCGGGACCCAACATTACATTAAAGCCGCAAGCAGTTTCAAATGACTTTTATTCCTTTAAAATTTCATTTTCTGCAGGGACTGTTCTAAACACGGGAAACACGCGCCACTTTACAGGCATACTATAGACACCCCCCTGGTACGATATTTAAAGGAATATTTCACTTTTTTTTCACTTTAAGCATCATTAAAATCACTGCTCCCGAAAAAACATCCGTTTTTGAAACTTTTTTCTTAATTGATACATGTCCCCTGGGGCAGGACCGGGTCCCTAAACCCTTTTTAGGACAATAACTTGCATATTAGCCTTTAAAATTAGCACTTTTGATTTCAAACGTTCGAGTCCCATAGACTTTAACAGGGTTCTAAAGTTTGCGCAAACTTTCGGTCCGTTTGCAGGTTCTGGTGTGAACTGAACCGGGGGGTGTTTGGCTCATCCCTAGTCAAGACATCAGGAGAGGAGATCCTGTGTGTGTGCATTTAGTAACAACTTCTAAAGACCGGGTGACTGTTAAATTCATGGAGGCTGGAGGGAGCAGCTGTGTGTAGCTCTGGTTCTTGAATTCATGGAGATAACATCATTTTAATCTAAAAAAGGAATTGTTCAGAGTGATTCTTCTAGTTCAAATGGAAGCAGTGAGTAGTAAATCTTCAGTCAGATATGCCATGTAACAGAAGAAGCAATAGTCTGCAGTGAGGATTCTAAAGGGAAAAATCTATTTACTAGGCCAAGGCCATGGATGATACTCTACAAAGTGAAATCTTTATGGGCATCTCATACCTCCCTTGTTTCATTCAAGTTTTATCCCACAAATAAAAGAGAGAAAACTAAATTGACTGTTCATTGTCTATGAAGTGATGGATGGGGGGTTGGCAGCAGGGTGATTGGCGGATTGCTATAACCAACTCAGCAGCCCTTCCGAGGGTACCGCTACATATATAATGTATTATATATCCTGTATGTATAAAATGTATTATATAATATATCCTGTATGTATATAATGTATTATATAATATATCCTGTATGTATACTTCCATGAGGCCCCATATGTGTGTACTGTCAGCGGGAAGTGGTAATCCAGTTGGAAGCTCCTAATTTGTCATTTGCTTTCCCTGGATGACATTCATAATTCTTCCTGACACAGATATTGATCAGGAATTGGTAGGAAATGGACATTATAGACGGGAACTCACCATGTTGTGCTTTGCTCTGGAGGTCATCTGCAGGTCCCATCAGACCGATCAATGTAAAGACATGAATGGTGACATCCAGAGCCCCTTTCTCTCCATATGCATCTATCAGGAGGTCCTTGGTGGTGATCCAGTCTGCATTTTCTAGTCTTCCTCGGGGCATGGGCTGTTTATCTCCATAGGAGAAATCAGACAATTTGTTCCTAAATCTCTTGAAGTCACTTCCTTTCAGATCCTCCAGGGAATATATGATAAGATCCCCGGGGGTTTGTTTGACCTTTGCCAGGACACCGGGAAACGACCCTGCAGAGAGGACAATCAGCAACCATAAACATTCATCCCGATTGGATGATTTCTGACACATGACAGCAGATACAGTGTCTTGAAAAAGTATTGATACCCCTTGAAATTTTCCACATTTTGTCATGTTACAACCAAAAATGTAAATGTATTTTATTGGGATTTTATGTGATAGACAAACACAAAGTGGCTCATAATTGTGAAGTGGAAGGAATAAATATGTAAAAAGTGTGGTGTGCATTTGTATTAAACCCCCCTGAGTCAATACTTTGTATAACCACTATTCGCTGCAAATACAGCTGCAAGTCTTCACACAGATTTGGATTTAGGTCTGGACTGTGACTGGACCATTCTAACACATGAATATGGTTTGATCTAAACCATTCCATTGTAGCTCTGTCTGTGTGTTTAGGTCGTTGTCCTGCTGGAAGGTGAACCTCCGCCCCAGTCTCAAGTCTTTTGCAGACTCCAACAGGTTTCTTCTAAGATTTCCCTGTATTTGGCTCCAACCATCTTCCCATCAACTCTGACCAGATTCACTGTCCCTACTGAAGAAAAGCATCCCCACAACATGATACTACCACCACCAGGTTTCACGGTGGGGATGGTGTGATCAGGGTGATGTGCAGTGTTAGTTTTCCGCCACACATAGCATTTTGTTTTTAGGCCAAAAAATTAAATTTTGGTCTCATCTGACCAGAGCACCTTCTTCCACATGTGGATCTCTGAGTTACCATGGGCCTCTTGGCTGCTTCTCAGATCAATGCTCTCCTTGCCCAGCCTGTCAGTTTAGGTGGACGGCCATGTCTTGGTAGGTTTGCAGTTGTGCCATACTCTTTCTATTTTCTGATGATGGATTAAAAAGTGCTCCGTGAGATGTTCAAAGCTTTGGATATGTTTTTTTTAACCTAACCCTGCTTTAAACTTCTCCACTACTTTATACCTGACCTGTCTGGTGTGTTCCTTGGCCTTCATGATGCTGTTTTTTCACTAAGGTTCTCTAACAAACCTTTGAGGGCTTCACAGAACAGCTGTATTTATACTGAGATTAAATACACTACAATACAATTAAATGGACTCTATGTACTAATTAAGTAACTTCTGAAAGCAATTGGTTCCACTAGATTTTAGTTAGGGGTATCAGAGTAAAGGGGACTGAATACAAATGCCACCCACACTTTTCACAGATTTATTTGTAAAACATTTTGAAAACCATTTATCATTTTTCTTTAACTTCACAATTAATGTCCACTTTGTTTTGGTCTATCACATAAAATCCCAACAAAATACATTTATTTTTTGGTTGTAACATGACAAAATGTGGAACATTTCAAAGGGTATGAATACTTTTTCAAGACACTGTTAGTCTGTACTTGCAGCTGGCAATGCTATAAAGGGAAGGGAAATGAGATTATCCCCCGATATGTCTATTATCCTATGGAGGCATTGGATCCCTTGTGATAATCTCATGATTGCCTCCATAATGGTAAGTTACCTCTCAGATGGGTGAATTTTGGGTGCAAACACCTAAGGGGTATATTTATAAAAGATTCACCTTCATGAATAATCCACATAAAGTGTCTAATGTTTATTTCCTATAATATTCAGCTCCATCTAGTGGCCAGAATGTCATATATTACTGGTTGAAGTATTTAAAGAAAATACTTTATTATGAAACCTTTAAATCCTTTAAGAAACCTTCCCCTAAATAATGATGCGTCTGATCAGTGTAAACTAAAAACTCTGATTACCCCCAAATCTCCCAGCAGTATGTGTCATGTAACACAGGGTGTTTTTCTACTTAGGATTATAGACAAAGGATTCCCCCGACTGCTACACTAATCACCATAAAATTTGGGGTCCTCCAGTCATTATGGATCACTGGGCCATCTCAGAAGATCATTTCCATCAATGATAAACACAATCTGAAGACACGGTAATGTGATAGTAGTATTGATGAAAGCTTCTTAACTCTTCTAATGGGTGGAACCAGATATCTACAGGAAATGTCCAGACTATGGAGACATGAGATGTCCTATCATCTAATTCCAATCTCTGGAGATGTGAGATGGAGGAAAACATTAGAAAGATTGTCAGGATCAACAGTCATACCTTGTGAGGAGGAGGAAGAGGTAGCCATGACATCAGGAGATGACCCGAGATGACATCACCTGGAAGAAGCACAAACAATAATAAACTCATTTGTAGTGTGATGAACAGGATTTTTCTTCCTTATGTGAATAACGATTGGCTGTCTTGTTGTCCAATCTGAGAAGATCTGAAATGGACTTCTGTCATTTACAGCCCATAACTATGGGGGTCAATCAATAACTTCATCCTAGCATTCATCTGATTGGTATATATCGGGGTCACAAATTTATTTCACCCTGTTTAGAACCACCATTTATACAGACTCATATATTTAGGCATCTCCTCCACAAATCTGTGCCATTCATAGCCAAGACTGGTACTAATCAGCACCAAAGTATCAGCCAGTAGGATGTCTAAAGAGAGGTCAAGTGATAAAAAGGATAAGGCCCCAAAATGGAAGCAATGTGTGATTAGCAGATGACTACATTCAATAATAAGATGCTTCAAAGTGGATTCTTCAGGAAGGTTGGTGTTGTGGACACTGGCTGGAGGGTCTTGGTCATCACCTGGGGAGGACCTCGACCCTCCACTGTCTGACTCAGTCTTTTTTTGGACAGGGATTATGGGGCATGTCTCACAGTATTGCTGGACCTGTGACACATGCCAGCGGGTGGGTATGCATGGGGGCCCACTGAAAGCTCACCTACACCCTTTACCTATCATTGATGAACCGTATAGCTGCATTACCGTAGACCTGGTAGGACCATTGCCCCAACCTAGTCCTTCTGGGAAGAGATATATCCTTACTGTGGTGTGGTATGCCACCCGATACCCGGAGCCCATTCCCCTGGCAAATATCCACACAGAAATCGTGGCTGATGCCTTGCTCTAGATCTTTGCCAGGGTGGGTTTCCCTCAGGAAATCATCTCTGACCAGGGGATTCAGTACACTGCTGAGCTCACTCAGCAGTTATAGAGGCTCTGTGGGATAAAGCCCCTACAGAGCTCTCCTTATCACCCCCAGACCAATAGACTTTGTGAGAGGTTCAATGGAACACTGAAACAGTTGCTTCCGACATTTGCAACCTCTCACAGGGATTGGGAGAGATATCTGCCGCACCTTCTCTTTGCTTATCGGGAGGTGCCACAGGAATCTACCATGTTCTCCCATTCAAGTTACTGTATGAGAGGCGGGTGAGGGGGCCCCTAGATCTAGTCAGAGCTCACTCATCCATGTCTTTATGGACCTTGCTTTGTGCACTATTCTAAATCAGTTGGTGGAGGGGGATTATGGTGTGGGGGTCATTTTTCAGGGGTTAAACTTGGCCCCTTAGTTCCAGTGAAGGGAACTCAAGGTGTCAGCATACCAAGACATTTTGGACAATTCCATGCTCCCAACTTTGTTGGAACAGTTTGGGGATGTCCCCTGTGATGGAACTGTCTAGACCCCTCGCTTTGGTGCTTCTGTCAGTATACAGCTTCCTTCAGTCTGGACTAGGGATGAGCCGAACACCCCCCTGTTCGGTTCGCACCAGAACATGCGAACAGGAAAAAAATTCGTTCGAACACGCGAACACCGTTAAAGTCTATGGGACACGAACATGAATAATCAAAAGTGCTAATTTTAAAGGCTAATATGCAAGTTATTGTCAATAAAAGTGTTTGGGGACCTGGGTCCTGCCCCAGGGAACATGAATCAATGCAAAAAAAAGTTTTAAAAACGGCCGTTTTTTCAGGAGCAGTGATTTTAATAATGCTTAAAGTCAAACAATAAAAGTGTAATATCCCTTTAAATTTCATACCTGGGGGGTGTCTATAGTATGCCTGTAAAGGGGCGCATGTTTCCCGTGTTTAGAACAGTCTGACAGCAAAATGACATTTTGAAGGAAAAAACACATTTAAAACTACCGCGGCTATTGCATTGCCGACAATACACATAGAAGTTCATTGATAAAAACGGCATGGGAATTCCCCACAGGGCAACCCCGAACCAAAATTAAAAAAAAAAAATGATGTGGGAGTCCCCCTAAATTCCATACAAGGCCCTTCAGGTCTGGTATGGATATTAAGGGGAACCCCAGCCAAAATTTAAAAAAAAAATTGACGTGGGGTTCCCCCTAAATTCCATACCAGACCCTTCAGGTCTGGTATGGATTTTAAGGGGAACCCCGCGCCAAAAAAAAACGGCGTGGGGTCCCCCTAAAAATCCATACCAGACCCTTATCCGTGCACGCAACCTGGCAGGCCGCAGGAAAAGAGGGGGGGACGAGAGTGCGCCCCCCCCCCTCCTGAACCGTACCAGGCCACATGCCCTCAACATTGGGAGGGTGCTTTGGGGTAGCCCCCCAAAACACCTTGTCCCCATGTTGATGAAGACAAGGGCCTCATCCCCACAACCCTGGCCGGTGGTTGTGGGGGTCTGCGGGCGGGGGGCTTATCGGAATCTGGAAGCCCCCTTTAACAAGGGGACCCCCAGATCCCGGCCCCCCCCTGTGTGAAATGGTAAGGGGGTACTTACCCCTACCATTTCACTAAAAAACTGTCAAAAATGTTAAAAATGACAAGAGACAGTTTTTGACAATTCCTTTATTTAAATGCTTCTTCTTTCTTCCTTCATCTCCTTCTTCTTCTGGTTCTATTGGCTCTTCTGGTTCTTCCTCCGGCGTTCTCGTCCAGCATCTTCTCCGCGGCGTCTTCTATCTTCTTCTCCTCAGGCCGCTCCGCACCCATGGCATGGGGGGGGGAGGCTCCCACTCTTCTCTTCATCTTCTTCTCTTCTTCATCTTCTTCTTCATCTTCTTCTTCTTCTTCTCTTCTTCCTTCTTCTCTTCTTCATGTCTTCTCCGGGCCGCTCCGCAGCCATGCTGTGGCATGGAGGGAGGCTCCCGCTGTGTGACGGCGTCTCTTCGTCTGACGGTTCTTAAATAACGGGGGGCGGGGCCACCCGGTGACCCCGCCCCCCTCTGACGCACGGTGACATGACGGGACTTCCCTGTGGCATTCCCCGTGACGTCACAGGGAAGTCCCGTCAAGTCACCGTGCGTCAGAGGGGGGCGGGGTCACCGGATGGCCCCGCCCCCCGTTATTTAAGAACCGTCAGACGAAGAGACGCCGTCACACAGCGGGAGCCTCCCTCCATGCCACAGCATGGCTGCGGAGCGGCCCGGAGAAGACATGAAGAAGAGAAGAAGGAAGAAGAGAAGAAGAAGAAGAAGATGAAGAAGAAGATGAAGAAGAGAAGAAGATGAAGAGAAGAGCGGGAGCCTCCCCTCATGCCATGGGTGCGGAGCGGCCCGAGGAGAAGAAGATAGAAGACGCCGCGGAGGAGATGCTGGACGAGAACGCCGGAGGAAGAACCAGAAGAGCCAGAAGAACCAGAAGAAGAAGAAGATGAAGGAAGAAAGAAGAAGCATTTAAATAAAGGAATTGTCAAAAACTGTCTCTTGTCATTTTTAACATTTTTGACAGTTTTTTAGTGAAATGGTAGGGGTAAGTACCCCCTTACCATTTCACACAGGGGGGGGGCGGGATCTGGGGGTCCCCTTGTTAAAGGGGGCTTCCAGATTCCGATAAGCCCCCCGCCCGCAGACCCCCACAACCACCGGCCAGGGTTGTGGGGATGAGGCCCTTGTCTTCATCAACATGGGGACAAGGTGTTTTGGGGGGCTACCCCAAAGCACCCTCCCAATGTTGAGGGCATGTGGCCTGGTACGGTTCAGGAGGGGGGGGGGGGCCGCACTCTCGTCCCCCCCTCTTTTCCTGCGGCCTGCCAGGTTGCGTGCTCGGATAAGGGTCTGGTATGGATTTTTAGGGGGACCCCACGCCGTTTTTTTTTTTTTTTTTGGCGCGGGGTTCCCCTTAAAATCCATACCAGACCTGAAGGGCTTCCAACCCTTTTGATTATTGATTTCTGGATGATGGTACATTTATATTTGTTACTTCAACATTTCATTATAGAGGTCACTTAACTGATCGTAAACATACATAAGACAGAGCGTAAGACAAAAACAATTCCATAGCTCAACTCACCAACCAGTCTGCTGACCAACCAAATTACCTGTCTAACCGTCTGTTAAAAGCTGGGGTTTAGTTAGCACACATTTGAAAACGCATGTGAAAGCTGCAAGGCCTCGTCACGGCACCCGAATTTAGGAATTTGTATTCCTAAATACTTGATCTTTTTTGGTTTCCATATAAAAGGAAATGATTTACGTAAACTGACAATGGTAGAATCTGATATAGAGACATTGAAGACCTCGGTCTTATGTATAAGCTGCAAGGCCTTGTCACGGCACCCTGTGTTGCTTGCAGTCCTAACACTACAAATTTATAAGTGTCTCCACAGTGGAAGCACATGCATGGAATGGATAGATGTGGGACAGGTGAGCCTGGAGGCAGCCCAAGTCCCCTTAAAGGAACAGGAGCACACTGGACACCCAGCAAGAGCACAATGGCAGTGAAGGTGCCCAGTTTGTCCCCTGGCCATATATACGAACAGTAACAAAAAACTGGCCACTGCCCACACCCATAACTGGCCTTCACAGCAAGGAGCACATGGAGGGCCATATACATGTAAGACAAAAACAATTCCATAGCTCAACTCACCAACCAGTCTACTGACCAACCAAATTACCTAGCAAAAAGGAGATCCTAGTATTAAAGTACCTAATATACAGGGTGACTCTGTAGGTACTTGAAGGTCACTTGTGCCAACGTCCCCAATACTGTGTTAGGGGCATCAAGAGACTAAAAAATTTTTGGGACTTTTAAAGGCACAACTGTAATGGACTACAAAAGGTATATAAAAAGGCTGAATTTTATTAATAACATACAAAAAGCAAAGGGAATAGACAAAACATTGTTAAAAACACATCGGATATAGGCATACAACACATATAATAACACCATTGAGGATCCTATCCTGCAGTTTCCTATGTATTCCTATATATTCATATACAATTAATTCATAATCCAAGTAAAGGAAAGGGTAAATTCCCCTAAAAAGTTGAAATTAGGGGAGCACTGCAGGTCTGGTATTCCAGAGTGGTGTATTCTCCAATTGCTCTACATGTTTCATGTTGACAAGGAATGCTTCTTCAGGAGCTAGAGGTTCTATTAAAATTACGTGCAAACACAGAAGAAATGAAAAACATATGTCAAAATCACAATAAATGGAAGCTATTCTCAGTGAGTATATTGTGAAAAAATATATGAGTAACAGCTTAAATAGAGAAATACGCCCCCTCGTGGCGAGGCATGGCAAAGGTCCTATAAAAGATTGAGATCTCAAATGGAAAGACAGCACAAACCAGCGGTCTAGGACAACCCATACAAAAGGGAGTCTATAAAAACATTGGAAAACATAAAAAATAATAAAATGTCATACAAACAAGAAGGTAGAAAGGAAAAAACAAGAAGATTGATGGTGGGAGGGAGGGGGGAGGAAAAAGGGGGGGAAAGGAGGGGGAAGGAAATGAGAAGGAAAGGAGGAAGAAAAACGGGAGAAAGGGGAGGGGGGGGAGGGAGGGAGAGGAAGAAGGATAGGATCCTCAATGGTGTTATTATATGTGTTGTATGCCTATATCCGATGTGTTTTTAACAATGTTTTGTCTATTCCCTTTGCTTTTTGTATGTTATTAATAAAATTCAACCTTTTTATATACCTTTTGTAGTCCATTACAGTTGTGCCTTTAAAAGTCCCAAAAAATTTTTAGTCAACCAAATTACCTGTCTAACTGTCTGTTAAAAGCAGGGGGTTTGTATACACTGGGGACACACTGAGCACCTTCGCTGCCATTGTGCTCTTGCTGGGTGTCCAGTGTGCTCCTGTTCCTTTAAGGGGGCCTGGGCTGCCTCCAGGGTTACGTGCCCCTCATCTATCCATTCCATGCATGTGCTTCCACCCTGGAGACACTTATACATTTGTAGTGTTAGGACTGCAAGCAACACAGGGTGCCGTGACGAGGCCTTGCAGCTTATACATAAGACCGAGGTCTTCAATGTCTATTTATTAGATTCTACCATTGTCAGTTTACGTAAAGCCTTTCCTTTTATATGGAAACCAAAAGAGATCAAGTTTATAGGAATGCAAATTTCATCTAAGCTAGACAATCTTTATGACCTAAATTATTATTATTATTATTATACGAGATTTATATAGCGCCAACAGTTTTCGCAGCGCTTTACAATGTATAAGGGGGACAACACAATTACAGTACAGTTCAATACAAAAGGTAAATCTCTTTTATCTCTTTTATTTTAAACTTTAGGAATGGCGAACTCTAAAACATTCCTGGTTCAGGCGGACGGCATTATTAAAAAAATTATATTTTACCACAAATTCTCTATGTTTTCCAAACAGTCCCCACAGATCCTCCACAGACCTTTTTTAGTTCATTAAAATCTTTATTTTTGGGATAAACATGAGCTGACTCCCCAGCCAGGATCAGATACAATATCCTCACTAGGCTTAAATCTTTGGGAGGGGCAATATTATTATTGATTGGTTTCATAATTCCTTTAGAAAACTATTGGTTCAAATAGAGGAAGAGTTGTCCGATTCTCCTCTGACATCTCTGTTGTGGACTTTGCCTTCTTTACAAACACAAACAGGCTTTATATCTCTGGGTGCCTCATTAGCTCTTATGAAGTTCAATAGCCAGTGCTTCTCTTCTGCTTGATTCCGAGCATGCGTGGCACTTTGTGCATCGGAATTGTGTAAACACAATCGAAATTTCCGACAGCAGACTTTGTTGTCGGAAAATTTTAGATTCAGCTCTCAACTTTGTGTGTCAAAAATTCCAATGGAAAAATTCCGATGGAGCCCACACACGGTCGGAATTTCCGACAACAAGCTCTGATAGCACATTTTCCATTGGAAAGTCCGACCGTGTGTACGGGGCATTAGAGTTTGGGGACCATTTACTTCAAATCTTTCCGCTATCCTCTTATGTGAATATTGAATTCTATTTGATACACTTTTGAGACCTGCACCAGATTGATATTGTTATATGAGTGGTGGGAGGAGGTATTCTCCTCACATCCTGACCCCTATATGATTTGTGATTTTTTTTTTTGTAGTGGTTCTTTCACTCTGTTTCTTTGTAATTATTGCTATACTCTAATAAACAAATATATTGTTACATATATTATAAAAAAAAAAAAAAAAAAAGGAAAAGAAGAATGATTGGTGTCTCACCTTGTTAGATCTGTCCATACATCCTCAGATTGTATGTTCTTTTCTGACAATGAAGATATCTGGAAATAGTTCTAGTGTGCAAAGATGTTTTTTTGCCTCGGAGGTAGAGAGGGGTGGGAGGGGGAGGGGGGATTTGCAGTAACATAACACTCCTCACCCGTATAGACTATTCAGACATCCTTATTCTCTAACACAACACAGCACTGGGTGTGTGCACATTCCTCATCCTGTATAACGAGCTGAACACGTCTCAACCAGAGGCTTGCCATATATTATACAATTTTCTTATTTCATTTTCTTTAGATTTACCTTCAACTATGTAGTGCAAGGACCTGCCTGATTGCATGCCAATTCAAAGTGTTTAGGTTTGACCTTATATCATATGGCTTTGGTAAATCTAAAGGCAAATCGTATAATGTATGGCCAGCCTAAGGGGTCTATTCATAAAAAAGATCTGCAGAGCTATTCAACCCAAACTGCATGTCTATCTGTCATGGACGGGGGACTGAGGGTGGAGGGATGGGGGAGCCTGGTATCTCCATATGTTGTATGTCCTCAGAAAATAAAACCAACATTCTTGCAGTTTTTTTATATATATAGCTGAACAACTTAGATAGGATACAGGGAGCAGAGGGATACTCCAGAACACTAAACAGTACTAGGAGGACCCTCTTCACTGTGCAGATACTTCTTGGAAGAGTCCCTTCAATGGTAGCTCAGGGAATGGACAGCACTGGGACAACATAATAAATGTTCCAGGACAGGCAAGTCTTAGCATTAGTGCACCAGGGGTTACCCACAGCAACAGTCACCCATATCCTGCCCTCAGGTCTGTACTCACAAGTCCTCGGGTACTTGGATGCCTCCTTCCATTGTCAGACAAAAATTTCCTTAGTGAACTCTCCAGACCAGATCCTAAGTGAAATCCCCCTTCTTTAGCTTCAGTGGTTCTTAGCAAGTAGGCCCCCCAGCTTTAGCATAGCTGGGACCTTGATGAGCTCAGGTAAATCTCAGCTGGGCTGCCTGGGTGGGCAGCAGCCCTCCAGGCTGGGAACTTCTCCTCCTGGACAAGAACAAGAACTTCTGTAGGCCTCAGGCTTTTTATGTGCTGTGCAGCCACCTACTGGGCACACCTCCCCACGGATTGCCTGAGACCTCATAAATATTCTGGATACTCATTTGGCCTATTCCACTCCTATGTTCTGATATTTTCCAGAAGTCAAGGTGGAGCAATCAATCCTGCAGCCTGTGAGACACTGAACAGTTCAAAGCAATCAATCACCGCTCCACTAATTACAGAACAGCCCAAAAAAAACTAAATATACCTGACATCCCAGCACTTAACTAGAAGGGTGCTACATATAGATGAAGGGAATCTCTGGCCATGTGAACAAAGGAGCCGGACATAGTTCTTTTCTTTCAGAGGGCCAGTAATTTTTAACACTCTGACTTTCCTTATAGAAAGAATAAAACAAATGCACCAGTATCAGAGTAAGGAAAGGGATGGTCGGCACTCAGGATGACTTCCAAAAAATGGTATTCCTTTATTGAAAAGATGTGTACAATGCTGTAAGAACAGCCTCAGACCATCCGGAAAGCATAGGCTGTTTTTACAGCATTGTACACGTCTTTTCAATAAAGGAATAGAGAAAATTGAGTACTGTCCGTGATACTTTTTTTATTTGCACTAACATATAATTTTTCAGGACAAGCTTTCAGGGTATGTCCCCTTCTTCAAGGTTCAAGCATTACTGATTCACAAATTTTTAAACAGAATGTTAAAGAGAAAAAAAAAAAAAAAGAAGAGAAAAACAAACACATACAAATCAATGGTAATAAAGATAGCAGCAGAGTTAGTGAGATAAGACAGAGGGAGAGCTACAGAATTTAGGGGGGGATACTGGTCACAGAGGGGTTCGTAAAACTTTAGGATAATGTGTAGGGAAACCAATATCTAAATTCAGGCCATTATTTTTCGTGTCAAAAAGAAGTATCATTCTTAGTTCAAACATTTTCCTTTCCTGGATAGTTCTGAAATTCCCTTTAAGAACTAAAACATTGAGGTCTTCTATAGTGTGGTCCAGTTGTGAGAAGTGATGTCCCACAGGTGTGCATAAACTGTCTTCTTTATGTTCTTTGATGGTATGTCTGTGCAAATTCATCCTCACTTGCAACTTCTGTCCTGTTTCACCAACATAAGATCCTTTGCTGAACCTTTTGCATTGGATGAGGTACACCACATTACTGGAGGTAGAGTTGTAAGATCCCATGATATTGAAGGTCCCATTTGTGTGTGTGACACTTTCGGATTGATTAACATCAAAAATTTATAGGGAATTGCTGTCCTCAGTTCAGGACTATGCCTCGTTAAAGTGTCGAAACAAATGGGTGGAAGATATAGGGGAGATAGATGAAAACCAGTGGGAAATGGCACTTGAATCTATTCCAGCGGTATCGGTATCCGCATCCCATAGATTGTCACAATTATTTATTTTGCATAGGGCTTATAGAACACCAGTGCAGCTATATAAATGGGGAGGAAGAGACTCCCCTCTGTGCCCTAAATGTAGAATATATAAGGGGGACTTTATAAACCTAATTTGGAGGTGTCCAAAACTACACAGGGACTGGGAAGAAGTCTCCCAGTGTATTACTAGACTAGCGCAAGTTCCTATCCCCCTAAACCCGGTAGTGTACCTGCTTGGAGCCATAGATGCAGATATGTTCCCAAGAGGAATGTACTACATGTTAAATAGATTAATGTACCTAGCCAGAAAACGTATTCCAAAATACTGGATGGCAGCAGCGGTACCCACGGGGAAGCAGTGGATCTCTTATGTAAATTCTCTGCTTCCTAGAGAGCGATTGACGTATAGTCGTAGGAGAGAAAAGGGTAAATTTGACACTATATGGCAATCATGGCTGGGAAGGGCAGAGAGGAGAGCTAAAGAATGGCCTGAAGGAGTAAAGGTTGAATATTTAGATAGGAGAGAGCATCGGTGGGGGAAGAAAGGGAAAAACGAATGCAGTGAATAAATATTAGGAGACACAGGTGATGGATGTAGCCATGAGATTAGACGGGGGGGGGGGAGGTAAAAGAAGATAGAGTGATATGATATAGAAGTAAATACACTAGAACGACATAGAATGAGTGCAGGAATAGGCATGTATATTCTATGTGTAATGTTTTATTTTGATTAAAAAAAAAAAAAAACACTTTTGGATAGATTGATCTGGTTGCAGAGTTTGCAGCGTTTTTTATTGCAGGGTTTGCTTCCATTATTTGTGAATTCATAATCAGAGTGAAGTTTCCTGCTGATTAGTTTGTGTCTGAGGTTGGGTCGTTGTCTGAAAGCCAATAATGGGGGTTGTTGGAATATTCCTTTCAGAGATTCATCCTCTGTTATGATGGGTTGTAAATCTTTGATTAGCTTTTTGATCCCTTCAAGTGCTGGGTTGTATGTGGTGGCTAGAGGTACTTGGTTATTGGTTTCCTTTCACATTATGCTAAAGTTTTACGACCCCCTCTGTGACTAGTATCCCCCCCTAAATTCTATAGCTCTCCCTCTCTCGTCTTATCTCACTAACTCTGCTGCTATCTTTATTACCATTGATTTGTATGTACCACATTTGTGCTGGTTTGTTCCACAAAAATAAAGTTTGTGGCGCTTTGGTTGCGGAGATATTGCGCGTTATAGTTTGCTGAAACCCCGCCCACTTTGCACCCCATATTGCTGAATTTTAAAAACAAATGCGCCATTCATTTGTGCTGGGTTTGTGCTGGTTTGTGCCGCAAAAATAAATGTTTGTGCCGATTTGGTTGCAGAGATATTGTGCGTTATAGTTGCTGAAACCCCACCCACTTTGCAACCCATATTGCTGAATTTTAAAAACAAATGTGTCATTTGTTTGTGCTGCGTTTGTGCTGGTTTGTGCCACAAAAATAAACATTTGTGCCACTTTGGTTTCGGAGATATTGTGTGTTATACTTGCTGAAACCCTGCCCACTTTGCACCCCACGTTGCTGAATTGAAAAAACAAACACGCCATTTGTTTGTGCCTTGCTTGTGCTGGTTTGTGCCGCAAAAATAAACGTTTGTGCCGCTTTGGTTTCGGAGATATTGAATGGTATATATTGTCAAACCACACTGACTTTATACCTCGTTATTAAATCTTACATACAGCTAGATTTATTTGTTCAAGGTTTGTGCAGATTTGGTGTATGTTGTACATGATGTTTTACTTCACATGCGTAGTTTTGCCACCCCCACAAGAATCCCCCCCCTTCCGATTCTCTAGCACTGACTGGAAGAACACATGGAGGAGGAAATCTGGGGAGGGGGTGGGTACAGCTGGCTCTAGTGAGCCAGAGCCAGCTGTCAATTAGGCGGCAGTGTGGATCTTGACAGTATTGTCGTGATCTGTCCCGGCTGCAGCGCAGCTCTGCGCTGTCAGGATATAGTGGGCAATAGCCCTCAACATGCACATGAGTTTTTTTGTCACAGGAGAACATACTATATGTCATCTTGTGAACAAAAAGAAAACTAAAGCCAAAAAAGGTTGGGCCATAGTTCTCTTTTAACAAAAGTTTAAACCAGGTGTTAACCAAGCAAAACAGCACTCCAACAAATTCTCTTATATAAGTTACTTCTTTTTTTAATTGCTTTTTTGAAAAACTTCTATGTCAGTAAACATTCTTTTCCTGACAGACTCCATGGCAGACTACGTGTGGGTTAACCACGCCTCCTCTCCAATGCTATAGGACCCCTCTCCCATAAATTTTTGCTCACCACTAGAGACTGTGTTCCGTAATAAGCCAACTCATTACCAAAGTATGGGAACTCCGTCTGCCATGGAGTCCTTTAGGAAAGGAAAATTACAGTAAGTATTTGACAATAAATTTTCAGTTTTCCTGACAGACTTCATGGCAGACTACGTGTTGGAAATAACTAGTCAAACCACATGGGTGGGTATGCTGATAAAAAGAAGTTTAATTCTCCCCATCAACCAACTGGGTTCTTAAACCAAAGATCGAAGAGGATAGAGAAGCAAGTTCTATGCAATAGTGTGACATAAAGGTGTTAATGGAGGCCCATGAGGCCGCCTTGTAGATGACATCAGGAGCCACATGCCGGGCTGCTGCCCATGAAGCCGCCATACCCCTGGTAGAGAGTGCTGTCACCGCCTCTGGAGGAGCCAGGGCTTAGCCCTATAAGCCTGCTAGATAGACTGGACGATCCAGGTCAAAAACTTTCTGGACGAAGCCCATTTTTCCCTTGTTGTTGCCGGAGTGTAGAGCAAAGAGGAAGTCAGAGCGTCTAAAGGAGGAAGTAACTCGTAGGTATTCCTTCAGCATTTTGCCTACATCCAGAGGATGAACTTCAGAGGAACCTGGGGTCCTGAATGTAGGTAGGACAATTTCTTGGTCCTCATGGAACACTGAAAAGACTTCAGATTTGAGCCAAGCATAGGCATGAGGACCACCCGGTCAGGGAAGAAAGTCAGGAATGGTTCTTCATGACCCAAGGACCCAATCTCAGAAACCCTTTTAGCCGAAGTGATAGTTACTAGAAAGGCAGCTCTTGCAGAAAAGTTCTTAATAGAAAGATCCCGCGGTGCTTAGTTCAGACAGTGAGTCAAGGACCAGGGGAAGATCCCATCTGGGGAATCTTGGTCTTCTTTGGGGCCTGAGTCTTGTTGCCCCACAGAAAAACTGCAGAGTTAGAGGGTGAACAGCCCACAATGTACCAGAAAAGGATGACAAGGCAGAGACTTGGACCCTGAGAGAGCTGATGGACAGAGACAGATCTAGACCGGATTAAGGAAAGCTGAGAATATCCTGGGATTCCCGGGTCCCTGAATGATCTGCCCGTAGAGAATAAGAATTTGATAAACTTGGTGAAAAATCTCTCATAGACTTTATTCGTGCTTGCCCTTCTCGAGCCCATGAGGGTGGAAATTACTCCTAAAGCACACCCAAGAGACTTCAGCCTCTCCCTCTGAAGAACCAGACCCTCAGTCTCAGTAATGCTGGACAAGGGGGCAGGACTGCCCCCTGAGAAAGAAGGTCCGGCCTGAGAGGAAGAGGTAGCGGGTCCCGGAAGCTGAGCTGGGTCAGGAGGGGAAACTGTGGCCTGTTCGGACAGTAAGGTGCTATCATTACCACCTCAACTGCCTCCGCTTGAAGCCTCCATAAGAATCTGAGGATGCTCAGGAACAGGAAAAAGGCGTACGCCCTGTTGGAGCTTCCACTGATCTGTCATGGCATCTATTCCGAAGGCCTGGCTGCAATGGCCCCAAGCGTAATACTTCTTGATTTTTAAGTTGCAGGGGGATGCAAATAAATCTACTTCGGGATTGACTCCCAAGGACAGGATCCACTCGAACATGTGCGCATGCAGTGACCACTCGTTGTTGTCCAGCTGAGTGTGCGACAGGAAGTCCGCTTGGACATTCTAGACTCCAGGCTCCATCTGAAAAGGGCGTAATCTCCCCAGAGACCAAGTATTGCAAGGCTTTTAGGTGTGAAGAGCTCGGAGCTGGTAAAATTCTTTCTTCAATGACTGGAATATTTTCCACGGGAAGAGAGATGGAACTTTCTACCATGTGGAACTAAGTACAGTATATCAGGCGCTGGACTGGTTCCAGATTGCTTTTTCCCAGACGTGCTGGAAGAGAGGCAGACAGGCCCCCACCCGACCTGCCTGGGCAGGCCCAAACTCAAAATGGCTTAGCCGGCTTTCGTCCACTGGATGCCGGGCTCTTAGTGGGCTTCTGGAAGGATGCCTGTCTTCTCCTCCAATTCCTTCTGATATCTCGTCTGGGCCTGTAATAGCGTGCTTCCCTTGAATGCTCAGTACTATGTCTTCTGTGCTAAGGTCTTTTCTGATTGAACAGATGCCTAACCTGAGGCAGGAAGCCCGACCTCCCACCTGTGGCCCGGGCTATGGTGCTATCCAGCTTGTCACCAAACAGTGAGGACCCTTCAAGGGGCTCCTACACCAGGCCTGCTTAGTTGCTGGGTCAGCGAGCCAGGGGCGCAACCACAAGGCCCGCTTGGCTGTGACCGAGGACAGCATAGCCTGGGGTGAGAGGTGGATAGGGTCGATTGAAGCCTCCCCCAGGAAGGCTACCGCCAGCTTCAGCTCCTGGATTACCGAGCCCCTGGCCAGTTCTTCTGAGATTCCTCTGATCATGGAGTCTACATTCTCCATCCAGACCTCCATGGCCTTGGACATGGCTGCAAGGGCCAAGGCAGGTTTGCAAGCCATCCTGGCTGACCCGTAAATCCTTTTAAGAGCTTGATCTATTCTTCTCTCAAACTCATCTTTGAAGGATACCGCATCCTCCAGAGGAAGAGTGACATGTTTAAGAGTCGTCGCATCAGAGCTGCGTCTACGAGGGCAGCGTTTTCCAGATATTTCACATCCTCAGCCTTGAAGGGGTATAACCTGGAGGTCCTACTTGACCTAGAGGTCTTCCTATCTACCTTGCTCCATTCCTCATCAATAATATCCTTTAATTCAGAAAGTAGTGAAAAATTGGAATGTTCTTTCTCCAGATGCTTAAAGAATTTATTCTGTTTAGCCAGGGGAGTAGAAGAGTCTTCCCACTTAAGGGCCTCTTTGACCGCTTTAATTGCAGAAACCAGGGTGAAGTCGAAGCCTCCGACAAAATCATCTCCCTCCATCTCGCTGTGCGAGGAATCAGGGGAGGAATCATAAGGCTGGAATGGGCTCCTGGGCCTTGTCAGCCAGGGAGCCAGATAATGTGGTGGACTGGCTCCGTGTGTAAAATGTACCCCACTCTTTGTGGGATTGTTGCACCATCCGTTTACCCAGCGTCTCCATTTGCCGGCTTTCAGCATCTTTTTCCTGACCGCCTTGGCATAACAAGGGTCACATAAGGACTTGACTTCCGGGACCTGGGTCCCGCAACCCTAGCAGGATCTGTGATCAAAACGGCTGTCGTGGCGGTGGGTGTTATGTTTGGAGCAGGAATCTTAACATCCCCTTTGTTGGGAGGAGGAATGGAAACATCTCCTCTGTTGGTAGGAGGAATGAGAACATCTCCTCTTTTGGAAGGAGGAATGGAAACATCTCTGATGTTGGGTCCTAGACGGAGAGTCACGTCTGGACCTTGATGAAGAAGGTAGGCATTGCTGCCTGGCAAGGTCCCTGTCATCTTGGACAGTAAGCTGATGGTCTGACCTGGAAGGGCTAAAAAAGGGAGAAGGGAGAACATGATGTTTAGGGAATCAGTCCATCGGCACGTGGACCTGGCCCTCCCCTTCTTATGCCCCACATACCTAGAGCGTGAGGGCTGGTGGTGATCTATCCATGGCACCCTGGCAGACAAATAGGAGGCAATCCTGCAGCCTTTTAGGAACACTCACACGTCCTGGAACAAAGGATTACAAATAGCAGTGCAGCTTCCTCTTTAAGAGGCATCTTAGCCCCCTTCCCTCTTTTACCATAGCCCCAGACTGAAGCTAACCATGATCTGGGAACCTGGGCCTGAGGAGCTGATGCAAGCTGCCTGTAGTAATCCTTAGAATGACAGGGCTCTCAGGGATTCAAACTTTCCCGCTGGAATGACGTCACCACCATGCCCGTATTGCACCTGCGCAGTGGTACCTGCCGTAGAGCGCCTGCACGGCTGCTGCGCCCCTGCCGCACTGCGCATGCGCAAAACCAAGCCTCGGCTTTGTTCGAGGATCGCACATGCGCAGTAGCGAGCCGGAGCCGCGGCCCAGAAGAGGGAGCCGAACCCTGGAACGCACTTGCATTCCAGGTGCCATAGAAGCAAAAAGATAAAGAAGACAGCAAGGCATGTGAGGGAAAAACAAACAGGGAGCTTTTACATACAAAAACTGCTACCATGGAGAATCTTCAGACCTGCCAGCCCTTCCACGAGCCTGGGCATATGAAGGCCGTCTCCACCACAGAATACAGGGGCCTGGAGCCACACATGGCTGGGCCCTGGGCTATCTTGAAACTGTCCGGCATCAACTTCCACGATCAATTTTGGGCATATGTAAACGTAAGTGCATTGACCCTGACAATACTGTCGAGATCCACCCTGCCGCCTGATTGACAGCTGGCCAGAGCCAGCTGTGCCCGCCCCCTCCCCAGATTTCCTTCTCTGTCTGTTCTTCCAGTCAGCGCTAGAGAATCAGAAGGGGGGATTCCTGTGGGGGTGGCAAAACTATGCATGTGAAGTAAAACATCATGTACAACATCTACCAAATCTGCACAAACCGCGAACAAATAAATCTTGCTTTATGTAAGATTTAATAACAAGGTGTAAAGTCAGTGTGGTTTGACAACATATACCACTCAATATCTCCGCAACCAAAGCGGCACAAACGTTTATTTTTGCGGCACAAACTAGCACAAACGCGGCACAAACGCGGCACAAACCAATGGCACTTTTGTTTTTAAAATTCAGCAATATTGGTTGCAAAGTGGGTGGGGTTTCCAGCAACTATAACGGACAATATCTCCGCAACCAAAGCGGCACAAACGTTTATTTTTGTGGCACAAACCAGCACAAACGCGGCACAAACGAATGGCGCGTTTGTTTTTAAAATTCAGCAATATGGGGTGCAAAGTGGATGGGGTTTCAGCAAATATAACGCACAATATCTCCGCAACCGAAGCGGCACAAACATTTATTTTTGCGGCACAAACCAGCACAAATGCGGCACAAACGAATGGCGCGTTTGTTTTTAAAATTCAGCAATATGGGGTGCAAAGTGGGCGGGGTTTCAGCAACTTTAACGCATAATATCTCCGCAACCAAAGCGGCACAAACGTTTATTTTTGTGGCACAAACCAGCACAAATGTGGCACAAACGAATGGCGCGTTTGTTTTTAAAATTCAGCAACATGGGTTGCAAAGTGGGCAGGGCTTGCATTGAATTGAATGTTTAAAATCTCAGAAACCGAACCGGCACAAACGCTCATTTTTGCGGCAAAAATCAGCACAAACGCAGCACAAACTTGAAACTAATGGTATATTTTTATTCAGGTTTTACAAACATGGGGTGGTGCCAAACAGCTCCTTTCTCTGGGTTGATTGAAAAAAAAATACCATGGATATTATTGTACATTAGATGTAATGATGATATTATTGTACATTAGATAAAATGATGATAATATTGTACATTAGATGTAATGATGATATTATTGTACATTAGATGTAATGATGATATTACTGATTAAAGTTTACATGTGAAAATGTGTTTAACCACTTGCGGACCGCCTCACGCCGATATACGTCAGCAGAATGGCACGGGCAGGCAGAATCATGTACCTGTACGTGATCTGCCTCCCGCGGGCGTGGGGTCCGATTGGACCCCCCGGTGCCCGAGGTGGTCGGCGTTTGTCCCCCGGCGATCGGAGGTGAGGGGGAGGCCATCCATTCGTAGCCCCCCCTCACGATCGCTCCCAGCCAATGGGATCATTCCTCTGCTGCTGTATGCTAAACAGGGCAGTTAGTGTTAGCCCCCTTTAGGTCTAGAGTACCCCCCTAACCCCCCCTAATAAAGTTTTAACCCCTTGATCACCCCCCGTCGCCAGTGTCACTAAGCGATCATTTTTCTGATCGCTGTATTAGTGTCACTGGTGACGCTAGTTAGGGAGGTAAATATTTAGGTTCGCTGTCAGTGTTTTATAGCATCAGGGACCCCCATATACTACCTAATAAAGGTTTTAACCCCTTGATTGCCCCCTAGTTAACCCTTTCACCAGTGATCACCGTATAACTGTTACGGGTGACGCTGGTTAGTTTGTTTATTTTATATAGTGTCAGGGCTCCCGCCGTTTATTACCGAATAAAGGTTTAGCCCCCTGATCGCCCAGCGGTGATATGCGTCGCCCCAGGCAGCGTCAGATTAGCGCCAGTACCGCTAACACCCACGCACGCAGCATACACCTCTCTTAGTGGTATGTTATCTGAACGGATCAATATCTGATCCGATCAGATCTATACTAGCGTCCCCAGCAGTTTAGGGTTTCCAAAAACGCAGTGTTAGCGGGATCAGCCCAGATACCTGCTAGCACCTGCGTTTTGCCCCTCCGCCCGGCCCAGCCCACCCAAGTGCAGTATCGAATGATCACTGTTACTTACAAAACACTAAACGCATAACTGCAGCGTTCGCAGAGTCAGGCCTGATCCCTGCAATCGCTAACAGTTTTTTTGGGAAGCGTTTTGGTGAACTGGCAAGCACCAGCGGCCTAGTACACCCCGGTCATAGTCAAACCAGCACTGCAGTAACACTTGGTGACGTGGCGAGTCCCATAAGTGCAGTTCAAGCTGGTGAGGTGGCAAGCACAAGTAGTGTCCCGCTGCCACCAAGAAGAAGACAAACAGGCCCGTCGTGCCCATAATGCCCTTCCTGCTGCATTCGCCAATCCTAATTGGGAACCCACCACTTCTGCAGCGCCCGTACTTCCCCCATTCACATCCCCAACCAAATGCAGTCGGCTGCATGAGAGGCATTTTCTTTATGTCCTCCCGAGTACCCCTACCCAACGAACCCCCCCAAAAAAGATATTGTGTCTGCAGCAAGCGCGGATATAGGCGTGACACCCGCTATTATTGTCCCTCCTGTCCTGACAATCCTGGTCTTTGCATTGGTGAATGTTTTAAACGCTACCATTCACTAGTTGAGTACTAGCGTAGGGTACAGCATTGCACAGACTAGGCATACTTTCACAGGGTCTCCCAAGATGCCATCGCATTTTGAGAGACCCGAACCTGGAACCGGTTACAGTTATAAAAGTTACAGTTACAAAAAAAGTGTAAAAAAAAAACCACAAAAAAATATATAAAATAAAAAAAAGTTGTCGTTTCATTGTTCTCTCTCTCTCTATTCTCTCTATTGTTCTGCTCTTTTTTACTGTATTCTATTCTGCAATGTTTTATTGTTATTATGTTTTATCATGTTTGCTTTTCAGGTATGTAATTTTTTATACTTTACTGTTTACTGTGTTTTATTGTTAACCATTTTTTTGTCCTCAGGTACGCAATTCACGACTTTGAGGGGTTATACCAGAATGATGCCTGCAGGTTTAGGTATCATCTTGGTATCATTCTTTTCAGCGAGCGGTCGGATTTCATATAAAAGCAATCCTAGCGGCTAATTAGCCTCTAGACTGCTTTTACAAGCCGTGGGAGGGAATGCCCCCCCCCCCACCGTCTTCCGTGTTTTTTTCTGGCTCTCCTGTCTCAACAGGGAACCTGAGAATGCAGCCGGTGATTCAGCCAGCTGATCATAGAGCTGATCAGAGACCAGAGTGTCTCCAAACATCTCTATGGCCTAAGAAACCGGAAGCTACAAGCATTTCATGACTTAGATTTCGCCGGATGTAAACAGCGCCATTGGGAAATTGGGAAAGCATTTTATCACACCGATCTTGGTGTGGTCAGATGCTATAAGGGCAGAGGAGAGATCTAGGGTCTAATAGACCCCAATTTTTTCAAAAAAAGAGTACCTGTCACTACCTATTGCTATCATAGGGGATATTTACATTTCCTGAGATAACAATAAAAATGATAAAAAAAAAAAAAAATGAAAGGAACAGTTTAAAAATAAGATAAAAAAGCAAAAAAAATAATAAAGTAAAAAAAAAAAAAAAAAAAGCACCCCTGTCCCCCCCTGCTCTCGCGCTAAGGCGAACGCAAACGTCGGTCTGGCGTCAAATGTAAACAGCAATTGCACCATGCATGTGAGGTATCACCGCGAACGTCAGATCGAGGGCAGTAATTTTAGCAGTAGACCTCCTCTGTAAATCTAAAGTGGTAACCTGTAAAGGCTTTTAAAGAATTTTAAAACGGTATTTAGTTTGTCGCCACTGCACGTTTGTGCGCAATTTTAAAGCATGTTATGTTTGGTATCCATGTACTCGGCCTAAGATCATCTTTTTTATTTCATCAAACATTTGGGCAATATAGTGTGTTTTAGTGCATTAAAATTTAAAAAAGTGTGTTTTTTCCACAAAAAATGCGTTTGAAAAATTGCTGCGCAAATACTGCGTGAAAAAAAATGAAACACCCACCATTTTAATCTGTAGGGCATTTGCTTTAAAAAATATATAATGTTTGAGGGTTCAAAGTAATTTTCTTGCATAAAAAAGTAATTTTTTCATGTAAACAAAAAGTGTCAGAAAGAGCTTTGTCTTTAAGTGGTTAGAAGAGTGGGTGATGTGTGACATAAGCTTCTAAATGTTGTGCATAAAATGCCAGGACAGTTCAAACCCCCCCCAAATGACCCCATTTTGGAAAGTAGACACCCCAAGCTATTTTGCAGAGAGGCATGTCGAGTCCATGGAATATTTTATATTGTGACACAAGTTGCGGGAAAAAGACAATTTTTTTTTTGCAAGTTGTCACTAAATGATATATTGCTCAAACATGCCATGGGAATATGTGAAATTACACCCCAAAATACATTCTGTTGCTTCTCCTGAGTATGGGGATACCACATGTGTGAGACTTTTTGGGAGCCTAGCCGCGTACGGGACCCCGAAAACCAAGCACCGCCTTCAGGCTTTCTAAGGGCGTAAATTTTTGATTTCACTCTTCACTGCCTATCACAGTTTCGGAGGCCATGGAATGCCCAGGTGGCATAAACCCCCCTCAAAAGACCCTATTTTGGAAAGTAGACACCCCAAGCTATTTGCTGAGAGGTATAGTGAGTATTTTGCAGACCTCACTTTTTGTCACAAAGTTTTGAAAATTTAAAAAAGAATTTTTTTTTTCTTGTCTTTCTTCATTCTCAAAAACAAATGAGAGCTGCAAAATACTCACCATGCCTCTCAAATAGCTTGGGGTGTCTACTTTCCAAAATGGGGTCATTTGGGGGGGTTTGTGCCACCTGGGCATTCCATGGCCTCCAAAACTGTGATAGGCAGTGAAGAGTGAAATCAAAAATTTACACCCTTAGAAATCCTGAAGGCGGTGATTGGTTTTCGGGGCCCCGTACGCAGCTAGGCTCCCAAAAAGTCCCACACATGTGGTATCCCCATACTCAGGAGAAGCAGCTAAATGTATTTTGGGGTGCAATTCCACATATGCCCATGGCCTGTGTGAGCAATATATCATTTAGTGACAACTTTGGTCAGGAAGGGGGTAAATCCTTCCGGGGCTGAAGTGGTTAAGCTCTTATCTGATTACGTGTAGTATAAATTGTGTGAATTTACAATAAAGGGACTTCCAGTTTGAACCAAAGCTAGTGTCATCTAGTTCTCGGGTGCAATTCCCAGCTATAATTCCTTGTTCTGGTCCGACGCCAGGCGGGTCTGTCACAGAACTTTTTTGATATTTTTCAATGCTGCATTCTAACATGACTTGGGTCCACAAATGGCTTCTACAGTAACATGACTTTTAAATGTGAGGAGAAAAAATACTTAAAAATGAGCTCATCATTGGGGCTCAGCAGCAAAGGGGTTAAAATGGATATTAGTCATTTATAATAGTAAAGTAAAATGACAAGTGTCCTAACCCCCAACTCACTGTAGTACTTTATATTGGTTTCAGTTCAAAAAAGTGTCCCACTTCTGCAGGACCTCCGGGGTGGATGGTGGCTCCGATGGATAATGGATTGACCAATAATCGATCCCAGACATCATACGGGGCAGTAATGAAGGAGGGAATGTTGTCCAGTACAATGTTCTCATCCACACATAGAAAAGCATCAACTGTCTTGAAGAATAGCAGGTCTGACCTAAGAAAAAATTCAAACAAAGGGATAAAAACATAATTTTATCAAACAAATCATTTTAGTTATATAGTTTTCATCAACAACATTTTTTCATTGATGAAGACTGGACTAAAATTAAATAGAAGTGAAGCTTTGATGACTAAATCTACTGTATTGACATTTTCATTAACTGACTAAAACTAGACTTAAATGTTAGGCATGGAAGAACAAATCTATTTGAACCTAAATCTGTGCATGTATTGCGTGTTTAACCACTTGATGACCATGGAGGTACATTCTGACTTTCAAGGTATCAGTCCAAGATAATGGCTGCATCTGCAGGTGTTATCTTAGTACCGCTGATTAGAGCTGGTGTTGTTTCTGCTGAGCGTGGGGTAGGACATCCCGACCCCATCCCCTCCCTGATTGGCTTAGTATATATTCTCCACCTACAGGAGGGGTGGGTCAGCCTGAAGAAGGAGGCGGGGCCTTGGAAACACATTGCAGCCCACCCCCTCCCCCGCTTGTGTGCCCTGTCTTGTTGCAGCTCGTAGTGGTACATGAAAGCCTGTGACACCGCCGTTCTCCTGCACTCTGTGGTGGGTCTGGGCTTGTGTGAGTGGCTGTCCCACCATGTTCCCTTTTACCTTCGGTCACTCGGTGGTCACTTGGCCAAAGAATGCAGGTCAGGTGCATGGTTTGGCCAATCATCATACAGCGATCTCGCAGTGCATTATGGGGCATTTTGCGGCACTCAAATTTCTCGTGAACGCCCCATAATATTCGATGATTGAGTCGAACATATGTTTGATTCGAACATCGAGCTCATCCCTACCAGGCATGATACAACAGCAGCTCTACATGCAGTCTCCAAGCTTTGTAGATGTAAGCGGATATTAGAACAAAGTGTTGTTTTTAGCACTGACATGTTTTCTTCTTTCATTTTAGTGCTAAAAAATATGCACTGTCACTGTACTACTGACACTGGCAGGGAAGGGGTTAACATCAGGGGTGATCAAAAGATTAAATGTGCTCCTATTGAGTGCTTGCTAATTGTGGGGGAGGTGCTTTGACTGGGGGAAGACAGAGATCCATGTTCCTGCTTAGCGGAAACACAGGATCTCTGTCTTCATTTGTCACAGAACAGTGATCTGCCTAGTTTACATAGACACACCACCATTCTGCCTCTGTTGGGAATGATTGGTGGTTCCCAGTGGACATTGAGTCCGCTGATTGACTCCCACTGTGTCTAATCACAGTGGGGAGCTGTCTGCCGGCACAAACCCGGAAGAGGCAATAATATACAGGTACGTGATTTTGCCAGTAAGAGCTCCTCCCCACAGTAAATGTAAGTGGGGCGGCTGGCTAATGGTTAAAGGGTAACTCCACTTCCGTGCAGCTGCTGTCATTCTCTATAAAATGCAATATGGCCACCTGGAGGCGCTCTGTACACAGAATGAATGAAACATCATTTCCTGCTTGTGTAATTGGCTCACTGATTTTCCCAGAAGTCTGCACTAACATAAATAAAAGCAAATTTCCTGCGCTCAGAGCAATATACCATCAAGGTTCTTTAGGGAATGCAGCTGGCAAAACTTTCCTGGTGACAAATAATACAAAATAAAAAAAAGAACAATATGCAGCAAATTCACACAATGAATAAAAAGTCTATTGCAGTCCCATAATAAAATCCAGGGATTGGTAGATGCATCACAAGTGCACTATTATCACAAAGGGTGATAAGAAGATCCTCCATCGATATCCCAGCACTCCAAGCCTCTTACCCTCCATTGTGGACCACCTAAATAAAGTGGTCAGCAGCGCTCCATTAACCATCAACCCCAAACGGAGCATCTAGATTGTCCTCCTAGTCCTCGGGACCGGACCATTCCACCAGAAGCAATGTTATACCATGCAGCATAGAGGGATGAAACAGAACCTCATTCCACAGTATTTCAAAACAGCTATGTTTATTGAAATTAGGGATGAGCCGAACACCCCCCGGTTCGGTTCGCACCAGAACCTGTGAACGGACTGAAAATTTGCACGAACGTTAGAACCCCATTGACGTCTATGGGACTCGAACGTTTGAAATCAAAAGTGCTTATTTTAAAGGCTAATTTGCATGGTATTGTCCTAAAAAGGGTTTGGGGACCCGGGTCCTGCCCCAGGGCACATGTATTATTGCAAAAAAATTTTTTAAAAACGGCCGTTTTTTCGGGAGCAGTGATTTTAATGATGCTTAAAGTAAAAAAAAAAAAAAAGTGAAATATTCCTTTAAATATCATACCTGGGTGGTGTCTATGGTATGCCTGTAAATGGTGCATGTTTCCCGTGCTTAGAACAGTCCCTGCACAAAATGTAATTTTTAAAGGAAAAAAAGTCATTTAAAACTGCTTGTGGCTTTAATGTAATGTCGGGTCCTGGAAATATGGATGAAAATCTGTGAGACAAACGGCATGGGTACCCCCCAGTCCATTACCATGCCCTTTGGGTCCTGTATGGATATTAAGGGGAACCCCGCACCCAAATTAAAAAAGGAAACAGCAGTATACAGGCTCTGTACTCTGAACAGCAGTATACAGGCGGTGCAAACAAGACAGGGACTGTAGGTTTGTTGTTAAGTAGAATCTGTTATTAATTTTGAACTGGTACATTTTTAACATGTTTAGCTCCAGCCAAGAAATCTATTTTAAGCTTTTTGGAAAACATAGGGAAGGGTTATCACCCCTGTAACATTTGTTTTGCTGTCTGTGCTCCTCTTCAGAAGATTGAACCTCACTTTTTGTCCCAATGACAAATGTTTTTTGAAAATGTGGGTTTTTTTGTGAAACAAGGATTGGTGATAAAGCATCAGTGGAAAGGAGAAATGTTTTCCCCATATTAACTATTACAGGAGAGAATTTCCCTTCCTAGGGGTAGATTTCATCTAACTTCCTGTTTTCTCCTTCCGTTTGCAAGTAGGAGTCGTTTGTAAGTTGGATGTTTGAAAGTAGGGGCCTGCCCTATATACTCAGCAGAAATTTGGGCCTTAGGTGTTGTTGTGGCCACAACACTGTAAGCCCTCACAGGGCCCTGCTGTGAAATATTAGATCAAGAATTGTAATTACATGCCCCTGTTAAACAGGGGCTGAAAAATTGGGCCTTAGGCACTGGTGCCGGTGCCACAACACTGCAACCCCTCACAGATACTCTAGTTGGAACGCAGGAACAAGCCCTGCTGCAAAGTATTGCATCAAAAATTGTAATTACACGCCCCTGTTAAACAGGGGCTTAAAAATTGGGCCTTAGGCACTGGTGCTGGCGCCACAACACTGCAACCCCTCACAGATACTCTAGTTGGAATAAAGAAACGAGCCCTGCTGCAACGTATTGCATCAAAAATTGTAATTACATGCCCCTGTTAAACAGGGGCTGAAAATTGGGCCTTAGGCACAGGTGGCGGCGCCTAGAACCAAAAATTTTCTTACAAGCTATCAGCATGATCATTGAGGAGGAAGAGGATCATTACTCAGGATAGTCACTCAGCATCAGCATAGGCAGTCTTTGAAGGGATCTGAGATTTCAAAAAAAATTATTCGGTTACATCAGCATCAGCTGCTTGGTAGCTGGTGGTGATCCAAGACTGATTCATTTTTATGAAGGTCAGTCGATCGACCGAGTTGGTGGACAGATGCACCCTGGGATCGGTTACAAAGCCTCCAGCAGCACTGAATGTGCGTTCCGAAAGAACGCTGGATGCAGGACAGGCCAGTAGCTCAATTGCATACTATGCAAGCTCTGGCCAGTGATCAATCCTCAAGACCCAGTAACCCAGAGGATTTTCGGTGGGAAAGGTGTCCAAGTCAGATCTTGCCCCTAGGTATTCCTGCACCATGTAAAACAGATGCTGGTGATGGTTGCTGGAACCGATCATACCTTGGGCTGCGGACTAAAAAATTGTCTGAATATATCGGTCAGACGGCCACCTTCTCCACCGCTCCTTCTTTGACTGACCGAAGCCTCAGCAACATGTTGTCCAGAGACAGGAGTTTGTAACCTCCCAGTCTCTGGGAACGCGTTGCACAGACCTTTCTGCAAGGCCTCCCGAAAATGTTTCATCCTCTGCTCCCTCAGCGACGGCAAGATAAGGTCCGCAACCTTACCCTTGTAACGTGGATCAAGGAGGGTTGCCAGCCAGTATTGGTCCTTCTCCTTCATACCACGAATATGAGGATCCTTACGCAGGCTTTGCAGGATGAGGGAAGCCATGCATCATAGGTTTGCTGAGGCATTCGGTCCGGAGTCCTCTGGGTCACTAAGGATGACATAGTCCGCAGCCACCTCCTCCCAGCCACGTACAAGTCCATGTGTTTCTTGGGACTGATCCCTTAAAGACTGCTGCTGATTCTGAGTGCCAGGCTCCACCTCCATACTGACACAATCCTCCTCATCCTCCTCCTCCTCATCCTCTTCATGTGTGATCGGCGGGCACGCAGGAACACTGTCTGGATAAAGGGGGCCTCGAGAGCTAAGGAACTCCTCCTCTTCTTGCCTCTGTTCTGCCTCAAGTGCCCTGTTCATTATTCCATGCAGGGTGTGCTCCAACAGGTGGACAAGGGGGACAGTGTCACTGATGCATGCACTGTCACTGCTCACCATCCTCGTGGCCTCCTCAAATGGTGACAGGACAGTGCATGCATCCCTGATCATGGCCCACTGGCGTGGGGAAAAAAAACAAGCTCCCCTGACCCTGTCCTGGTGCCATAGTCGTACAGGTACTCATTGATGGCCCTCTGCTGCGTGTGCAGCTGCTGCAGCATGGCCAACATTGAGTTCCACCTGGTGGGCATGTCACAGATTAGGCGGTTCTTGGGCAGGTTAAACTCCTTTTGGAGGTACGCCAGCCGAGCACTGGCATTATATGACCGGCGGAAATGCACACAGACTTTCCTGGCCTGCCTCAGGGCATCCTGTAAGCCCGGGTACCTGCCCAAGAACCGCTGCACCACCAAGTTAAGGACGTGAGCCAAACAGGGCACAAGGGTCATTTGTCCCTGTCGGAGGGCAGAGAGGAGGTTGGTGCCATTGTCGCAAACCACCATTCCTGCCTTAAGTTGGCGTGGCGTCAACCACCTCTGAACCTGCCCTGCAGAGCTGACAGAACCTCTGCCCCAGTGTGGCTCCTGTCCCCCAAGCACACCAGCTCAAGCACCGCATGGCATCTTTTGGCCTGCGTACTTGCGTAGCCCCTTGAACGCCTACGGAGCACCGCTGGTTCCAAGGACAAAGCACAGGAAGAGGCCATGGAGGAAGAAGAAGAGGAGGGGGTGGAGGAGAGAGGTGTGTCACAATCATTAGTAGTGGCTTTTTGGAGGTGTGGTGGTGGAACAACCTCCAACACTACTGCACCTTGTACTGCATCCTTCCCAGCTGCCAGTAGAGTCACCCAATGCGCGGTGAAACTTAGGTAACATCCCTGTCCATGCCTGCTGGACCATGAGTCAGTGGTAATATGCACCTTACCGCTGACCGCCCTGTCCAGCGAGGCATGGACATTGCCTTCCACATGCCAGTAGAGAGCCAGAATCGCCTTCCGTGAGAAAAAGTGGCGTTTGGGTACCTGCCACTGAGGAACGGCACATTCCACAAACTCACGGAAGGGGGCAGAGTCTACCAACTGAAAAGGCAGCAGTTAAAGTGCTAGCAATTTTGCCAAGCTAGCATTCAACCGCTGGGCATGTGGATGGCTGGGAGCAAACTTCTTTTGGTGGTGCAGCAGCTGGGGCAGGGAAATTTTCCTGGTACAATCTGACATCGGTGTACCGAAAGCAGATTGCCCACAAGTACTTGGCTGTGACACACCTAATTCTACACCTTCATTCCTCTCAGTGCAGGTCTCAGAGAGGACTGAAGGTATAGTGGGGTTGGAGATCTCAGCTGATGAGGAGCAAGGAGAGGTCCTCTTTGTTCTTTGGTGTGGGTCTTTTAGATATGCTTGCCAACGAACTGCATGGCAGGTCAACATATGTCTGGTCAAGCATGTGGTGCCCAAGCGGGAGATGTTTTGGCCACGCGAGATACGCTTGAGACATATGTTGCAAATAGCAGCGGTGCGATCTGATGCACCCGTCTCAAAAAAGGCCCACACCAAAGAACTTTTTGAATAGCGCACAGAAACTGCAGCGCCCTGCACATGCGGAGCTTTGGGGTGTGATGCAGTCAGTGTGCTGCCCTTAGGCTGGCCCCTGGAGGGCATCCTGCCTCGTTGGTGATGTGCCTCGTCCTCTTCCTCCTCCTCTCTCCTATCAGGCACCCATGTTGAGTCAGTGACCTCATCATCCCCTCCCTCCTCATCACTGAAGCAAACCTGGCAGTATGCTGCAGCAGGGGGAGCATGACTGCCAGATTGCTGTACTTCTTGGGCACCCCCTCTGTCCGTGCTCATGTTACTGCCTTCATCTAGCTCAGTATCATCATCAGAGCCTTCCAAACGCTGGGCATCCTCCTGGAGCATTTACCCAACACTGTGGTCAAACAGTTCGAGGGACTCCTCAGGAGGACATTCTGGGGCAAGAGAAGGAGTCACTGATGCCATTGAGCTGAGGGAAGAGGCCGCATTGGCAGCTGCTTTTCCAGACAAAGTGCCCTGAGCATGGGTGAGAGAGGATGAGGAGGATGAGGACGGTTTGGTCATCCACTCGACCAAGTCTTCCGCATGTTGCGGCTCAACACGGCCAGCTGCCGAAAAAAAGGCCAAGCGTTGCCCACGGCCACGTGCTGATGAGAATGCACCGTCTCCATGACCAGCACTGTTGGGGGGCTACCCCAAAGCACCCTCCCAATGTTGAGGGCATGTGGTCTGGTACGGTTCAGGAGGGGGGGCGCTCTCTCGTCCCCCCCTCTTTTCCTGCGGCCTGCCAGGTTTCATGCTCGGATAAGGGTTTGGTATGGACTTTTGGGGGTACCCCACGCCATTTTTTAAAAAAAATTTGGCCGGGGTTCCCCTTAATATCCATACCAGACCTGAAGGGCCTGGTATTGAATTTAGGGGGACACCCCACGTCATTTTTTTAAAAAAATTTTAGTTCGGGGTTCCCCTGTGGGGAATTCCTATACCGTTTTTATCAATGAACGTTTATGTGTATTGTCGGACCGCAATTCATTAATAGCCGCAAGTAGTTTTAAATGGCTTTTTTCCTTTGAAATGTCATTTTGCTGTCAGACTGTTCTAAACACAGGAAACATGCGCCCCTTTACAGGCATAATATAGACACCCCCCAGCTACGAAATTTAAAGGGATATTACACTTTTATTGTTTTACTTTAAGCATTATTAAAATCACTGCTCCTGAAAAAACGGCCATTTTTAAAACTTCTTTTTGCATTGATCCATGTCCTCTGGGGCAGGACCCAGGTCCCCAAACACTTTTTATGACAATACCATGCATATAAGCCTTTAAAATTAGCAATTTTGATTTCTCCCATAGACTTTTAAAGGGTGTTCCGCGGCTTTTGAATTTGCCGCGAACACCCCAAATTGTTCGCTGTTCGGCGAACTGACGAACAGCCGATGTTCGAGTCGAACATGAGTTCGACTCGAACTTGAAGCTCATCACTAGTGGGGATACAGATACCAGGTGTGTCTAAATAGTTCATCGATCAGTCCGATATCACAACATGGGCCAGGTGCACGCGCATGCACATGTCTATCCAGAGACACGCTGAGAAGAACCACCTAGTGTGGAATACACGTGACTGTCAGGGTAAATCCGCTGTGGGGGGTGGAACATAGACAGTGTGAGGGGGAGGGGCACAGTGCAATGGGGCAACGATCGAAGTTCTGCAACAAATTGGGGAAAACAGCGATGGAGACACATGAAATGTTGGACGATTGTACGGGACGGAAGTCGTGAGCGGAAAATGAGTTTATGACGGTTCAAACACTTCCACGTCAGGAAGGAAAGGACTGAGGAGGAGCCACGCTCGGGTCACCCATCTACAAGCAGGACCCCAGACACCATCGAACAAATCCCACAAATGCTGGCACCAGATTGGCCACTGACTCTACAATCGATGGTGGAGGAATTGGGCATTAGCCAGGACACGGTGCCCACCATCGTCCACCAAGATTTGGGGAAGCAGAAGATCTCTTCCATGATTCACAACATTTTATAAATTGGAGATAAATATCTCGATCCTTTCTTGTGATTGGTCAGCGCTGCTCATGTGATCGCTTTTCTGGAGCAGATTTTTGTGATGATCGATTGATTGTTATAGTGGCTGCTTCTGTTGTTTTGTATCATCATTCTGTGATTGGATGAGCGCTGGGGGGAGGGGGATCAACCTTTTATGTTTGACTATTTCTCATTGATTAGATATTGAATTTTGTTACCTATAGCAGCCATGGAGGCGATAAAATCGATCAGTAACCGAACGATTCATTTCAATGACTGATTTGCGGTAGATGCTGCACCAGGAGGAAATGTGGATCATCAATAATTACTCACAACATTGGGGTACACATTAGAGAAGCCAATCGGCACTTGGTGGGATATTTGTACGATCGAACAATACCTAAAAGAAGAAATCCTCATGAGGATCCTCAGGTGGGAAGTGACCCCACAGGGGGGTCTAAGTGAGGAAGGGTCTATGAATGACGGCTTAGACTTCTTTAATGGGGGGATTTAAATTGCAGCAACAAACAAAAAATGAGGTTATCAGAGAAAACGATCGATGATTTGTAAATGACGTTCGATCCGATCAAAGACACAAATTTTAATGGAGACATTAAAAGGAAATGAGAAAAGAATTGATAGAGAAACACAGAAAAAGAAAATAAAAAACTTCCACAGGGATATGGGAGACTTCAAATATAATTCCATTTCCCTATGGCAAAACACTAGTAGTGAGCAGAGGGATGTGGATGAGAAGGCTGAACTCGCACCACCACCATTGAGGATGGTTCCAAATAATGGGGTGGAAGCCGGTCCGTCAGAACCAAAATGGACTCCCATCCCCCAACCCTTCGCTCACCGAGGTAGAGGAGGCCAAAGAGGGAGGAGAGGGAGAAGAAATGATAAAAATGAAGATAATGCAGATTTCAATCAGCCGTGTTTTCCCCAGAAATGCAGTGATACATTGTGTTCTTTGTAACCTATCAGGATGTTGTATATATGTTCTGACACTCTTTTTGTGTGGCCAATATACATCAGGCTGTACGGACATTCTAGGACATACACTACATGCCTTGACATGCATGAAATGAATTCTTTGATGTGGAATTCTTTGCCGTTAGCTGTTGATGTGAATCTAGTCAGACCCCTCAGATGTGTAGTGACTTGCTGACAAGACTTGCATTTTCTACATGTGTAAAAACCGACTCGCTCCCAGAACATTCTAGTTTTGTTCGGAGGGTCAAGTACCTTTTTGATCACCTGGTCACCAAACGATGTGGTCTTTCTATTGATGAATGGTGGATTTGCTGGCAGGTGCTTCCTCAGCACTCGGTCCATGCACAATATATTCCAATGTTTTTTAATAATGGTTTCTATTTCACGATACTGTTCATGGAACCTGCTTAGAAAACCCCATTCATGTTTGGAATCTTGTTGTTTTATTTTAGGGACTAAACAGGCTTCTTGTGTTAGAGCCCCCCTCTGCTATCAATTTCTCCAGAGGTTGAGCTGGAAGATTTTTCTTTCTAAACCCTATATGTGGGATCTCATGCTTGCTTTTGAAAAAAGGCGTAGTATATATCCCTGTAGTGAGTAGTTACTATTATCTAATTAACCACTTTACAACCGGTCCATAGCCGAATGACGGCAGCAGGGCGGTTGGTTAACTCTAGGATCACGTCATATGACATCTTCCCAGAGTTCCCCTCTCACGCGCCCCCTGGGGCACGCACCTGAACACATCCATGACCGCCAGGTCCAGAGGACCCGGCGCATCACGGATCCCGGTAAATGGCCAATGGCAAATGACGGAGCGATCACATGTAAACAAACCGGCGTCATCTCATGACGCTGGTTCCTCTCCTTCCCTCCTGTGTACCGATCGGTACACTGTGAGCGGAGAGGGAGATGGATGGATGGCTGCAGTGCTGTGTGCTGCATCTGTAGTGCCCACAGCGCTAATCAGTGACATCCAGCCATCCATCCATCCATGCTCAGCCATCCCTAATATCTGCAATACTCCACAATACTCTGCAATACCCTACAGTACACTGCAATACCCCGCAATACCCTGCAATACCCCGCAATACTCTGCAATACCCCACAATACTCTGCAATAGTCTGCAATACCCCGCAATACAACACAATACTCTGCAATACCCCACAATACTCTGCAATACCCCACAATACTCTGCAATACCCCACAATACTCTGCAATATCCCACAGTACACTGCAATACCCCACAATACCCTGCAATACCCCGCAATACTCTGCAATACCCCACAATACTCTGCAATAGTCTGCAATACCCCGCAATACAACACAATACCCCACAATACTCTGCAATACCCCACAATACTCTGCAATACCCCACAATACTCCACAATACTCTGCAATACCCCACAACACTGTGCAATACTCTGCAATACCCCACAATACCCTGCAATACCCCGCCACACCCAGCCATACCCAGTCATACTCTGTGATACCTAGCCATACCCAGTCATACTTGGCGATACCCTGCAATGCTCAGCCATACTTGGCAATACCCTGCCATACTCTGAAATAACCCGCAATACTCTGCCATACCCATCCATGCCCTGCCATACCCAGCCATACTCTGCAATACCCCACAATACTCTGCCATACCCAGCCATACTCTGCAATACTGGGTGATACCCAGCCATACTCTGCCATACCCTGCCATGCTTGGCCATATCCTGCCATGCTCAGCCATACTCTGCCATGCTCAGCCATACTCGGCTGTACTCGGCCTCTGTATGTGGCCAGGCTGTGGAAGTCTCACACATGTGATATGGTACTCAGGAGGAGTAGGAGAATCTATTTTGGGGTGTCATTTTTGGTATATACATGTTATGTGTTAGAAATAGTGTATAAATGGACAACTTTGTGTTAAAAAAAAAAAGCGTTTTAACCACTTCCCGCCCGCCGGCCGTCATACGACGTTCTTGACTTTGTGCGGGGAAATCTGAATGATGGGTGCAGCTACAGACATCATTCAGATATCAGCTCTTTTTAGCCGGCGATTCCCTACACCATAAGAATGATCATAGCAGCTGTTCCACTGCTTGATCGTTCTTACGGGAGGCGAGAGGGGATGTCCCCCCTCCCGCGCTTCTACCGACTCACCGCTACGATCGAAACCAGGATCATTTTTTTATTTTTTTATTTCAGGCTTCCCAGCCTAGAGGTGAGATGTGAGGTCTTTTTGACCCCATATGTCACTGTAAAGAGGACCTGTCATGCCATATTCCTTTTACAAGGTATGTTTACATTCTTTGTAATAGGAATAAAAGAGGTCAAAAAAATTTTTTTTTGAAAAAAGCATCAAACTAAAATAAATAAAGTAAATTGAACAATAAAAAAAAAAAAAAATTAAAGTGCCCCTGTCCCTGTGTGCTCGCATGCAGAATTGGCCTGGGTGCTCCAGAATGCCTGAAGGTGCTCCCTGCATGTTGGGCCTCTGTATGTGGCCACGCTGTGTAAAAGTCTCACACATGTGGTATCACCATACTCAGGAGTAATAGCAGAATGTGTTTTGGGCTGTAATTTGTGGTATGCATATGCTTTGTGTGAGAAATAACCTGCTAATATGACAATTTTGTGGAAAAAAAAAGTAAAAAAAAAAACTTGATTTTGCAAAGAATTCTGGGAAAAAATGACAACTTCAAAAAACTCATCATGCATCTTTCTAAATACCTTGGAATGTCTTCTTTCCAAAAAGGGGTCATTTGGGGGGTATTTGTACTTTTCTGGCATGTTAGGGTCTCAAGAAATGAGATAGGCCGTCAGTACTTCAGGTGTGATCAATTTTCAGATATTCGCACCATAGCTTTTGGACTCTATAACTTTCTCAAAGACCAAATAATATCCACTGATTTGGGTTATTTTTACCAAAGATATGTAGCGGTATAAATTTTGGCCAAAATATATGAAGAAAAATTACTAATTTGCAAAATTTTATAACAGAAACTAAGAAAAATGCATTTTTTTACAGATTTTTCGGTCTTTTTTTCTTTTATAGCGCAAAAAATAAAGAACCCAGCGGTGATTAAATACCACCAAAAGAAAGCTCTATTTGTGTGAAAAAAAGGACAAAAATTTCATATAGATACAGTGTTGCATGACTGAGTAATTGTCATTCAAAATTTGAGAGTACCAAAAGCTGAAAATTGGTCTGGTTATTAAGGGGGTTTAAGTGCCCAGTGGTTAAATTTGGGTACTAACATATTGAATTTTGTTTATTTTAGATTGAAACCATATAACGTAACAGTTCTGATTATCTGGGCACTTTAGTAGTATTTGTTGAATCTAACCTCTTTTATGGAAGACGGAGTAATGATTGGATGTCATTATTAATGTTTTAATACAAGGGTTGATGGGGGGAGTGTCCTGACCATGGAGGAGTGAAGACGTGTGCCTTCTCAGCTCCGTCCCACCGCCGCACTTTTACAGCTTCACAGCGGAGAAAATACTCACTCTCACATCGAATTATGTCCCTGAGACACCGGGCATCCTCCCAGCCACAACGAACTGACCGATCACGGCAATCCCAGCTAGAATCTTACTACTCTGGGCAGAACGGGAGAGGCCGCGACCCTTCCAAGATGGCGCCGACCGGGAAAACACAGCGTGCACACAAGGCCGCAAAGACCACCGCCGGCCAGTCGCAGCAGCTGGACGAATCCTCAATACCATCTCCTGGGTCGGTGAGTGACTCGGCCACCTTATCTCCCCGGGCTCCCCCACTTCCCAGGACGGTGATCCTGCTGACCTAGACCGCCTGGATGACACAGATATCAGGCGCCACATCATGTCCCTACCCACGAAAGCTGATCTTGAATGCTTTGCTGACAGGGTAGAAAAAGCTTTCAGGGAAGACATTGCACAGCTCAAAGCTGATACAACTCACCTAGGAGGTAGGCTGGAATCCCTGGAGCAAAAATTTGAGGATGCCCTTCCTGTCATCTCCATGCTTCAAGATAAATGCACCATGCAGGGCCATCAGATTGAGGCCCTGTTATGCCAGTTAGATGACACAGAGAACCGTAGCCGATGGGCGAACATCAGGATACGGGGCTTGCCTGAAGCCACCGGTGCCAGGGACATTATCCCCACTCTGGAAGGAGTCTTTAAAGAAATTCTGGGTCTGCCTGCCACTGCTACGATCAAAATAGACGGTGCACACAGGGCCTTGAAACCCCCATCTTAAGATGCAAACAACCCAAGGGACATCTGTAAATTACATAAATATACGCTAAAAGACCGCATTATGCAGAAAATGAGGGGGAAACCCTATTTTGATTTTGATGGTGCACACTTGACTTTTTACCAGGACATCTCGAGACGCACCCTTATGCAACGTAGATCACTACGTCCTCTCCTAACAGCTATCCAAGATGCAGGCCTAGTGTCCTTCAAGTCACTAAAGAGGGCAGAACCGTGACCCTTCACACCAAAGATGACCTCCCGCACTTCCTGACCTCCCTGGACTTAGACCCGGTGGACTTTCCTGATTGGCGGTGTTCCTCAGAATTGGGATCTGCTAAGCTACCCGCTCACCAGCCGTGGCAACCCACCAGGAATATAAACCGCAGGAGAAATCGCAGGCGACCTCTTTTGGAGTCTCCACTGGGACCGACCTTATCTGGGAACTAACAAACGCACTCTTTTTGGCTAAACGAATTGATGATGAGATTTTTATCTCCATGTGTTTTTCTTTTTTCCTTTTTTGCATATTGCACTTGGACTTTCCCCCTAACATTAGCCGCAAGGCTACCTGTAAGCATTAATGCTTTAGAGTCTCTAGGGTCCCCCCACTTTCTCCATGTCTAATCGCACCACGTTAGATGTGGTGGGCGGAGACGGAGGCCCCCTCGCCTTCTCCCTAAGACGGCACACGTTCCCCCCCGTAGGCCGCCCTGTTTTTATGGGTATTGATCCCTATTGGGATCTGGGGTCATGGTCTGGACTCCCTCCCTTTCCCAGGAGGGGCTCCTCGACATGACCCTTAGTAGTTGTTACATGTGCTTGGATGCTACCATCCACGCTGTTTTGATGGTTGTACCTCTGTTTTTGTTTCTTATCTCATATATGTTTTGTCTTCTCTCCCCTCTTTTCTTACCTACTCTTCCCCCTCCCCCCTCAGTACAGGTTGCTTCTTCCTGCTGTCTGCAACGGGCCCTCCGCAAATTTACACACCTTGAACATCTACGTATCACCCCATGGCTACATTGTGGGTAAGTACATATAATGTAAGGGGCCTTTGCTCCCCACACAAACGTAATAAGCTTTGGGGGGAATTAAAACATCTGAAGACTCAAGTGGTTTTCCTACAGGAAACCCACTTTACGCAAAAATCTCTTCCCAAATTGCCCACACACCTTTTCAACCAATGGTTTATCAACACTTCTCCGACCCCCAAATCCAAGGGGACAGCTATTGCTATACATAAGACATGCCCCTTTCAACCTTCAGGCCACGACGTGGACCCCTTGGGGAGATACGTCTTCCTAGAGGGCAGTATCGCTGGTCAGAAATACACATTCGCGACTATTTATGCTCCGAATGCTGATCAACTCACCTTTATAGCCAATACACTAGACCACCTGGCAGATTTTAGAGAAGGCTTCTTAGTTATAGGAGGCAACTTTAACGTAAACCCTGACCCAATGTTAGACATATCCCATGCGAGGTTCTCACACTCCTATGCATTTTTGAAACACTTCTGCAAGACTATTCAGTCCCACCTACTGACTGACAGTTGGCGGACGCTTAGACCACTAGATCGTGACTTTAGCTATTATTCTAAAGTACATGACGTATACACACGCATTGACCACATCTATGTAGATCAAAATATTCTCGAAATCTTACAGTCAGCGGACATTGGCTCCATTTCTATCTCCGACCATGCCCCGGTAACAATGGCTTTTACTTTGCCATCAGGCACGCACGGAATACGGACATGGCGACTTACTGAGAATTTATTAGATGACGTGGTAGTGATGGCTGAAGTCGCAGACACCCTAACCCACTATTTTAGGGAAAATCCAATCGGCGAACAAAATGAAGGGATGATCTGGGAGGCCCATAAGGCTGTGGATAGGGGTGCAATGATTTCCCAGGGTTGTAGACTTAAAAAGATACGACAAGCAGATTTCTTGAGAGTACACACTGAGCTTCAGAAGGCAGAACTTTGACACAAATCTAACAGAAGTCCAGAGGCATTGAAAGAACTGACAGAGCTACGTGAACTGTTCCTATGCTTACTCGATCATCAAACTCGCAAACAGTTCCGATTCATAGCACATAAATACTATGAACACGGAAACAAGTGCGGTCGCATGCTGGCTCGTGCCCTTCAGAAGCGTCATGCACAGACATATATACATAACACGATGCTTCAGGGACCCCGATTCTGCACTCTTCTAAAATTGCTGCAGAATTTTGAGCTTATTATGCCAAATTGTATAACCTAGACTCCGACCTCCCCCCCGCTTCACGAGACTCTAGACAATGCGCGATCTGAGACTACCTGACTGCAGCTAGACTCCCAGCACTCACAGACAAGCAATCCTTGGACCCAGATGCCCCAATTACTCTAAACGAGCTTCGTGCTAGGGTGAACTCCTTGCCCAATGGGAAGAGCCCTGGACCTGATGGGTTCACTAAGGCATACTACAAAGCCTTCTTGACTCACCTGGAAACTCCCATGTGCAAATACTTTAATTCTTTAGCAGATGGAGGGACTATCCCACCAGAGGCCCTTCTGGCCCACATCACTGTGATTCCGAAAGAGGGCAAGGATCCCACCGTCCCCCCGAGCTATCGGCCAATCTCCCTCCTTAACCTCGACATTAAAATTTTAGCAAAAATACTGGCAGACAGACTTAAATATCCTGTCCCCGACATTGTCCATCCAGACCAAACGGGATTCATAATGGGTAGGGAAGCCAGAGACAACTCTATTAGGGCAGTGCACCTCATCCACTGGGCTCGTACCCGCCCTGAACCACAGCCTTATCTTATACTGTCAACGGACGCTGAAAAAGCATTCGATCGCGTTGACTGGTCCTACTTGACAGAGGTGCTCTGATTGCTGCGGCTAGGTCCGCGAATGCTATCCTCCATTATGGCCTTATATTCTACACCTTGTGCCCAGGTTAAGGTAAATGGGACTCTTTCAGCTCGCTTCCCCATCAGAAACGGCACGAGACAGGGGTATCTTCTCTCACCGCTCCTGTTTGCCTTAGTGCTGAAGCCATTCCTCCGCACAATACGCTCTAGCCCCAACATTAAAGGTCTTAGGGTTGGTAACACAGAACATAAACTTTCAGCATATGCTGATAATGTCCTGTTCCATGTCTCAGACCCCCTGCTCTCATTGCCCAACTTAATGAAGGAACTGAAGCTCTTTGGGTCTCTCTCAAATTTTAAAATTAATTTCTCAAAGTCTAAAATTCTCCCCATCTGCCTGGCGCCCCAACTAGCCACGATCCTTAAAACCGCCTTCCCCTTCACCTGGGCCACGTCGGCTATTCGATATCTCGGTGTTCAACTCACAGATAGCTTTGATAGCCTATATCTTGCAAATTACCTCCCATTGTTAGCTATGGTAAAAAAAGACCTCTCCCAATGGACGCAGACGGCCTTTACATGGTTAGGTAGAGTGAATATAAAAAAAATAAACATTCTGCCACGCATTCTGTTCTTTTTACAGATGCCAACATTTCTCCTACCCTGACCTTTCTTCGACAAGATATCTAGCCTATTATCAGATTTTATATGGAATGCACGAAAACCTAGGATAGCCCTACGGGTTTTTTGACGCTCGAAACAGAATGGGGGCCTGGGCCTTCCATACGTCAGACGATACTATTGGGCCATAGCTTTACATAGGATGCTCAACTGGCGTTTCCATACTCGCTCTAAGCTGTGGGTACCTTTAGAGAAGTGCCTAGCGGGTAGAAATATATCGTATGCTCCCTGGTTGTCACGAGAGCATAGAGGACTGTCGGAGACGACGTCCCCCTTGACAAATCAGGTACTGTCGATCTGGGATAAGATTAACCTGCTGTTAAAATTGGCCCCTCCAGTGTCTCCACTGGCCCCACTGGGGGGTTTTCTATGGTTCCCCCGTGGGAGCAAATGGGCTTCTTTGAGTCGTGGGTAGAGGGTGGAGGTGCAAGCTGTGGTAAGCTCAAAAAAGATAGTAGACTCCTGAGTTATGAAGCCCTGCCCATAGGCCGACAGGGCGCACCAATGAACTTCTGGAAGTATAGACAGCTACACCATTTCTTCCAACTACACGGACATAAGATTAGAGACCCCTCATTTCTCACCCACCTTGAGCAACTTTTCATTGCAGAGGAACCTACACCGCATTTGGTCTCGGAACTATATAAATTACTAGGCTCTGCTCTCCCTCATACCACGCCCGCCTATATTAGACGCTGAGAAAATGATTTAGAATTAGTTTTTGCAAAGACAGACTTAACACACTTTAATCACCCTACCCACCCATCCTCGATAGAGTCCAAAACCCAGGAGACGAACTTTAAGCTACTGTCCCGATGGTATAGGGTACCAGCGGACTTGGCCCACTTCTACCCTTCCACATCCAAGTTGTGCTGGAGAGGATGCAGACAGAGGGGTACATTGAAACACATATGGTGGGATTGCCCCCTGATTAAATCCTTCTGGGAAGACATACGAAACCAAATCAAAATAGTGACAGAGATAGATGTCCCTTTCTCCCCGACCCACTTTCTCCTGCAGGACCCCCCGATCTCACTCCGTAAATATAAGAAAAGTGTGCTGCCGCACTTGTTGAACGCGGCAAGATGCCTGATTCCAATTTATTGGAAGAAACCCACGATCCCCACACGAGATGAGTGGATCAAAAGGGTGAGTGAGATCCGGGAGGCTGAGGATTGGGTGGCAACCAATAAATGCCACAAAGACTGATTCCATAATGCCTGGGCACCATGGACCGAATACACCTCAGACCCTACCAAGGTGCCCTCTAGTTTAAACGTTGCACTGTTGGAACTGGCAGACCCCACACTTAGAGACCTTAGGATAGCAAAAACCCAACCCAGTGGGCCCGACCTTAAGATTGACGGAGGCCTCGGGCCCCCCCTCCTGCTGCGGCCGTGGGCCACCGGGTCATGTACCTTACTCACCCCAGAGGGCTCCCCATCCGGGGTATGCCCACGGGAGCCGTTAGGCTGGTCTTGCAATACTTATATATCCCACCAACACATAACTCTTAAGATGCTTCTTGGCTGCTCCCTAGGTGGGCATCTCAGGGTTCTCCCAAGAATAGCACTTTTCTTTCAATAAATGGTAATATATGTGTTTGTTCAACCTATAAACCAAATATTGTCATTTGTACAACCCTGTGTGGTCGATGTTTACATGATTTGCACTTGTTGGACATGCTATGTCATGTGTTGATCTGAAAATAAAAAGTTATTATACAATATAAGGGTTGATTTTGATTTTAATCTGTTTCTTATCGTATTCAGTTTCAATGGTAATGATTTTATACAACACATTATGAATTTGATATGCATGGGTAAGATTAGCCTAGTAACATAGTGCTAATATGGAGTGATCTATTATGAATGGATGGGACGCTGCACGTCAGCTGTGTACCCTCCACAAAGGGGCGGGAACAAACCCGATGATGCTCGTGGTGACGTTGTTGAAGGAGCCTGCCTCCCATGCTATTTAAATGTAGAGTCGTGTTGTGTGGCCACGCCCTCTGAAGACGAAATTACAAAACGCGTCAGGGCGTGACCACGTGACCCTACCAGCTGAGAAAAACAGCGTCATCCTGGGACTCATCGCGGTGGGCGGGCCGTTTGGAGCTCCGACCAGCGGTGAACCGACACTGAATCTGTGTTATGCTGTTTTTTACCATTTATCGTGTAAGCACATTTGTATAAGGGGGGCTTTGGGGCTTTTGTAATAAATGTTTTTACACTATGGAGAGCCTCCCCTTCTATTTCCCACATGATATTACCATGACATTGAATTACCCTGACTGAGGAGGACTGAGGTCTTCTGGCGGTGGAGGAGCTGATCTAAGGGAGAAAGGATATGACAGGTTTGTCTATTTCTTACCTCTGGTAATCTTACATCCAGAGGGGGCTGGTCACACGGTGATGTGGTGAAGGTGTAGTGACCCTTGGATAGAGCACTCCAGAAGGAATAGGATCCCTTTCCTCTTTACTGATGTCCTCTGCTTGCAATGAACTGTTCATAGGAAGACTTGGAGTCTGTGCAGCGGTTGCAATTGATTTCATATGTCAGATTTAAAATAGCACAGTTGGTATTTGTCAGAACTACTGATTTGGGACATTTGATCTCATGTCACTGCACTGAATATTGTTCTTTTATATATTCTCATTTGAGTTAACATTCAAGATATAAATGTTATTACATGCTTTGAGTTTGATAGACCATTTTAGCAGTATATGAGCTATTGCATTTATTCATTTTATAATCTTATCAAGCGCTGTTAATTCTATCTTCTTTTTTTAGGAGAGAGTATGCTTTGTTTTTTACTTTTGGAAATATGAGTCTGTCAGAGCTGCAGCCAATGCTATATGTAGGAATAGGGAAGAGATGTTTGTGCTGTGGACAATTGAATAAGAGACTGACAGATATCATACACAAGGTGGAGGTGATGGTATTAGGTGAGGTGGGGTCTCCTCAGGTGGAGGGGTTGGTGATGGGGTATTGGGTGAGATGGGGTCTTCTTGGGTGGAGGGGATGTCATTGGGCGAGGTGGGGTTCTTCTTAGGCGAGGACGGTGGTAACGGGTGAGGTGAGGTCTCCTCAGGTAGAGGGGAACGGCTTTAGATGAGGGGGGCATTTTCTCAGGTTGAGGGAAGGATATTAGGTGAGGTGGGGTCTTCACAGATGGAGGGAATGGTATTGGGTGAGGTGGGGTGGGGTCTCTTCAGGTGAAGGGGGTGATATTGGGTAGGGTGTGATCTCCTCAGGTGGAGGCAAAAGTATGTGCTGCCCCCCCCCCAAATGAGCTCAGGTGTTCCCAGTGCTAATCCACCATCATACAAAGACATTGTAGACAGTTTTGCTCCTCCAATCTTGTGGTTGGTGAAGACCCTTTTCTATTCCCCCATTATGGTCCACCTGAGATTTCCACCTGTACACAATGTCAGAACACGGCCAAACTTTATCCCAAAATTCATATTTTATTATTCTAAAAATACACAGAGAAAAGGCAACCCTTCTCCTGGACACTCCCACAAAACTAAGGCATACTGGGAGTAGAAGGGGGTATACTGGGCCCACAGTTTTTGTTTGCCAGTGTCCCATTCTTCCTGTAGGAGGCAGTATAACCCGACAGTATCTGAATTCCTGGGCCCCTCAAAGAAGAAGAAATAAATACAGATTTTGTTTTCCTTGACAGAGAGATTTCACTGGTAATACGGAAGGGTCATCAGAACAGCTGGGGCCCCGGAGAGATATAGCACACCAGCCAGGGGCCCACCTAGAGCCAATGATTCCACCTGCTGCTAATGGGTCACTGAAAGAGGACCTGTCACAAAGGGGCATCTATGGTGTCAGCTGGATCAATATTACCCAGATGGGTTCCTATCAGATCACTGGGATCTACACCTTCACCACATCACCGTGTGACCAGCCCCCTCTGGATGTAAGCTTACCAGAGGTAAGAAATAGACAAGCCTGTCATATCCTTTCTCCCTTAGATCAGCTCCTCCACCGCCAGAAGACCTCAGTCCTCCTCAGTCAGGGTAATTCAATGTCATGGTAATATCATGTGGGAAATAGAAGGGGAGGCTCTCCATAGTGTAAAAATGTTTATTACAAAAGCCCCAAAGCCCCCCTTATACAAATGTGCTTACACGATAAATGGTAAAAAACAGCATAACACAGATTCAGTGTCGGCTCACCGCTGGTCGGAGCTCCAAACGGCCCGCCCACCGCGATGAGTCCCGGGATGACGCTGATTATCTCTAGCTGGTAGGGTCGCGTGGTCACGCCCTGACGCGTTTTGTAATGCCGTCTTCAGAGGGCGTGGCCACGCAACATGACTCTACATTTAAATAGCATGGGAGGCGGGCTCCTTCAACTACGTCACCACGAGCATCATCGGGTTTGTTCCCGCCCCTTTGTGGAGGGTACACAAGCTGACGTGCGGCGTCCCATCCATTCATAATAGATCACTCCATATTAGCACTATGTTACTAGGCTAATCTTACCCATGCATATCAAATTCATAATGTGTTGTATAAAATCATTAACATTGACACTGAATACGATAAGAAACAGATTCAAATCCAAATCAACCCTTATATTAAATCATTAATAATGACATCCAATCATTACTCCGTCTTCCATAAAAGAGGTTAGATTCAACAAATACTACTAAAGTGCCCAGATAATCAGAACTGTTACATATATGGTTCCAATCTAAAATAAACAAAATTCAATATGTTAGTACCCAAATGTAATCAGATAATAGTAACGACTTCATTCTCTAACTACAGGGATATATACTACGCCTTTTTTCAAAAGCAAGCATGAGATCCCACATATAGGGTTTAGAAAGAAAAATCTTCCAGCTCAACCTCTGGAGAAATTGATATCAGAGGGGGGCTCTAACACACAAGAAGCCTGTTTAGTCCCTAAAATAAAACAACAAGATTCCAAACATGAATGGGGTTTTCTAAGCAGGTTCCATGAACAGTATCGTGAAATAGAAACCATTATTAAAAAACATTGGAATATATTGTGCATGGACCGAGTGCTGAGGAAGCACCTGCCAGCAAATCCACCATTCATCAATAGAAAGACCACATCGTTTGGTGACCAGGTGATCAAAAAGGTACTTGACCCTCCGAACAAAACTAGAAAGTTCTGGGAGCGAGTCGGTTTTTACACATGTAGAAAATGTAAGTCTTGTCAGCAAGTCACTACACATCTGAGGGGTCTGACTAGATTCACATCAACAGCTAACGGCAAAGAATTCCACATCAAAGAATTCATTTCATGCATGTCAAGGCATGTAGTGTATGTCCTAGAATGTCCGTACAGCCTGATGTATATTGGACACACAAAAAGAGTGTCGGAACATATATACAACATCCTGATAGGTTACAAAGATCACAATGTATCACTGCATTTCTGGGGAAAACACGGCTGATTGAAATCTGCATTATCTTCATTTTTATCATTTCTTCTCCCTCTCCTCCCTCTTTGGCCTCCTCTACCTCGGTGAGCGAAGGGTTGGGGGATGGGAGTCCATTTTGGTTCTGACGGACCGGCTTCCACCCCATTATTTGGAACCATCCTCAATGGCGGTGGTGCGAGTTCAGCCTTCTCATCCACATCCCTCTGCTCACTACTAGTGTTTTGCCATAGGGAAATGGAATTATTTTTGAAGTCTCTCATATCCCTGTGGAAGTTTTTTTATTTTATTTTTCTGTGTTTCTCTATCAATTCTTTTCTCATTTCTTTTTAATGTCTCCATTAAAATTTGTGTCTTTGATCGGATCGAACGTCATTTACAAATCATCGATTGTTTTCTCTAATAACCTCATTTTTTGTTTGTTGCTGCAATTTAAATCCCCCCAATAAAGAAGTCTAAGCCGTCATTCATAGACCCTTCCTCACTTAGACCCCCCTGTGGGGTCACTTCCCACCTGAGGATCCTCATGAGGATTTCTTCTTTTAGGTATTGTTCGATCGTACAAATATCCCACCAAGTGCCGATTGTCTTCTCTAATGTGTACCCCAATGTTGTGAGTAATTATTGATGATCCACATTTTCACCTGGTGCGGCATCTACCGCAAATAAGTCATTGAAATTAATCGTTCGGTTACTGATCGATTTTATCGCCTCCATGGGTGCTATAGGTAACAAAATTCAATATCTAATCAATGAGAAATAGTCAAACATAAAAGGTTGATACCCCTCCCCCCAGCGCTCATCCAATCACAGAATGATGACACAAAACAACAGAAGCAGCCACTATAACAATCAATCGATCATCACAAAAATCTGCTCCAGAAAAGCGATCACATGAGCAGCGCTGACCAATCACAAGAAAGGATCGAGATAGTCATCTCCAATTTATAAAATGTTGTGAATCATGGAAGAGATCTTCTGCTTCCCCAAATCTTGGTGGATGATGGTGGGCACCAAGTCCTGGCTAATGCCCAATTCCTCCACCATCGATTGTAGAGTCAGTGGCCAATCTGGTGCCAGCATTTGTGGGATTTGTTCGATGGTGTCTGGGGTCCTGCTTGTAGATGGGTGACCCGAGCGTGGCTCCTCCTCAGTCCTTTCCTTCCTGACGTGGAAGTGTTTGAACCGTCATAAACTCATTTTCTGCTCACGACTTCCGTCCCGTACAATCGTCCAACATTTCATGTGTCTCCATCGCTGTTCTCACCAATTTGTAGCAGAACTTCGATCGTTGCCCCATTGTGCCCCTCCCCCTCACACTGACTATGTTCCACCCCCACAGCGGATTTACCCGACAGTCACATGTATTCCACACTAAGTGGTTCTTCTCAGCGTGTCTCTGGATAGACATGTGCATGCACGTGCACCTGGCCCATGTTGTGATATCGGAGCGATCGATGAACTATTTAGATACACCTGGTATCTGTATCCCCACTAGGGATGAGCTTCAAGTTCGAGTCAAACTCATGTTTGACTCGAACATCGGCTGTTCGCCAGTTCGCCGAACATCGAACAATTTGAGGTGTTCGCGACAAATTCGAAAGCCACGGAACACCCTTTAAAAGTCTATGGGAGAAATCAAGTGCTAATTTTAAAGGCTTATATGCAAGTTATTGTCATAAAAAGTGTTTGGGGACCTGGGTCCTGCCCCAGGGGACATGGATCAATGCAAAAAAAGTTTTAAAAATGGCCGTTTTTTCGGGAGCAGTGATTTTAATAATGCTTAAAGTGAAACAATAAAAGTGTAATATCCCTTTAAATTTCATACCTGGGGGGTGTCTATAGTATGCCTGTAAAGGGGCGCATGTTTCCTGTGTTTAGAACAGTCTGACAGCAAAATGACATTTCAAAGGAAAAAAAGTCATTTAAAACTACTCATGGCTATTAATGAATTGCCGGTCCGACAATACACATAGAAGTTCATTGATAAAAATGGCATGGGAATTCCCCTCAGGGGAACCACGAACCAAAATGAAAAAAAAAAAAAAAAAGACGTGGGGTGTCCCCCTAAATTCAATACCAGGCCCTTCAGGTTTGGTATGGATATTAAGGGGAGCCCCAGCCAAAATTAAAAAAAAAAATGGCGTAGGGGTCCCCCTCAAAAATCCATACCAGACCCTTATCCGAGCACGCAACCTGGCAGGCCGCAGGAAAAGAGGGGGGGACGAGAGAGCGCCCCTCCCTCCTTAACCGTACCAGGCCACATGCCCTCAACATTGGGAGGGTGCTTTGGGGTAGCCCCTCAAAACACCTTGTCCCCATGTTGATGAGGACAAGGGCCTCATCCCCACAACCCTTGCCCGGTGGTTGTGGGGGTCTGCGGGCGGGGGGGCTTATCGGAATCTGGAAGCCCCCTTTAACAAGAGGACCCCCAGATCCCGGCCCTCCCCCCTGTGTGAAATGGTAAGGGGGTACCCCTACCATTTCACAAAAAACTGTCAAAAATGTTAAAAATTACAAGAGACAGTTTTTGACAATTCCTTTATTTAAATGTTTCTTCTTTCCATCTTCTTTCTTCTATCTTCTATCTTCCTTCGGTTTCTTCCTCCATCTTCTTCTTCTTCTGGTTCTTCTTGTTCTTCATCCGGTCTTCTCATCCGGCATCTTCCTCAACGGCGCCTTCTTCACTTCATCTTCTTTTTTCGGGCCACTCCGCATCCACGATTGGATGGGAGGCTCCCGCTGTGTGACGCTTCTGCTCTTCTGACGGTTCTTAAATAACGGAGGGTGGGGGTGGGTGACCCCGCCCCCTCTGATGTCATGGGGAATGCCACAGGGTACCACAAGGTAAGAGGCCACTTTCCCCAGTGTGTGTCTCTGTATGAAGAGGAGATCCATTCCTCAGCACCTTCTGTTTCTTCACATTGAATGTCAGTCGCACAAAGAAGAAAGGAATTTATTGTATTTTGCACACTTTTGGACTCTATTACTGGACACTCGTATTGTATTTTTGCACAGGTCATTAGCACTTTGCACAGGAAGATTGTTGCTGGATTTGCACAGTTGATTTTGCAATTTTTGCAGTTTATTTATATTTTCTGCTCATATTTGATACACAGAAGGAATATTATAGTGTCATTAGCATTGATTTATGCACTCTGCACTTTGAAAACAGTCACTTTATCCATTACGGTGGTTATTATTTGTATTTATTTATTTTTACTTATGTGCATTGTACTGCTACCTTTAGCAGCATTTTTTCCATTGAGGTGAACAGCGCAGCACCAACCCCCATTTAACTTATTCTTTGCATGGGTATGGATTGACCCCTATTCAGTGCTTGCAGCAGTTCTTTTCTGATCCTCCCACACATGGTAGTGCAGGAATAAACATACACTCAATCTCTGTACAGCACTGTGGTATATGTCAGAGCTATATAAATGTATAATAATAATAGTGTGTGACTGTGGGGGAGGGGACATGTCAGGTCAGAGCTATAACACAGTAAACAAGATATAAATCTGTAAAATGTTGTATTTCTGGTTTTCTGTCTTCTTCAGTAGAAACAGTGGCGGAACTACCACCATAGGGACCCACGTGTGTGCTATGGGGCCCGCAGCCGTGTAGGGCCTGGCAGGCTCTCTGATTCGGCAATTAGGCTAATTGAAGAGCCGCCTCTGCTGAAAAATGTTGCCACGGGCGCGGCGTTAAGTTCCGGCCAGCAGCGGGTTGCCTGTGAGCTCCAAGCAGTTCCAAGCATGGCCAAGCAGTGGAGAGAGGGGTCGGAGCGTGGCTGTCTTGGGGAGGAGGCGGGGCCAGCGCTGTGGTCTCTTAAGGAGGAGAAGGGGAGGAGATTCCAGCAGCCTGAGCAGTGAGCACAATTCCCTCTGCTCGGGAGACACAGATCGCGCCCCTCCTCCCCAGCCGTCACCCCCCCACCCCCACCACTGGAGTGCTCAGCGGAGCGGCGGCTTCCACACACCCCGGGGGAGGCATCCAGCTGACAAGGAGAGGAAGAGGAAGGCACCGCGGAGGAGGCCTCATGAGCGCTGTATGGAGCTGATCCGACGGAAGGGAAGGTAGGAGAGAAGAGGTGTCTGGGCTGCCCCTCTCTGGGGCTGTCAATCAGTGTGTGGGGGAGGGGAATCAGGGGCTCCAGCTGCAGGGAGAGGCAAAGCTACCACCATGCCACAACCTTTTCTGCAGCCAGCGACCAACAACATTTTTTTTTTAATGAGAGAGAGCCCCCTCATCCATGTTCCTGCAGCATCCCTCAGCCACAGCCAGAGACTGGTCTTTATATCCACCCCTAACCCACCCCCCCACTCCATTCTTCCTGATCATATGTCACTAACAGTAAGGACAGCTCAGTCCTGTGCCAGTTTCCTAGTGTGTCCACCTGTGATTGACAGCCCCTGACTCCTCCCTCCACCCTGCCCTTACCCCTGCCTACACTGGGGATATTGGGAGGTCCCAGTCCAGGGCTGATCCTCTGCCATGGTGGGCCGGGTGCTCCGCATCCTGCACTGGCACTGCCAGCTGATTGGCTTCTCCTCCTACCTCCCTCACTGACACCAGCACCGAGATAGAGAGCACCAACACCAGCACCGAGATAGAGAGCAACGACACCAGCACCGAGATAGAGAGCACCGACACCAGCACCGAGATAGAGAGCACCGACACCAGCACTGAGATACGGGACAACTGACACCAACACGAAGATAAGGGAGCACTGACACCAGCACTGAGATAAGGGAGCACCGACACCAGCACCGAGATAGAGAGCACCGACACCAGCACCGAGATAGAGAGCACCAACACCAGCACCGAGATAAGAGAGCACCGGCACTGAGATAGAGAGCACTGACACCAGCACTGAGATAAGGGAGCACTGACACCAGCACTGAGATAAGGGAGCACTGACACCAGCATTGAGATAAGGGAGCACTGATACTAGCACTGAGATAAGGGAGCACTGACACCAGCACTGAGATAAGGGAGCACTGATACTAGCACTGAGATAAGGGAGCACTGACACCAGCACTGAGATAAGGGAGCACTGACACCAGCACTTTAAAGCTCTTAATATATGTGAGTGTGGTAATCTGTTGTTCAATGGCATTAGTTCATTTTTTGTGTGTGTGTGTGGGGGGGGTTGCAGGGGGGCCCCATACAACATTTTGCTATGGGGCCCTGTGATTTCTAGTTACGCCCCTGGGTAGAAATATCTTTGTTGATATATATTTTGTTGTGGAGATTTATGTGTCAGAGATTTCCCTCTAGGGGTTTGTACAGAAATATGAGGAAACATTCATTGGGGAAATATGATTGGTCTGTGGAGAGGAGGGGTCACTGTACAGATAATGATCGTACTCAGTGAAAAGGGCTCAGCTGTTTTCTGTAGTAGGAAAGTGAAGTTGATTTGGTTTCTATGAAATAAACGCACAGCCATTATGCCTCCCTATACTGTGGAGAGCCTGATATACAGTCAGGTCCATAAATATTTGGACATTGACACAATTCTAATCTTTTTGGCTCTATACACCACAATGGATTTGAAATGAAACAAACAAGATGTGCTTTACCTGCAGACTTTCAGCTTTAATTTGAGGGTATATACATCCAAATCAGGTGAACGGTGTAGGAATTACAATAGTTTGTATATGTGCCTCCCACTTTTTAAGGGACCAAAAGTAATGGGACGGATTAACAATCATCCATCAAACTTTCACTTTTTAATACTTGGTTGCAAATCCTTTGCAGTCAATTACAGCCTGAAGTCTGGAACACATAGACATCAGCAGACACTGGGTTTCATCCCTGGTGATGCTCTGCTAGGCCTTTACTGCAACTGTCTTCAGTTCCTGCTTGTTCTTGGGGCATTTTCCCTTCAGTTTTGTCTTCAGCAAGTGAAATGCATGCTCAATCGGATTCAGGTCAGGTGATTGACTTGGCCATTGCATAACATTCCACTTCTTTCCCTTAAAAAACTCTTTGGTTGCTTTCGCAGTATGCTTCGGGTCATTGTCCATCTGCACTGTGAAGCGCTGTCCAATGAGTTCTGAAGCATTTTGCTGAGTATGAGCAGATAATATTGTCCGAAACACTTCAGAATTCATCCTGCTGCTTTTGTCAGCAGTCACATCATCAATAAACACAAGAGAACCAGTTCCATTGGCAGCCATACATGGCCACGCCATGACACTACCACCACCATGCTTCACTGAAGAGGTGGTATGCTTTGGATCATGAGCAGTTCCTTTCCTTCTCCATACTCTTCTCTTCCCATCACTCTGGTACAAGTTGATCTTGGTCTCATCTGTCCATAGGATGTTGTTCCAGAACCGTGAAGGCTTTTTTAGATGTTGTTTGGCAAACTCAATCTGACCTTCCTGTTTTTGGAGCTCACCAATGGTTTACATCTTATGGTGAACCCTCTGTATTCACTCTGGTGAAGTCTTCTCTTGATTGTTGACTTTGACACACATACACCTACCTCCTTGAGAGTGTTCTTGATCTGGCCAACTGTTGTGAAGGGTGTTTTCTTCACCAGGGAAATTCTGTCATCCACCACAGTTGTCTTCCGGGTCTTTTTGTGTTGCTGAGCTGACCAGTGCATTCTTTTTTTTAAGGATGTTCCATAATGTTTTTGCTATCTCTCTGATGGGTTTGTTTTGTTTTTTCAACCTAATGATGGCTTGCTTCACTGATAGTGACAGCTCTTTGGATCTCATATTGAGAGTTGACAGCAACAGATTCCAAATGCAAATAGCACACTTGAAATGAACTCTGGACCTTTTATCTGCTCCTTGTAAATGGGATAATGAGGGAATAACACACACCTGGCCATGGAATAGCTGAGAAGCCAATTGTCCCATTACTTTTGGTCCCTTAAAAAGTGGGAGGCACATATGCAAACTGTTGTAATTCCTACACCGTTCACCTGATTTGGATGTAAATACCATAAAATTAAAGCTGAAAGTCTGCAGTTAAAGCACATCTTGTTCATTTCATTTCAAATCCATTGTGGTGGTGTATAGAGCCAAAAAGATTAAAATTGTGTCGATGTCCCAATATTTATGGACCTGACTGTAAGCAGCACCCATTACACCTCCATCTCTCATGTAGAAGTGGAGGGAGGAGCTTAAGTTTCGGTCTGAACACAAATGGGTCAAAATCCCCGAACATTTACCGGTTTGGTGGGGGTTGAACATCATACATAATATCGGTATTACTTCCACTATTACACATGATGCTTTCCACTGTCACTGGTTGCTAAGGAACCAGCAGGTGCAGGCACTACCGAGTCCTTAACAACCAGTAATGTCACTGGCCCTATTCACATACATGGTGGTAACCCCAAGCCATGGAAACAAAGGAGCCAGGATAGGTAAAGAAATACCAAAAGGGTTACCCAACCTCATACCTGGCCTTTTTAGTTCTGATATGAATTTTAAGGGGAACCCCACAAAAAATAAGAAAATAATTTTATGAGGTCTTCCCATATTCTATACCAGACCTTCCTAGTCTGATTTGTATTCAAGGCAAACTCCACACAAAAATCAAGAAAAGAAAATCATACCAGACCTTTTTCCAAGCCTCGCTGGCCAGGAATGGGGGAAGATGATGAGCATGCAGCTTCCCCCTTGTGACGGGACTCACTTTGTCTGGGGGGCCCACAGAATCCAGCTTCCCTTAGAGAGGTCTGAAAATTCCTTTTTCAGTTCCCCTGGCCCCACTTATGTGCAAGTTACCCTGTGTCTATTGGGGCACAGGGTGACTGAGAACCCCAGTCGGGTCTGCCCAAACCAGACTCACCGTTAGGGATGAGCGGAATACCCCCCGGTTCGGTTCGCAGCGGAACGAGCGAACAAGCAAATAATTTGTTCGAACACCGTTAAAGTCTATGGGACACAAACGTGAAAATTCAAAAGTGCTAATTTTAAGGGTTAATATGCAAGTCATTGTCATAAAAAGTGTTTGGGGACCCGGGTCCTGCCCCAGGGGACATCTATCAATGCAAAAAAAGTTTTAGAAATGGCCGTTCTTTCCGGAGCAGTGATTAGCTATAGTGAATTGTTGGGTATCGGCAATACAGATAAAAGTCATTGAAAAAAACGGCATTAGATCCCCCCAGTCCATTACCAGGCCCTTTGGGTCTGGTATGAATATTAAGGGGAACCCCAAACCAAAATTAAAAAAATTGCTTGGGGGTCCCCCCAAATTCCATACCAGGCCCTTCAGGTCTGGTATGGATATTAAGGGGAAGCCTGCACCAATTTTTTTTAAAAAATGGTGTAGGGGTCCCTCTCAAAATCCATACCAGACCTGAATTTTAAGGGGAACCCTGTGCCAAAATTAAAAAAGACATGGCGTTGGGGTTCCCCAAAAATCCATACCAGACCCTTATCCGAGCACGCAACCTGGCGGGCCGCAGAAAAAGAGGGGGGAACATAAGAGCGCCCCCCATCCTGAACCGTACCAGGCCACATGCCCTAAACATGGGGAGGGTGCTTTGGGGTAGCCCCCCCAAAGCACCTTGTCCCCATTTTGATGGGGACAAGGGCCTCATCCCCACAACCCTTGCCCAGTGGTTGTGGGTGTCTGCGGGTGGGGGCCTTTCAGAATTTGGAAGCCCCCTTTAACAAGGGGACCCCCAGATCCCGCCCCCCATTTGAAATGGTAACAGGTACATTGTACCCCTACCATTTCACAAAAAAGTATCAAAATTTAAAAAACCACAAGACACACTTTGGGACAAGTCCTTTATTAAAAAATAAAAAAATAAAGAATGTCCCACAAAGTCCATTCATCTTCTTCTCTCGCTCCGCCAACGGACCAAAAAAAATAAAAAAGATCCGCCCCCATTGGAGGCACCCGCCGTATAACGCTCATTGCAGGTGACAGTTCTTTTATTACCAAAGCACTCTCCCCATGTTGAGGGCATGTGGCCTGGTACAGTTCAGGAGGGGGGGGCGCTCTCTCACCCCCTCCTCTTTTCCTGTGGCCTGCCAGCTTGCATGTTCGGATATAGGTCTGGTATGGATTTTTGGAGGGACCCCCACGCCATTTATTTTTACATTTTGGAGTGGGGTTCCCCTTAAAATCCATACCAGATCTGAAGGGGGACCCCTACGCCATTTAAAAAAAAAAATGGTGCAGGGTTCCCCTTAATATTCATACCAGACCTGAAGGGCCTGGTATGGAATTTGGGGGGACCCCTTACGCAATTTTTTTTTTCAATTTTGGTTCAGGTTTCCCCTTAATATTCATACCAGACCCAAATGGCCTGGTATTGGACTGGGGGGATCCCATGCCGTTTTTTTCAATGACTTTTATCTGCATTGCTGGGACCCAACAATTCATTATAGCCGCTATTACTTTTAAATGACTTTTTTCCTTTAGAGATGTCATTTTGTGGAGGGACTGTTCTAAACACGGGAAAAAAATGCCACTTTACAGGCATACTATAGACACCCCCAGGTACGAAATTTAAAGGAATATTTCACTTTTATTGTTTCACTTTAAGCATTATTAAAATCACTGCTCCCAAAAAAACGACAGTTTTTAAAACTTTTTTTAGCATTGATACATGTCCCCTGGGGCAGGACCCAGGTCCCCAAACACTTTTTATGACAATAACTTGCATATAAGCCTTTAAAATTAGCACTTTTGATTTCTCCTATAGACTTTTAAAGAGAGTGTTCCACGGCTTTCAAATTTGCCGCAAACACCCCAAATTGTTCACTATTCAGCGAACACCCGATGTTCGAGTCAAACTTACGTTCGACTCTAACATCGGGCTCATCCCTACTTACCGTACAACCACACCGGACTCAACAATATCCTGCAAGAAATATATGAAGATAAATTTTATTTCCACTGTATCAGACTGCTGGGACATTGTATGAGCCTGTTGTAGACCGTTGCCATGCAGTCTGTGAGTCCCGATTAATCAAAGCATTGCTTAGGTGTGGATTCCATATCTAATTAGATCCCCGATTGTTTCTGTCTGTCTTCTCATCTATGTGTTTATACTTGTGAGAATGTGTATTGTACAGTACTTTGTATCCAGAGTTTGGGTGCCATATAGTCTGGTCACCTAGGCTGGTTTAAGTGACTAGTTAATTAGTTAAATATGTTAAATATATCACTGTTGACTATTAATTGCTATACGGGGGATGTCTCCAACAGCCCTTCCTGCTGATAAGGCTGTCTACATGCCCAGCTACTGACTGAATTATTTGTTGAAAAGGTTGAATGTACCTGTGTCTCATGTTACTGGATGTACAGTTTACCCCGCCCTGTGTCATCATGTAAAGAAGCGGGGATTGTCCCCATAGTGCCTGTGTTTCAATAAACAGTTGATGTTTCACGACACCCTACACTGTGTCCCGACAAGTGAAGTGGTGAGCTAAGGGGTCTTAGATCATTCTGGTACCAGCAAGGGAAGCTTATACAATGTACATATTCTTCTTGAGTACTGGGGTCCGTCACACCCCTCCTTAACCATACCAGGCCACATCCCTTCAACATGGAGTATAGCTATCCAGGGAAGACCCCATGCAATACACCTTGTCCCAGTGTTGGTGAAGAAAAGGGTCTCTTCCCTACAACCCTGGCTGGTGTTTGATGGATGGAGGCTTATCAGAATCTGGAAGCCCCTTTTAACAATAAGGTCTGGTTTACACCTTTGCATTTTTTAGTGCGTTTTGCAGAAACACACTACAGTCCATTTAACATGGTTTCCTATGGAACGCGTTCACATTTAAGCATTTTTCAGCTGCTGCATTTTTGGAAAGGATCAGGGAAACTTTTTCCAGCAGAAGGCTGCATTTTGCGTGTAATAGACTTCAATGGACCCGCACCAAAAAACGCAAGTGTTGCGTTTTTTATGTGTTTTGCAGTATTTTCCTAATAGGAAAGTATGACAGTTCTGTTCATTTTAGTTTGACTTTGATGTAACTTTACACTCTCTGGCACTCAATTAGAATTAAAGTTGCATCAAAGCAGTGAAGGAACCTTTATGTGTCCAAAGTTGCATCTTAGAATTAGGGTAAAGGGCTAGGGTTAGTCTTACATTTTAAGGTTAGGGTTACAATTTAGGGTTAAGGGCTAATGATAGAGTTAGGGTTAAGGACTAGGGATAGAGTTAGAGTTAGGGTCAGAGATAGAGTTAGGGTTAAGGGTAGAGATAGTTATTGTTAATGGTAATCGTTAGGGTTAGAGTTAGCAGTAATTGTTATGCCGCGTACACACAGTTGGACTTTTCAGCAACAAAAGTCCGACAGCCTGTTCGACAGACTTTTGACTGACATTTGACGGACTTTTGGTGGACTTCCGGCAGACTTTTTAACGAACGGACTTGCACAAGATCACACCAAAGTCTGACGGATTCGTACGTGATGACGTACACCGGAATAAAATAAGGAAGTTCATAGCCAATAGCCAATAGCTGCCCTAGCGTCGGTTTTTGTCCGTCGGACTAGCATACAGACGAGTGGATTTCTGGGTCCGGCGGAGTTACGACATAAAGATTTGAAGCATGTTCTAAATCTAAAGGGTGTCAGATTTGCGACTGGAAAAGTCCGCTGAAGGTCCGGTAAAGCCCACACACGATCGGATTGTTCGCCGGATTTAGTCCGTCGGCGTCCATCAGACTAGTCCGGTCGAAAAGTCCGACCGTGTGTATGCCCCATAAGGGTTGAAATGCTAACCTCAACAATTTCCCGCTAACCCTAAGGCTACTTTCACACTGGGGTGGTGCGGCCGTTGATGGTAAAGCACCGCTAGTTTTAGCAGAGTTTTACTATAGTTTTACTTTGCAGCCGCTTTGGCAGAGGTGGCCATTGATTGTATTTACTGCTCCTGCACCGCCCCAAAGATGCTGCTTTTTTTCCTGTCCTGCAAGCGCACCGCCCGGGGGGAAAGCTCTGGGACTTCCATACTGGGGCTGCAGAAGTCACAGTTTACAGGAGCTTTTCAGGCGCTATTTTTAGCGCAAAAATGTCTGTAAAACGCCTCAGTGTGAAAGTGGCCTAACTCTAACATTTAACACTAACCATAACCCTTAACCCTAACATTTAACCCTACACTGCACAAAATGTATGTGAAATTACCTGTAAAATATGTAAAATCATGGCATCAAAATTTTGAAAATTTGAAATGCAAAACAATTGTGTTAAATTTACACAAATATTCTGTAAATACTAAAAATACAATTGTAAAATTCTGAACCAATCACAACTGGTAATTTTAGCAGTAAAAACATGTTAAAGTGCAACTCCACTTTTGTTGAGGAAAAAACCTTCCCCTCTGGGTGATCTCTGTACATTGCAGAAATTGTAACAAACTTTGTTGCAGATTCTGACCTTTTGTTATTCTGAAGAAATCCCTGTGTGTTTGTCTGTGTCCATGTGCGAATCTGTATGGTTTCATGATTTTAATCAATCAGCTGCTGCACCTACGGGGCTCTAATGAGGAAAGTGGCAGGGTCTGCATCCCTTTAGAAGTGATTTCCTATTGGGAGGATCTCACCAAAAATAAGATTTTTGTTGCAGGGGATGCCCAAAATCTGACTTCTATCTTAGTGTAGAGCCTGGTCACGTGACGTCGCCATGCATGGAAGTTGGCCATTTTGTTGGTTGGAAACTCGGACATGAATATCGGCTTGACATGTATTTTATGCTTCACTGTTTGTGAATATTTTGATAGATTTCAATTAGGGATGAGCTTCGTGTTTGAGTCGAACCCACATCGGCTGTTCGATCGTTCGCCGAATTGCGAACGATATGGCCCGTTCACGCCAAATTCATGTGGCGCGTCACGGCCCATTATTCACTGCGGCATCGCAGTGCATTGCTGGCTGATGATTGGACAAGCATGCACTATGACCCGCATGCTTGGCCAATCACAGCACAGTCGGCAGAGAGAGGGTGGCTTTGGCCAATTATGGCTCAGGGGGTTTAGAACACGCCCCACACTATATAAGGCTGCCTGCACGGCGGCCCTGTGTAGTGTGTTCCAGCGTGCTTAGAGAGAGAGAAAGACAGTGTCATTTCATTTGAGTTAGCTAGTTTAGGCAGGACAGTCAGTGAGTTAGCTGCACTTACAGTGTATTGTGTATATATATGCATCCCAGGTGTTGTGTGTGTATATATATATATATATATATATATATATATATATATATATATATATATACACTGTATTCAGTTTAGCTAAATCTGTTCCTGATATCTTCTTACTGACAGGCAGGCTTGTCTTGTTACAGTATTTACAGCTACCTGAAGAAAATTGCTGGTGTTCTTTTGATCCTATTAGTATCACATTTAGGCAGCTAGACTATTTTCAGTTAGTGTAGTGCGTCCTCCTCACAGTGTTCAGCTAAAGCTACAAGTTAGTGTAGTGCGTCCTCCTCACAGTGTTCAGCTAAAACTACAAGTTATTTTTTTTTTGCGAGCTCTGCACAGTGTTCAGCTAAAGCTACCTGTAGAAGGTTGGTGGTGTTTTCCTGATCCTATCACTACCGCAGGCAGCTAAATAAGCTACAAGTTTTTTTTTTTTGCGAGCTCTGCACAGTGTTCACCTAAAGCTACCTGTAGAAAGTTGGTGGTGTTCTCATACTACAGGCAGGCAGTTGATTTTGCTAGCTGCAGTATCAGTATACTGTATGTATATATATATATATATATATATATATATATATATATATATATATATATATAATCTCCCAGCTTAGCGCAGCTACAGGCCATTAGTATGTCTGGAAGGCCAACAAGGAGAGGCAGATAGTCACAAGCCAATAAAAGAGGGCAAGCAGGCCCTTTGTCTAGAGGCAACAGTGCTGGTCATGGAGACAGTGCATCCTCATCAGCACGTGGCCGTGGGACACGCTTGGCTTTTTTTTCGGCAGCTGGCCGTGTTGAGCCACAACATGTGGAAGACTTGGTCGAGTGGATGACCAAACCGTCCTCATCCTCTCTCACCCATGCTCAGGGTACTTTGTCTGGAAAAGCAGCTGCCAACGCTGCCTCTTCCCTCGGCTCAATGGCATCAGTGACTCCTTCCCTAGCCCCAGAATGTCCTCCTGAGGAGTCCCTCGAACTGTTTGACCAAAGTGTTAGGTACATGCTCCAGGAGGATGCCCAGCGTTTGGAAGGCTCTGATGATGATACTGAGCTAGATGAAGGCAGTAACATGAGCACGGACAGAGGGGGTGCCCAAGAAGTACAGCAATCTGGCAGTCATGCTCCCCCTGCTGCAGCATCCTGCCATGTTTGCTCCAGTGATGAGGAGGGAGGGGATGATGAGGTCACTGACTCAACATGGGTGCCTGATAGGAGAGAGGAGGACGAGGAGGACGAGGCACATCACCAACGAGGCAGGATGCCCTCCAGGGGCCAGCCTAAGGGCAGCACACTGACTGCATCACACCCCAAAGCTCCGCATGTGCAGGGCGCTGCAGTCTCTGCGCGCTGTTCAAAAAGTTCTTTGGTGTGGGCCTTTTTTGAGACGAGTGCATCAGATCGCACCGCTGCTATTTGCAAACATATGTCTCAAGCGTATCTCGCGTGGCCAAAACATCTCCCGCTTGGGCACCACAGACATATGTTGACCTGCCATGCAGTTTGTTGGCAAGCATATCTAAAAGACCCACACCAAAGAACAAAGAGGACCTCTCCTTGCTCCTCATCAGCTGAGATCTCCAACCCCACTATACCTTCAGTCCTCTCTGAGACCTGTACTGAGAGGAATGAAGGTGTAGAATTAGGTGTGTCACAGCCAAGTACTTGTGGGCAAATTGCTTTCGGTACACCAATGTCAGATTGTACCAGGCAAATTTCCCTGCCCCAGCTGCTGCACCGCCGAAAGAAGTTCGCTCCCAGCCATCCACATGCTCAGCGGTTGAATGCTAGCTTGGCAAAATTGCTAGCACTTCAACTGCTGCCTTTTCAGTTGGTAGACTCTGCCCCCTTCCATGAGTTTGTGGAATGTGCCGTTCCTCAGTGGCAGGTACCCAAATGCCACTTTTTCTCACGGAAGGCGATTCCGGCCCTCTACTGGCATGTGGAAGGCAATGTCCATGCCACGCTGGACAGGGCGGTCAGTGGTAAGGTGCATATTATCGCTGACTCATGGTCCAGCAGGCATGGACAGGGATGTTACCTAAGTTTCACGGCGCATTGGGTGATTATGCTGGCAGCTGGGAAGGATGCAGGACAAGGTGCAGTAGTGTTGGAGGTTGTTCCGCACCACGCCTCCATAATGCCAATACTAATGATTGTGACACACCTCTCTCCTCCACCCCCTCCTCTTCTTCTTCCTCCATGGCCTCTTCCTGTGCTTTGTCCTCATAACCAGCGGTGCTCCATAGGCGTTCAAGGGGCTACGCAAGTACGCAGGCCAAAAGATGCCATGCGGTGCTTGAGCTGGTGTGCTTGGGGGACAGGAGCCCATAGCCAAGGTTCTGTCAGCTCTGCAGGGCAGGTTCAGAGGTGGTTGACACCACGCCAACTTAAGGCAGGAATGGTGGTTTGCGACAATGGCACCAACCTCCTCTCTGCCCTCCAACAGGGACAAATGACCCATGTGCCCTGTTTGGCTCACGTCCTTAACTTGGTGGTGCAGCGGTTCTTGGGCAGGTACCTGGGCTTACAGGATATCCTGAGGCAGGCCAGGAAAGTCTGTGTGCATTTCCGCCATTCATATAATGCCAGTGCTCAGCTGGCGGACCTCCAAAAGGAGTTTAACCTGCCCAAGAACCGCCTAATCTGTGACATGCCCACCAGGTGGAATTCAAAGTTGGCCATGCTGCAGCAGCTGCACACACAGCAGAGGGCAATAAATGAGTACCTGTGCCACTATGGCACCAGGACAGGGTCAGGGGAGCTTGTTTTTTTTCCCACGCCAGTGGGCCATGATCAGGGATGCATGCACTGTCCTGTCACCATTTGAGGAGGCCACGAGGATGGCGAGCAGTGACAGTGCATGCATCAGTGACACTGTCCCCCTTGTCCACCTGTTGGAGCACACACTGCATGGAATAATGGACAGGTCACTTGAGGCAGAACAGAGGCAAGAAGAGGAGGACTTCCTTAGCTCTCAAGGCCCCCTTTATCCAGACAGTGTTCCTGCGTGCCCGCCGATCACACAGGAAGAGGAGGAGGAGGATTGTGTCAGTATGGAGGTGGAGCCTGGCACTCAGAATCAGCAGCAGTCTTTAAGTGATAAGTCCCAAGAAACACATGGACTTGTAAGTGGCTGGGAGGAGGTGGCTGCGGACCATGTCATCCTTAGTGACCCAGAGGACTCCGGACCGAATGCCTCAGCAAACCTACGCTGCATGGCCTCCCTGATCCTGCAAAGCCTACGTAAGGATCCTCGTATTCGTGGTATCAAGGAGAAGGACCAAAAACTGGCTGGCAACCCTCCTTGATCCACGTTACAAGGGTAAGGTTGCGGACCTTATCTTGCCGTGGCAGAGGGAGCAGTGGATGAAACATCTTCGGGAGGCCTTGCAGAAAGGTCTATGCAATGCGTTCCCAGAGACTGGGAGGTTACAAACTCCTGTTTCTGGACAACGTGTTGCTGAGGCTTCGGTCAGTCAAAGAAGGAGCGGTGGAGAAGGTGGCCGTCTGACCGATATGTTCATACAATTTTTTAGTCCACAGTCCCAAGGTATGATCGGTTCCAGCAACCATCACCAGCGTCTGTTTTACATGGTGCAGGAATACCTAGGGGTAAGATCTGACTTGGACACCTTTCCCACTGAAAATCTTCTGGGTTACTGGGTCTTGAGGATTGATCACTGGCCAGAGCTTGCATAGTATGCAATTGAGCTACTGGCGTGTCCTGCATCCAGCGTTCTTTCGGAACGCACATTCAGTGCTGCTGGAGGTTTTGTAACTGATCACAGGGTGCGTCTGTCCACCGACTCGGTCGATCGACTGACCTTCATAAAAATGAATCAGTCTTGGATCACCACCAGCTACCAAGCACCTGATGCTGATGTAACCGAATATTTTTTTTTGAAATCTCAGATCCCTTCAAAGACTGCCTGTGCTGATGCTGAGTGACTATCCTGAGTAATGATCCTCTTCCTCCTCAAAGATCATGCTGATAGCTTGTAAGAAAATGTTTGGTTCTGGGCACCGCCACCAGTGCCTAAGGCCCAATTTTCAGCCCCTGTTTAACAGGGGCATGTAATTACAATTTTTGATGCAATACGTTGCAGCAGGGCTCGTTTCTGCATTCCAACTAGAGTATCTGTGAGGGGTTGCAGTGTTGTGGCACCAGCACCAGTGCCTAAGGCAAAATTTTTAAGCCCCTGTATAACAGGGGCATGTAATTACAATTTTTGATGCAATACTTTGCAGCAGGGCTTGTTTCTGCATTCCAACTAGAGTATCTGTGAGGGGTTGCAGTGTTGTGGCACCAGCACCAGTGCCTAAAGCCTAATTTTTCAGCCCCTGTTTAACAGGGGCGTGTAATTACAATTTTTGATGCAATACTTTGCAGCAGGGCTCGTTTCTGCGTTCCAACTAGAGTATCTGTGAGGGGTTGCAGTGTTGTAGCACCAGTGCCTAAGGCCCAATTTTTCAGCCCCTGTTTAACAGGGGCATGTAATTACAATTCTTGATCTAATATTTCACAGCAGGGCTCTGTGATGGCTTACAGTGTTGTGGCCACAACAACACCTAAGGCCCAAATTTCTGCTGAGTATATAGAGCAGGCCCCTACTTTCAAACATCCAACTTACAAACGACTCCTACTTGCAAACGGAAGGAGACAACAGGAAGTGAGATGAAATCTACCCCTAGGAAGGGAAATTCTCGCCTGTAATAGTTAATATGGGGAAAACATTTCTCCTCTCCACTGATGCTTTATCACCAATCCTTGTTTCACAAAAAAACCCTACATTTTCAAAAAACATTTGTCATTGGGACAAAAAGTGAGGTTCAATCTTCTGAAGGGGAGCACAGACAGCAAAACAAATGTCACAGGGGTGATAACCCTTCCCTATGTTTTCCAAAAAGCTTAAAATAGATTTCTTGGCTGGTGCTAAACATGTTAAAAATGTACCAGTTCAAAATTACAAACAAATTCTACTTAACAACAAACCTACAGTCCCTGTCTTGTTTGCACCGCCTGTATACTGCTGTTCAGAGTACAGAGCCTGCATACTGCTGTTTCCTTTTTTAATTTGGGTGCGGGGTTCCCCTTAATATCCATACAAGACCCAAAGGGCATGGTAATGGACTGGGGGGTACCCATGCCATTTGTCTCACTGATTTTCATCCATATTGCCAGGACCCGACATTACATTAAACCTGCAAGCAGTTTTAAATGACTTTTTTTCCTTTAAAAATTACATTTTGTGCAGGGACTGTTCTAAGCACGGGAAACAAGCACCACTTTACAGGCATACTATAGACACCCCCCAGGTACGATATTTAAAGGAATATTTCACTTTTTTTTTTTACTTTAAGCATCATTAAAATCACTGCTCCCGAAAAAACGGCCGTTTTGAAAATTTTTTTTTGCATTGATACATGTGCCCTGGGGCAGGACCCGGGTCCCCAAATCCTTTTTAGGACAATACCATGCAAATTAGCCTTTAAAATGAGCACTTTTGATTTCAAACGTTCGAGTCCCATAGACGTCAATGGGGTTCTAACGTTTGTGCAAATTTTCAGTCCGTTCACAGATTCTGGTGTAAAACCAAACCGGGGGGTGTTTGGCTCATCCCTAATTTCAATAAACATAGCTGTTTAGAAATACTGTGGAATGAGGTTCTGTTTCATCCCTCTATGCTGCATGATATAACATTGCTTCTGGTGGAATGGTCCGGTCCCGAGGACTAGGAGGACAATCTAGATGCTCCGTTTGGGGTTGATGGTTAATGGAGCGCTGCTGACCACTTTATTTAGGTGGTCCACAATGGAGGGTAAGAGGCTTGGAGTGCTGGGATATTGATGGAGGATCTTCTTATCACCCTTTGTGATAATAGTGCACTTGTGATGCATCTACCAATCCCTGGATTTTATTATGGGACTGCAATAGACTTTTTATTCATTGTGTGAATTTGCTGCATATTATTCTTTTTTTTTATTTTGTATTATTTGTCGCCAGGAAAGTTTTGCCAGCTGCATTCCCTAAAGAACCTTGATGGTATATTGCTCTGAGCTCAGGAAATTTGATTTTATTTATGTTAGTGCAGACTTCTGGGAAAATCAGTGAGCCAATCACACAAGCAGGAAATGTTTCATTCATTCTGTGTACAGAGCGCCTCCAGGTGGCCATATTGCATTTTATAGAGAATGACAGCGGCTGCACGGAAGTGGAGTTACCCTTTAACCATTAGCCAGCCGCCCCACTTACATTTACTGCGGGGAGGAGCTCCTACAGGCAAAATCACGTACCTGTATATCATTGCCTCTTCCAGGTTTGTGCCGGCAGATAGCTCCCCACTGTGATTGGACACAGTGGGAGTAAATCAGCGGACTCAATGTCCACTGGGAACCACCAATCATTCCCAACAGAGGCAGAATGGTGGTGTGTCTATGTAAACTAGGCAGATCACTGTTCTGTGACAAGGGAAGACAGAGATCCTGTGTTTCCGCTAAGCAGGAACACGGATCTCTGTCTTCCCCCAGTCAAAGCACGTCCCCCACAATTAGCAAGCACTCAATAGGAGCACATTTAATCTTTTGATCACCCCTGATGTTAACCCCTTCCCTGCCAGTGTCAGTAGTACAGTGACAGTGCATATTTTTTAGCACTGAAATGAAAGAAGAAAACAGGTCAGTGCTAAAAACAGCAACGTGTTTCCAAGGCCCCGCCTCCTTCTTCAGGCTGACCCACCCCTCCTGGAGGTGGAGAATATATACTAAGCCAATCAGGGAGGGGATGGGCAGGGTCGGGATGTCCTACCCCACACTCAGCAGAAACAACACCAGCTCTAATCAGCGGTACTAAGATAACACCTGCATATGCAGCCATTATCTTGGACTGATACCTTGAAGGTCAGAATGTACCTCCATGGTCATCAAGTGGTTAAACACGCAATACATGCACAGATTTAGGTTTAAATAGATTTGTTCTTCCATGCCTAACATTTAAGTCTAGTTTTAGTCAGTTAATGAAAATGTCAATACAGTAGATTTAGTCATCAAAGCTTCACTCTTATTTAATTTTAATCCAGTCTTCATCAATGAAAAAATGTTGTTGATGAAAACTATACAACTAAAATGATTTGTTTGATAAAATGATGTTTTTATCAATTTGTTTGAATTTTTTTCTTAGGTCAATCCTGCTATTCTTCAAGACAGTTGATGCTTTTCTATGTGTGGATGAGAACATTGTACTGGACAACATTCCCTCCTTCATTACTGCCCTGTATGATGTCTGGGATCGATTATTGATCAATCCATTATCCATCGGAGCCGCCATCCACCCCGGAGGTCCTGCAGAGGTGGGACACTTTTTTGAACTGAAACCAATATAAAGTACTACAGTGAGTTGGGGGTCAGGACACTTGTCATTTTACTTTACTATTATAAATGGCTAATATCCATTTTTAACCCCTTTGCTGCTGAGCCCCGATGATGAGCTAATTTTTAAGTATTTTTTCTCCTCACATTTAAAAGTCATGTTACTGTAGAAGCCATTTTTGGACCCAAGTCATGTTAGAATGCAGCATTGAAAAATATCAAAAAAGTTCTGTGACAGACCGCCTGGCACCAGACCGGAGCAAGGAATCATACCTGGGAATTGCACCCGAGAACTAGATGACGCTAGATTTGGTTCAAACTGGAAGTCCCTTTATTGTAAATTCACACAATTTATACTACACGTAATCAGATAAGAGCTTAACCACTTCAGCCCGGAAGGATTTACCCCCTTCCTGACCAGAGCACTTTTTACAATTTGGCACTGCGTCGCTTTAACTGCTAATTGCGCGGTCATGCAATGCTGTACCCAAACGAAACTTGCGGCCTTTTCTTCCCACAAATAGAGCTTTCTTTTGATGTTATTTGATCACCTCTGTGGTTTTTATTTTTTGCGCTATAAACGGAAAAAGACCGAAAATTTTGAAAAAAAATGATATTTTCTACTTTTTGTTATAAAATAAATCCAATAAACTCAATTTTAGTCCTACATTTAGGCCAAAATGTATTCGGCCACATGTCTTTGGTAAAAAAATGTCAATAAGCGTATATCTATTTGTTTGCGCAAAAGTTATAGTGTCTACAAACTAGGGTACATTTTCTGGAATTTACACAGCTTTTAGTTTATGACTGCCTATGTCATTTCTTGAGGTGCTAAAATATCTTCATCAAGGTCCAGACGTGACTCTGTCTAGTAGGGATGAGCCGAACACCCCCCTGTTCGGTTCGCACCAGAACATGCTAACAGGAAAAAAGTTCGCTCGAACACGCGAACACCATTAAATTCTATGGGACACGAACATGAATAATCAAAAGTGCTAATTTTAAAGGCTAATATGCAAGTTATTGTCATAAAAAGTGTTTGGGGACCCGGGTCCTGCCCCAGGGGACATGGATCAATGCAAAAAAAGTTTTAAAAACGGCCGTTTTTTCAGGAGCAGTGATTTTAATAATGCTTAAAGTCAAACAATAAAAGTGTAATATCCCTTTAAATTTTGTACCTGGGGGGTGTCTATAGTATGCCTGTAAAGGGGCGCATGTTTCCCGTGTTTAGAACAATCTGACAGCAAAATGACATTTCGAAGGAAAAAACATTTAAAACTACCCGCGGCTATTGCATTGCCGACAATATACATAGAAGTTCATTGATAAAAACGGCATGGCAATTCCCCACAGGGAAACCCCTAACCAAAATTTTTTTTAAAAATGACGTGGGAGTCCCCCTAAATTTCATACAAGGCCCTTTAGGTCTGGTATGGATATTAAGGGGAACCCTGCGCCAAAAAAACCCCCCAAAAAAACGGCGTGAGGTCCCCCCAAAAATCCATACCAGACCCTTATCCGAGCACGCAACCTGGCAGGCCGCAGGAAAAGAGGGGGGGACGAGAGTGCAGCCCCCCCCTCCTGAACCGTACCAGGCCACATGCCCTCAACATTGGGAGGGTGCTTTGGGGTAGCCCCCCAAAACACCTTGTCCCCATGTTGATGAGGACAAGGGCCTCATGCCCACAACCCTGGCCGGTGGTTGTGGGGGTCTGCGGGCGGGGGGCTTATCGGAATCTGGAAGCCCCCTTTAACAAGGGGACCCCCAGATCCCGGCCCCCCGTGTGAAATGGTAAGGGTGTACTTACCCCTACCATTTCACTAACAAACTGTCAAAAATGTTAAAAATGACAAGAGACAGTTTTTGACAATTCCTTTATTTAAATGCTTCTTCATTCTTCCCTCATCTTCTTCTGGTTCTTCTGGCTCTTCTGGTTCTTCCTCCGGCGTTCTCGTCCAGCATCTCTTCCGCGGCGTCTTCTATCTTCTTCTCCTCGGGCCGCTCCGCACCCATGGCATGAGGGGAGGCTCCCGCTCTTCTCTTCATCTTCTTCTTCATCCTCTTCTCTTCTTTCTTCTTCTCTTCTTCATTTTCTTCTCCGGGCCGCTCCGCACCCATGCTGGCATGGAGGGAGGCTCCCGCTGTGTGACAGCGTCTCTTCGTCTGATGGCTCTGACGCACGGTGACTTAACGGGACTTCCCTGCGACGTCACGGGGAATGCCACAGGGAGGTCCCATCATGTCCCGTGCGTCAGAGGGGGCGGGGTCACCGGGTGGCCCCGCCCCCCGTTATTTAAGAACCGTCAGATGAGGAGATGCCGTCACACAGCGGGAGCCTCACTCCATGCCAGCATGGGTGCGGAGCGGCCCGGAGAAGAAAATGAAGAAGAGAAGAAGAAGAGAAGAAGGAAGAAGAGAAGAGGATGAAGAAGAAGATGAAGAGAAGAGCGGGAGCCTCCCCTCATGCCATGGGTGCGGAGCGGCCCGAGGAGAAGAAGATAGAAGACGCCATGGAGGAGATGCTGGACGAGAACACCGGAGGAAGAACCAGAAGAGCCAGAATAACCAGAAGAAGATGAAGGAAGAAAGAAGAAGCATTTAAATAAAGGAATTGTCAAAAACTGTCTCTTGTCATTTTTAACATTTTTGACAGTTTTTTAGTGAAATGGTAGGGGTAAGTACCCCCTTACCATTTCACACGGGGGGGGGGCGGGATCTGGGGGTCCCCTTGTTAAAGGGGGATTCCAGATTCCGATAAGCCCTCTGCCCGCAGACCCCCACAACCACCGGCCAGGGTTGTGGGGATGAGGCCCTTGTCCTCATCAACATGGGGACAAGGTGTTTTGGGGGACTACCCCAAAGCACCCTCCCAATGTTGAGGGCATGTGGCCTGGTACGGTTCAGGAGGGGGGGCGCACTCTCATCCCCCCTCTTTTCCTGCGGCCTGCCAGGTTGCGTGCTCGGATAAGGGTCTGGTATGGAATTTAGGGGGAACCCCACGTCATTTTTTTTTAAAATTTTGGCCGGGGTTCCCCTTAATATCCATACCAGACCTGAAGGGCCTGGTATGGAATTTAGGGGGTCTCCCACGTCAATTTTTTTTTTTTTTAATTTTGGTTCGGGGTTGCCCTGTGGGGAATTCCCATGCCGTTTTTATCAATGAACTTCTATGTGTATTGTCGGCAATGCAATAGGCGCGGGTAGTTTTAAATGGCTTTTTTTCCTTCGAAATGTCATTTTGCTGTCAGACTGTTCTAAACACAGGAAACATGCGCCCCTTTACAGGCATACTATAGACACCCCCCAGGTACGAAATTTAAAGGGATATTACACTTTTATTGTTTGACTTTAAGCATTATTAAAATCACTGCTCCTGAAAAAACGGTCATTTTTAAAACTTTTTTTTGCATTGATCCATGTCCCCTGGGGCAGGACCCAGGTCTCCAAACACTTTTTATGACAATAACTTGCATATAAGCCTTTAAAATTAGCACTTTTGATTTCTCCCATAGACTTTTAAAGGGTGTTCCGCGGCATTCGAATTTGCCGCGAACACCCCAAATTGTTCGCTGTTCGGCGAACTTGCAAACAGCCAATGTTCGAGTTGAACATGAGTTCGACTCGAACTCGAAGCTCATCCCTACCGTCTAGGACCCAACATCAGAGATGTTTCCATTCCTCCTTCCAACAGAGGAGATGTTATCATTCCTTCTACCAACAGATGAGATGTTTCCATTCCTCCTCCCAACAAAGGAGATGTTAAGATTCCTGCTCCAAACACCACACCCACCACCACGACAGCCGTTTTGATCACAGATCCTGCTGGGGTTGCGGGACCCGGGTCCCGGAAGTCAAGTCCTTATGTGACCCTTGTTATGCCAAGGCGGTCAGGAAAAAGATGCTGAAAGCCGGCAAATGGAGACGCTGGTTATACGGATGGTGCAACAATCCCACAAAGAGTGGGGTACATTTTGCACGTGGAGCCAGTCCACCACATTATTTGGCTCCCTGGCTGACAAGGCCCAGGAGCCCATTCCAGCCTTATGATTCCTCCCCTGATTCCTCGCACAGCGAGATGGAGGGAGATGATTTTGTCGGAGACTTTGACTTCACCCTGGTTTCTCCAATTAAAGCGGTCAAAGTGGCCCTTAAGTGGGAAGACTCTTCTACGCCCCTGGCTAAACAGAATAAATTCTTTAAGGATCTGGAGAAAGAACATTCCAATTTTCCACTACTTTCTGAATTAAAGGATATTATTGATGAGGAATGGAGCAAGGTAGATAAGAAGACCTCTATGTCAAGTAGGACCTCCAGGTTATACCCCTTCAAGGCTGAGGAAGTGAAATATCTGGAAAACATTGCCCTCGTAGACACAGCTCTGATGCGATGACTTAAACATGTCACTCTTCCTCTGGAGGATGCGGTATCCTTCAAAGATGAGTTTGAGAGAAGAATAGATGAAGATCTTAAAAGGATTTACGGGTCAGCCAGGATGGCTTGCAAACCTGCCTTGGCCCTTGCAGCCATGTCCAAGGCCATGGAGGTCTGGATGGAGAATGTAGACTCCATGATCAGAGGAATCTCAGAAGAACTGGCCAGGGGCTCGGTAATCCAGGAGCTAAAGCTGGCCGTAGCCTTCCTGGGGGAGGCTTCAATCGACCCTATTCACCTCTCAGCCCGGACTATGCTGTCCTCAGTCACAGCGAAGCGTGCCTTGTGTTTGCGCCCCTGGCTCGCTGACCCAGCATCTAAGCAGGCCTGGTGTAGGATCCCCTTGAAGGGTCCTCACTGTTTGGTGACAAGCTGTATAGCACCATAGCCCGGGCCACAGGTGGGAGGTCGGGCTTCCTGCCTCCGGTTAGGCATCTGTTCAATCAGAAAAGGCCTTAGCACAGAAGACATAGTACTGAGCATTCAAGGGAAGCACGCTATTACAGGCCCGGCCGAGATATCAGAAGGAATTGGAGGAGAAGACAGGCATCCTTCCAGAAGCCCGCTAAGAGCCAGGCATCCAGTGGACGAAAGCCGGCTAAGCCATTTTGAGTTTGGGCCTGCCCAGGCAGGTTGGGTGGGGGCCTGTCTGCTTCTCTTCCAGCACGTCTGGGAAAAAGCAATCTGGAACCAGTCCAGCGCCTGATATACTGTACTTAGTTCCACACGGTAGAAAGTTCCATCTCTCTCCCCGTGGAAAATATTCCAGTCATTGAAGAAAGAATTTTACGAGCTCCGAGCTCTTCACACCTAAAAGCCTTGCAATGCTTAAAGATTATCAGCACAATGGTCTCTACGACCCCCATGGTCAAGTGGTCTCTGGGGAGATTACGCCCTTTTCAGATGGAGTCTGGAGTCTAGCATGTCCAAGCGGACTTCCTGTCGCACACTCAGCTGGACAACAACGAGTGGTCACTGCATGCACACATGTTCGAGTGGATCCTGTCCTTGGGAGTCAATCCCGAAGTAGATTTATTTGCATCCCCCTGCAACTTAAAAATCAAGAAGTAATACACTCAGGGCCATTGCAGCCAGGCCTTCGGAATAGATGCCCTGACAGATCAGTGGAAGCTCCAACAGGACGCACGCCTTTTCCCTGTTCCTGAGCATCCTCAGATTCTTGCGGAGGCTTCAAGCGGAGGCGGTTGAGGTGGTGATGATAGCACCTTACTGGCCAAACAGGCTACAGTTTTCCCTCCTGACCCAGCTCAGCTTCCGGGACCCGCTACCTCTTCCTCTCAGGCCGGACCTTCTTTCTCAGGGGGGCAGTCCTCCCCACTTGTCCAGCATTACTGAGACTGAGGGTCTGGTTCTTCAGAGGGAAAGGCTGGAGTCTCTTGGGTGTGCTTTAGGAATAATTTTCACCCTCATGGGCTCGAGAAGGGCAAGCACGAATAAAGTCTATGAGAGATTTTGCGCCAAGTTTATTAAATTCTTATTCTCTACGGACAGATCATTCAGGGACCCGGGAATCCCAGGATATTCTCAGCTTTCCTCAATCCGGTCTAGATCTGTCTCTGTCCATCAGCTCTCTCAGGGTCCAAGTCTCTGCCTTGCCGGCCTTTTCTGGTACATTGTGGGCTGTTCACCCTCTAACTCTGCAGTTTTCTGTGGGGCAACAAGACTCAGGCCCCAAAGAAGACCAAGATTCCCCAGATGGGATCTTCCCCTGGTCCTTGACTCACTGTCTGAACTAAGCACCGCGGGATCTTTCTATTAAGAACTTTTCTGCAAGAGCTGCCTTTCTAGTAACTATCACTTCGGCTGAAAGGGTTTCTGAGATTGGGTCCTTGGGTCATGAAGAACCATTCCTGACTTTCTTCCCTGACCGGGTGGTCCTCATCCCTATGCTTTGCTCAAATCTGAAGTCTTTTCAGTGTTCCATGAGGACCAAGAAATTGTCCTACCTACATTCAGGACCCCAGGTTCCTCTGAAGTTCATCCTCTGGATGTAGGCAAAATGCTGAAGGAATACCTACGAGTTACTTCCTCCTTTAGACGCTCCGACTTCCTCTTTGCTCTACACTCTGGCAACAACAATGGAAAAATGGGCTTCGTCCAGAATGTTTATGACCTGGATCATCCAGTCTATCTAGCAGGCTTATAGGGCTAAGCCCTGGCTCCTCCAGAGGCGGTGACAGCACTCTCTACCAGGGGTATGGCGGCTTCATGGGCAGCAGCCCGGCATGTGGCTCCTGATGTCATCTACAAGGCGGCCTCATGGGCCTCCATTAACACCTTTATGTCACACTATTGCATAGAACTTGCTTCTCTATCCTCTTCGATCTTTGGTTTAACAACCCAGTTGGTTTATGGGGAGAATTAAACTTCTTTTTATCAGCATACCCACCCATGTGGTTTGACTAGTTATTTCCCACACATAGTCTGCCATGAAGTCTGTCAGGAAAACTGAAAATTTATTGTCAAATACTTACTGTAATTTTCCTTTCCTGATGGACTCCATGGCAGATGGAGTTCCCATACTTTGGTCATGAGTTGGCTTATTACGGAACAGTCTCTAGTGGTGAGCTTAAATTTATGGGAGAGGGGTCCTATAGCATTGGAGAGGAGGCGGGGTTAACCCACACGTAGTCTGCCATGGAGTCTGTCAGGGAAAGAATGTTTACTGACATAGAAGTTTTTCAAAAAAAGCAATTAAAAAAAGAAGTAACTTATATAAGAGAATTTGTTGGAGTGCTGTTTTGCTTGGTTAACACCTGGTTTAAACTTTTGTTAAAAGAGAATTATGGCCCAACCTTTTTTGGCCTTAGTTTTCTTTTTGTTCACAAGATGACATATAGTATGTTCTCCTGTGACAAAAAAACTCATGTACATGTTGCGGGCTATTGCCCACTATATCCTGACAGCGCAGAGCTGCACTGCACCCGGGACAGATCCCGACAATACTGTGGAGATCCACACTGCCGCCTTATTGACAGCTGGCTCTGGCTCACTAGAGCCAGCTGTGCCCGCCCCCTCCCCAGATTTCCTCCTCCATCTGTTCTTCCAGTCAGCGCTAGAGAATCAGAAGGGGGGAATTCCTGTGGGGGTGGCAAAACTACGCATGTGAAGTAAAACATCATGTACAACATACACCAAATCTGCACAAACCTCTAACAAATAAATCTAGCTGTATGTAAGATTTAATAATGAGGTGTAAAGTCAGTGTGGTTTGACAACATATACCATTCAATATCTCCGAAACCAAAGTGGCACAAACGTTTATTTTTGCGGCACAAACCAGCACAAGCAAGGCACAAACGAATTTCGTGTTTGTTTTTTAAATTCAGCAATGTGGGGTGCAAAGTGGGCAGGGTTTCAGCAAGTATAACACACAATATCTCCGAAACCAAAGTGGCACAAATGTTTATTTTTGTGGCACAAACCAGCACAAACACGGCCCAAAAAATGACACGTTTGTTTTTCAAATTCAGCAATATGGGTTGCAAAGTGGGTGGGGTTTCAGCAACTATAACGCACAATATCTCTGCAACCAAATCGGCACAAACATTTATTTTTGTGGCACAAACCAGCACAAACCCAGCACAAATGAATGGCGCATTTGTTTTTAAAATTCAGCAATATGGGGTGCAAAGTGGGTGGGGTTTTAGCAAACTATAACGCACAATATCTAAGCAACCAAAGCGGCACAAACTTTATTTTTGCAGAACAAACCAGCACAAATGTGGTACATACAAATCAATGGTAATAAAGATAGCAGCAGAGTTAGTGAGATAAGATAGGGAGAGCTATAGAATTTAGGGGGGATACTAGTCACAGAGGGGGTCGTAAAACTTTAGCATAATGTGTAAGGAAACCAATAACCAAGTACCTCTAGTCACCACATACAAAACAGCACTTGAAGGGATCAAAAAGCTAATCAAAGATTTACAACCCATCATAACAGAGGATGAAACTCTGAAAGGAATATTCCAACAACCCCCATTATTGGCTTTCAGACAACCACCCAACCTCAGACACAAACTAATCAGCAGGAAACTTCACTCTGAATATGAAGTCACAAATAATGGAAGCAAACCCTGCTGCAAACTATGCAACCAGATCAATCTATCCAAAAGTGTTTTTTTTGTTTTTTTTTAATCAAAATAAAACATTACACATAGAATATACATGCCTATTCCTGCACTCATTCTATGTCGTTCTAGTGTATTTGCTTCTATATCATGTCATATCTTCTCCCCCCCCCCCTCTAATCTCATGGCTACATCCATCACCTGTGTCTCCTAATATTTATTCACTGCATTCGTTTTTCCCTTTCTTCCCCCACCGATGCTCTCTCCTATCTAAATATTCAACCTTTACTCCTTCAGGCCATTCTTTAGCTCTCCTCTCTGCCCTTCCCAGCCATGATTGCCATATAGTGTCAAATTTACCCTTTTCTCTCCTACGACTATACGTCAATCGCTCTCTAGGAAGCAGAGAATTTACATAAGAAAGCCACTGCTTCCCCGTGGGTACCGCTGGTGCCATCCAGTATTTTGCAATAAGTTTTCTGGCTAGGTACATTAATCTAGTTAACATGTAGTACATTCCTCTTGGGAACATTTCTGCATCTATGGCTCCAAGCAGGTACACTACCGGGTTTAGGGGGATAGGAACTTGGGCTAGTCTAGTAATACACTGGGAGACTTCTTCCCAGTCCCTGTGTAGTTTTGGACACCTCCAAATTAGGTGTATAAAGTCCCCCTTATATATTCTACATTTAGGGCACAGAGGGGAGTCTCTTCCTCCCCATTTATATAGCTGCACTGGTGTTCTATAAGCCCTATGCAAAATAAATAATTGTGACAATCTATGGGATGCGGATACCGATACCGCTGGAATAGATTCAAGTGCCTTTTCCCACTGGTTTTCATCTATCTCCTCTATGTCTTCCACGCATTTGTTTCTACACTTTAACGAGGCATAGTCCTGAACTGAGGACAGCAATTCCCTATAAATTTTTGATGTTAATCAATCATAAAGTGTTACACACACAAATGGGACCTTCAATATCATGGGATCTTACAACTGTGCCTCCAGTAATGTGGTGTACCTCATCCAATGCAAAAGGTGCAGCAAAGGATCTTATGTTGGTGAAACAGGACAGGAGTTGCAAGTGAGGATGAATTTGCACAGACATACCATCAAAGACCATAAAGAAGACAGTTTATGCACACCTGTGGGACATCACTTCTCACAACTGGACCACACTATAGAAGACCTCAATGTTTTAGTTCTTAAAGGGAATTTCAGAACTATCCAGGAAAGGAAAATGTTTGAACTAAGAATGATACTTCTTTTTGACACGAAAAATAATGGCCTGAATTTAGATATTGGTTTCCTTACACATTATCCTAAAGTTTTACGACCCCCTCTGTGACCAGTATCCCCCCCCCCTAAATTCTGTAGCTCTCCCCCTGTCTTATCTCACTAACTCTGCTGCTATCTTTATTAACATTGATTTGTATGTGTTTGTTTTTCTCTTCCTTTTTTTTTTTCTCTTTAACATTCTGCTTAAAAATTTGTGAATCAGTACTGCTTGGACCTTGAAAAAGGGGACATACCCTGAAAGCTTGTCCTGAAAAATTGTATGTTAGTGCAAATAAAAAAAGTATCACGGACAGTACTCAATTTTCTCTATTCCTTTATTGAAAAGATGTGTACAATGCTGTAAAAACAGCCTATGCTTTTCGGACGGTCTGAGGCTGTTCTTACAGCATTGTACACGTCTTTTCAATAAAGGAATACAATTTTTTGGAAGTCATCCTGAGTGCCGACCATCCCTTTCCTTACTCTGATACTGGTACATTTGTTTTACTCTTTCTATAAGGAAAGTCAGAGTGTTAAAAATTACTGGCCCTCTGAAAGAAAAGAACTCTGTCCGGCTCCTTTGTTCACATGGCCAAAGATTCCCTTCATCTATATGTAGCACCCTTCTAGTTAAGTGCTGGGATGTCAGGTATATTTAGTTATTTTTGGGCTGTTCTGTAATTAGTGGAGCGGTGATTGATTGCTTTGGACTGATCAGTGTCTCACAGGCTGCAGGATTGATTGCTCCACCCTGACTTCTGGAAAATATCAGAACATAGGAGTGGAATAGGCCAAATGAGTATCCAGAATATTTATGAGGTCTCAGGCAATCCGTGGGGAGGTGTGCCCAGTAGGTGGCTGCACAGCACATAAAAAAGCCTGAGGCCTACAGAAGTTCTTGTTCTTGTCCAGGAGGAGAAGTTCCCAGCCTGGAGGGCTGCTGCCCACCCAGGCAGTCCAGCTGAGATTTACCTGAGCTCATCAAGGTCCCAGCTATGCTAAAGCTGGGGGGCTACTTGCTAAGAATCTCTGAAGCTAAAGAAGGGGGATTTCACCTAGGATCTGGTCTGGAGAGTTCACTAAGGAAATTTCTGTCTGACAATGGAAGGAGGCATCCAAGTACCCGAGGACTTGTGAGTACAGAGCTGAGGACAGGGTCTGGGTGACTGTTGCTCTAGGTAACCCCTGGTGCACTAATGCTAAGACTTGCCTGTCCTGGAACATTGCTTATGTTGTCCCAGTGCTGTCCATTCCCTGAGCTACCATTGAAGGGACTCTTCCAAGAAGTATCTGCAGAGTGAAGAGGGTCCTCCTAGTACTGTTTAGTGTTCTGGAGTATCCCTCTGCTCCCTGTATCCTATCCAAGTTGTTCAGCTATATATAAAAAAAACTGCAAGAATGTTGGTTTTATTTTCTGAGGACATACAACATATGGAGATACCAGGCTCCCCCATCCCTCCACCCTCAGTCCCCCATCCATGACAGATAGACATGCAGTTTGCTGGTTGAATAGCTCTGCAGATATTTTTTATGAATAGACCCCTTAGGATGGCCATAAATTTTACAATTTGCCTTTAGATTTATCAAAACCATATGATATAAGGTCAAACCTAAACACTTTGAATTGGCATGCAATCAGGCAGGTCCTTGCACTACATAGTTGAAGGTAAATCTAAAGAAAATTAAATAAGAAAATTGTATATATGGCAAGCCTCTGGATGAGACGTGTTCAGCTCGTTATACAGGATGAGGAATGTGGACACACCCAGTGCTGTGTTGTGTTAGAGAAGAAGGACGTCTGAATAGTCTATACAGGTGGAGGAGTGTTATGTTACTGGAAATCCCCCCTTCCCCCTCCCACCCCTCTCTACCTCCGAGGCAAAAAAACATATTTGCTCACTAGAACTATTAACAGATCTCTTCATTGTCAGAAGAGAACATACAATCTGAGGATGTATGGACAGATCTAACAAGGTGAGACACCAATCATTCTTCTTTTCCTTTTTTTTATAATATATGTAACAATATATTTTTTTTATTAGAGTATAGCAATAATTACAAAGAAACAGAGTGAAAGAACCACTACAAAAAAATTACAAATCATATAGGGAGCAGGATATGAGGGGAATACCTACTCCCACCACTCATATAACAATACCAATCTAGTGCAGGTCTCAAAAGTGTATCAAATAGAATTCAACACTCACATAAGAGGACAGTGGGAAGATTTGAAGTAAATGGTCCCAAACTCTAATGCCCCGTACACACGGTCAGACTTTCCGATGGGAAATGTGCTGTTGTCGGAAATTCCGACCGTGTGTAGGCTCCATCGGAATTTTTCCATCGGAATTTCCAACACACAAAGTTTGAGAGCTGGATCTAAAATTTTCCGACAACAAAGTCTGCTGTCGGAAATTCTGATTGTGTTTACACAATTCTGACGCAGAAAGTGCCACGCATGCTCGGAATCAAGCAGAAGAGAAGCACTGGCTATTGAACTTCATAAGCGTTAATGAGACACCCAGAGATATAAAGCCTGTTTGTGTTTGTAAAGAAGGCAAAGTCCATGATAGAGATGTGGAGTGTCGGACAACTCTTCCTCTATTTGAACCGATAGTTTTCTAAAGGAATTATGAAACCAATCAATAATAATATTGCCCCTCCCAAAGATTTAAGCCTAGTGAGGATATTGTATCTGATCCTGGCTGGTGAGTCAGCCCATGTATATCAAAAATAAAGATTTTAATGAACTAAAAAAGGTTTGTGGTAAAATAAATTTTTTTTAATAATGCCGTCCGCCTGAACCAGGAATGTTTCAGAGTTCACCATTCCTAAAGTTTACAAATGATAAAAGAGATTCATAGTTTAGGTCATAAAGATTGTCTAGCTTAGATGGAATTTGTATTCCTAAATACTTGATCTCTTTTGGTTTCCATATAAAAGAAAAGGATTTACGTAAACTGACAATGGTAGAATCTGATAGAGACATTGAAGACCTCGGTCTTATGTATAAGCTGTAGGGCCTCATCACGGCACCCTGTGTTGCTTGCAGTCCTAACACTACAAATTTATAAGTGTCTCCAGGGTGGAAGCACATGCATGGAATGGATAGATGAGGGGCAGGTGAGCCTGGAGGCAGCCCAAGCCCCCTTAAAGGAACAGGAGCACACTGGACACCCAGCAAGAGCACAATGGCAGTGAAGGTGCTCAGTGTGTCCCCAGTATATACAAAACCCCTGCTTTTAACAGACGGTTAGACAGGTAATTTGGTTGGTCAGCAGACTGGTTGGTGAGATGAGCTATGGAAATGTTTTTGTCTTACATTTATATGGCCCTCCATGTGCTCCTTGCTGTGAAGGCCAGTTATAGGTGGGGCAGTGGCACCTGCCCCACATCTATCCATTCCATGCATGTGCTTCCACTGTGGAGACACTTATAAATTTGTAGTGTTAGGACTGCAAGCAACACAGGGTGCCGTGACAAGGCCTTGCAGCTTTCAAATGTGTTTGCAAATGTGTGCTAAATAACCCCGGCTTTTAACAGACGGTTAGACAGGTAATTTGGTTGGTCAGCAGACTGGTTGGTGAGTTGAGCTATGGAATTGTTTTTGTCTTACACTCGGTGTTATGTATGTTTACCTTAAAATTACTATGATGTCCAAAGTGTGTAAATTCATGTATGAGTGCTGAAAATATCACTGAGGGGTTTGATATATATAATAATAGATAATCTGTGTATAAACTCAGCTTAATCTCACATCGCCCTATTGGAAGCCCTATAAGTAAGGCCGAGAGTGGGCACCCTTGCCAAGTGCCATTATGTATATGAATGGAGTCAGAGAGGATACCATTGATCCTAACTCTAGCAGATGAGGGTTTCATAGAGAGACAATATTTTATTTAACAAGCCTGATGGTCTACCAATCTGTGTAAGGGAGGCTGAGATAAAATCCCATGAGAAGCAGTTAAAAGTCTTCTCCACATCAATTGTGGGAAGAGAAACGTTTTTTACTAACATAATCAATGAGAGTGATTGTTTAATTGGTGTTGTCCCCGGCCTCTCTACCAGGGACAAACCCAACCTGATCTAAATGAATCAGGGAAGGTATATAAGACTGAAGCCTACATGCAACTACTAGTAATGGCGTAATCTGTGAGTGCCGGAGGACATCGAGTCCGCGGTACCCACTGATTGGTTCCCGCTGTGATTATACAAGCGGTGACCCGGAAGTGCGGAATCACATATATATATATATATATATATATATATATATATATATACATGATCCTCCGCACAGTGGCCATCCTGTATCAGTGAAGCTACAATAGGATGATCGTAAAGTGGTTAATCCAAATGCATGAAATAAATGGGTCTGTAGCTACATCTTAGTGCCGGATCTTTGTTGGCTTTTGGAATAACAGTTGTATGCGTGTCTTGAGAGTGCCGTGGAAAAGGACACGTCTGTGAGATGGAATAGAACACTTCTTCCATAACTGGAGACAGTCTGAAAAATGAGAATAGAAATGTGAGTAAAGCCACCGGGACCTGGACTTCTCCCTCACAGGAAAAGATTTATTGCAGAGGCAATGTCAGAGGACTTGAATGGCTTTCAGAGTTCCTCAGCAGCATCCGCTGATAAAGTTGGGATAGCAGGTGACTGAATATAGTGTAATAATGAAATAGTAGGTGAATAATCACGAGTATTCAATGACATGGCTGAAATGTTATATAAGGAGGAGTAAAATTACTGAAAATCTTTGGCTATGGCTTCAGAGGAATCTAGCAAGCCCTGAGATGAGCATGATATCTTAGATATATACATGCAGGAACCCTAATCGATTGAGCTAAGAGCCGACCATTCTTATTGCCAAATTTATGCAAGTGACAATGCCCTAATTCTTTATGTTGCATACACACTATATTGTCAAAAGTATTGGGACACATGCCTTTACACACATGAACTTTAATGGCATCCCAGTCTGACATAGCTATAACAGCTTCAACTCTTCTGGGAAGGCTGTCCACAAGGTTTAGGAGTGTGTCTATGGGAATGTTTGACAATTCTTCCAGAAGCGCATTTGTGAGGTCAGGCACTGATGTTGGACGAGAAGGCCTGGCTCATAGTCTCCACTGTAATTGATCCCAAAGGTGTTCTATCAGGTTAAGGTCAGGACTCTGTGCAGGGCACTCAAGTTCCTCCATCCCAAACTCGCTCATCCATGTCTTTATGGACCTTGCTTTGTGCACTGGTGCGCAGTCATGTTGGAACAGGAAGGGGCTGTCATGAGAGTCACTTTGGGCGGGGGGCCTGTGGAACCCAGCTTACCTTAGAGAGGGCTGGAAACTCTTGTTTCAGCTCCCCATGTCCCTCTTATGTTTAAGTAACCCTGTGTCTATTAGTGGCACAGGGTGACCGAGAAATTGATGGACAACTACTTAATGGATGCTGAGAGCGTGGTTTGGATTACTTCAAATGGGAACATTGATGGGCTTTCCTGGAAAACGCAAATATAAGACGCTCCCGGACAGCCCAACAGCCAACCTGTGGTGGATCTAGTTGGGTCTGCCAAACTATGGGATATGGGGAGGCACTGTCATAGACACTGGCTGCAGGGACCTTTTCAGCTCACATTCACCCTGTCATTTGTTATTACTATATTTCTCTTTCTGTTACATTTTTCAGAGACTGTTTTCTTGGATTTGTCCTGAAGACTATTTCTGGTTTGTTGATTCTGAACTATACATGTTAATTGAAATACCTGATCACATTGGCCTCTGTTCCATGGGCCTCAATGTAGGAGCTGTACAGTCTGCTACGGGGAGATCCTAATTAATCAAAGCATAGTCTAGGTGTGAATTTCCCTTCACCTATTGTGTCTGTCTGGTGGCTAATTTGACTAACTCTTGGAGGATAGTCTATGATTGGATTAGCAATGAGTCAGCTCTACTTCATTATCTAAACCATTGTGTGATGTTTTGGGTAAATATTTGGGTTATTGTTCATGTGGTGACTGACCTGTTTTTCAAGTGAATTAAAAGCCTGTATTCCTGTCCAATAAAGTGTGCCAGTTCTCATACAAGCTATTTGTGGGCTAGTCTTGTATGGTCAGCTATAATATCTGGTTCTTATGTCCAGACTGGAGGAAGTGGTATACTGGTGGAAGCACCAAAGCATGCTGCTGGATGGTTCCATCACAGGGGACATCCCCAAACTGTTGCCACAAAGTTGGGGGCATGAAATTGTCCAAAATGTCTTGGTATGCTGATGCCTTAAGAGTTAAGAGGCCAAGTCCAACCCCTGAAAAACAACCCAACACCATAATCCCCTCTCCACCAAATGATTTGGAATAGTGCACAAAACAAGGTCTATAAAGACATGGATGAGCGAGTTTGGGGTGGAGGAACTTGACTGGCCTGCAGCACGATAGAACACCTTTGGGATGAATTAGAGCACAGACTGGGAGCCAGGCCTTCTCGTCCAACATCAGTGCCTGACCACACAAATGTTCTTCTGGGAGAATGGTCAAACATTCCCATAGACACACTCCTAAACATTGTAGACGGCCTTCCCAGAAGAGTTGAAGCTGTTATAGCTGCAAAGGGTGGGCCAACTCAATATTGAACCCTACGGACTAAGACTGGGATGTCATTAAAGTTTATGTGTGTGTGTAAAGGCAGGTGTCCTAATATTTTTGAAAATATAGTGTATGATTGATCAAGTAGTCTACTAAGTTCTATATGTTTAGATAGAAGTGGTTGTAGGGTGGCAGAGTCAGGGGCCTATTTGTGAATTGCCTCTAGGGTATGGATTTCATGGAGTAATGTCTCTATTGCAAACAATTTTGCTCTTTTCAACCTGGAGCCATGTTTAATTAATATTCCTCTTAGTATCCATTGAATTGGTTTAGGGGTCGGGTCTCGTATATGAAACACCCGAATAGCTGCTTCAATATCTGTTTGTACTAACAAGTCTCCTAAGAGCATCTCGTTCAGGGGCCAGAGAGCAGTCTGATTATTAGTATTTGAAGGCAAAATGAGGTGCTGACTGGGAAATGACCCGACCACATATGAGAACCAATGGTTGCTGTAGGAGACCGGCTCAAGATGTGACGAAATGCAAAAATAGAATCAATCAGACTATAGGAAGAATGTTCTGCTGATTCATAAGTATAGTCCTTGATGGTTGGATTCGGCATATGCCAAATATCTATCTGAAGCCTATAGATCATAGAATGGAGATCTGGAAAGGGTGCTCTACTTTTCCCAGAGGAGGAGTCCCAAAGGGGATCAAATAAAGAATTAAAATCTTCACCTAATATTATGCATCCCGAGGCAAATTGTTCTGATTTAGTTAAAATGGAGAGAAAAGAAGATGTTTGACCTGTATTGGGAAGGTAGATATGTACAAGTGTAAAAAGTTGATTATAAATCGTACATTTAAGAAAAAGATAGCGGCCCTTAGAATCAGAAATGATTTCTATCACAGAGTACAGAGACATGAAGTCCTATAACGACCCCTTTGGTTTTACTATCAGGTAATTCCTTGTAAACCAATGTTTAGTGTATAATAACACGTGGATATTTGGGGAAAGAAGACTCCTTAAAATGAGTTTATTGTAAAAAGGAACATGTATTTCCTGCTGATGTATATTATACAAAATGTGGGACCTCTTCTTTGGATTATTAAAGCCCTGAACATTCAGGGTACCCATAATAACCTCAGATATCAGTTAAATAAAAATAAAAAATGGATACAACAAGTACACCCCCGCCAATGCGGGAAAAGGAAGGAAAAAAAGAAAGAGGAAAAAAGGAAACATTAGTGATTCAGAGGACCACTGAACAAAGAAAATACTAAACTGGAAAAAACTTCCAGTGTGGCGTCTCTGAATGTATCACAACCAGAGAACGACAATTATTAGGGGATACTTGCTATATATCTTTATTAATAGATACTAAATTTTGTAACCTCAAAAGCTTAAAAGTACATATGAGAGTAAGAGAGTATATCTTTATAAATGCCAATAGATGCCAATTATAAAATGTGGAGAAAGAGAGAAAGACAAAAAAAACCTTCATCTCCCTTCCCCCTTTTCTTCAACATAAAGAAGAAAAAAGAGGGGAAAAAAGAAAAGAGGAAGGGTAAGAGAAAAAAGGGAAAAATAGAATCTAAACAGTGAAGAAAAGTCAGTAAGTTGAGCTTGGAAATTCTTTGGTTTTATTTGACATGCGTTGCCCTTCCAGTGCTCCTTGCTGTAATGACCAGTTATAGGTGGGAGCAGTGACCATTTTTTGTAACATTCATACTATCTATAAGTATCTATAAGTATATGTAGCACGACCCCCTTGGGGACTGCTTGGATTTACCTCCTCATCTGCACCACCATGACCTTGTGAACATTCCAACCCACCTGACACTCTGGGTTCAGACATCTTTGCACCACCTTAAAGTAATAAGTCAAACAACTCAGTGCGTTTATATTCTATTAGCATTTACTGGAATAACTCACAGAGAATATTGTTACACAGAGGAGGTAATAGATCCGGAATTCCTCTATAATACAAGTTAAGGTAATTTGGAGATAACAGTAGATTATATACACATATGTACAATGAAATATTACTTGAATATGACCTGAAAGGATAGACAAGAGTTAGACAATAATGCTTGCAAACTTTTAAAGCTGGAACCCAGGGCAGCCTATATAACCTTTAATCCTAATGAGAGATCAGGCTCAATAAGAATAGTATGAGGGCCCTTTAAGCAGTAATGACAGCAATGTTCACGTTGCAGGCCTGATGGTCTTCGCCGGCAGTCAGAGCTCATTAACTATATCCAATAAGGTGCAGTAACAAGACAATGGTATTCCTTGGAGTGGATGATGCTAAAGATGTCTATGTACAGTGTTCAAACATAGGTGCAGTAAAGTATTTCCAAGGTAAAGCTGTCTTTACAGCGTGTTCAAGTGAAATAACAATGAAATATTTGCAAAGGTGGGCAATTGCCCTCTCATCAACAACCAGGCTGATTCAATGTCTTCTGAGCAGCTCCCAGAGGGACGCCCTTGCAGTGGATCTGCGGTGACGATCTCTCGATGCGAAGCTCGAAGCACGGGTTGTCAGATGACCGAGGTGGTGCAGGATGGATGTCTGACGAACAGCAAGCAGTGCTAGGCCCTTCTCATCTGGGTTGGGATGTTTCACCCCACCTTGGTAGGCCGCGATCTCACCCTCCCTGCATGTAGAGGTCCGTTATGCACGAGGCCGAAGAGGAAGAGAGCGTGGGGTGGGTATCTGGCCTCCTTTATAGCTCTTCCCAGCAATCTCATGAAGGGTAGCAAAGATCCCTGGGATATGTAGTCCGGGTGTATATACACATGGGGCAATTGCCTTTCTGAAGAACTACAAATCCCTTTAATTTGATTCACAAATATGAGGTCAGTTAGTGATGCTGGGCAATAGAGGGACACTACAATACACGGGGATGATCAGGAATCGCTGTACTGTGCGATTGTAATCCACATTAATTAATGAACATGGATGATAAACATAAATACTAGATATTTTAACCACTTGCTGACCAGCTGGCATAATTTTCCTGCGGCAGGTCAGCTTGTTCCTGCAAATCGCCGTCATTGTATGTCGGTCGTGGGAACAGGTATTGTGGGCATGCGAGCGCTCCCACTGACCAGCGGGGGAGAAAATCAGTGGGTGGGGCAGACTCGATGTGACAGAACTGACAAGGGAGATCACACAGATCCTGTCTTTCTGCTATGCAGGAAGACAAATCTGTATGTTTTCCCAGGCAGCCCATCCCCCATACAGTTGGAACACACACACCAGGGAACACATTTAACCCCTTGATCACCCCCTAGTGCTAACCCCTTCCCTGTCAGTATTATTAGTACAATAACAGTGCATATTTTTAGCACTCATCACTGTAATAATGTCACTGGTTCACAAAAAAGTGTCAAAAATGTCAGTTAGGTGTCCGATCTGTCCGCCGTAATGTTGCAGTCCCGCTAAAAATCACTGATCACTGCCACTGCCTCCGGCGGAGGCTCTTTACCACTTGATCAGCCATGTCCAATCACGGCTGATCACGATGTCATCAGGAAAAGATGTTGATCGGCTTTTCCTCACTCACGTCCGAGAGATGCGAGTAGAGGAGAGCCGATCGGTGGCTCTCCTGACAGGGGGGTCTGCACTGATTGTTTATCAGCACAGCCCCCCCCACGGATGCCCACACTATACCACCAGGGAAGCCACCAGGACCACCAGGGTGGGCACTGACTGGCACCATTATATAAAATGTAACATCAGTGATGCCCAGCAATGCCACCCATCAGTATTATCAGTGCCAGCAGTGTCATCAGTGACACCCATCAGTGCCACCTATCAGTGTCCATCCATGCCCATCAGTGCCCACCTATCAGTGCCCATCAGTGCCCATCCGTGCCACCTATCAGTGCCATCCATAAGTACCCATCAGTGCCACCTATGAGTGCCCACCAGTGCCGCCTATGAGTGCCTATCAGTGCCGCATACCAGTGCCACCTATCAGTGCCCATCAGTGCCACCTTTCAGTGCCCATCAGTGCCGCCTATCAGTGCCCATCATCAGTGCCCGTCAGTGCTACCTCATTGGTGCCACCTCATCGGTGCCCAAAAGTGCCACCTTATCAATGCAACCATATCAGTGCCCATCATTGAAGAAGAAAACGTACTTTAACTACAAAAAATTTTAACAGAAACAAAGAAAAACATGTTTTTTTTCAAAATTTTTGGTCGTTTTTTATTTGTTGCGCAAAAAATGCAGAGGTGATTAAATACCACCAAAAGCAAGCTCTATTTGTGGGAACAAAATAATAAAAAATTTAGTTTGGGTATAGTGATGGGTGACCGCGCAATTGTCATTCAAATTGCGACAGCGCTGAAAGCTGAAAATTGTCCTGGGCAGGAAGGTGTCTAAGTGCCTGGTATTGAAGTGGTTAATTAATGGGCCAAGTACTTTAATCATTATTTGTTTTGAGACATAACTCTCTCTGTCTGCTCTCTGTACAGAATCTTGGGTCTGGCCACTAGGGGTATAGGTGGGTTAGCTCACTAAAATGTATATTATTTTTGTTTGTTTTTTCTGTATTGTACAATATATTTATATATGTCTTTCTTTTCCATTTCTTGATAGTCAGTGTAAAACGCTCCTGAAGAAGCGCTGAGAGCGTGTAACATGTAGAGCGTATCCGCTTCCTTGTAACCAAACCATACTCCTCGATTCTTTTACATTATTACATTACATTATGGAATGACTTCTATTCATCTCCTAGTTTCCTTGTAGATGTATCATGGTTTTTTACTTTAGCAGTATTTTGCAATATGTGTTGATATATTAATGTGGATTTTTTAGACATTATGTAATTCCATTTTTTGTGTTTATAATGAAATTATATTTTTGTATAATCGTTTGGTTGTCACTAAAAATTCCAAGCCCCAATGTTCTTTTGTATTCTTTTTTTTTGATTATCAATTTTTTAATTTATTTTCCATTATATACATTACTTCATACTTTGAATCTACAATATTCAAGTTAATCCAAATAAACACTTTTATCTTAACAATTCTTCCCCCTTTCAAGCACAAAAAAAAACAATAAAATTTAAACACCTTCCCCCTACATTGCTCTATAATATAAAGCTACATCTGGTAGTCCATTTCCTCTTTCCAATTTGCCTCTACGCAAAACATCATACGCCAATCTGGGATGTTTATCACTCCATACAAATGCTATGAAGGCCTTACGTAAGGTTTTAGAAAAACTTTGTGGGAGTGTAATTGGCACAGTGTGGAAAAGATAAATTATTTTAGGTAGTACACTCATCTTTATGGCGCTGACCCTTCCAAACCACGTTAATAACCGGCCCCTCCATTCCTGCAGGTCCCCCATTACCCCCTTCATTAAGGAACCATAGTTTAAATCATACAGTAGTTTAGGATCTGCTGTGATATGTATTCCCAAATATGCCAAAGAGTTTTTGTTCCAAATAAAGGGATAAGAATTTTGCAAAATCATTTTCATCCCTAAAGGGACATGACTAGGTAACAGTACAGACTTTTCAAAATTGATTTTGAAATTAGATAAGTCTCCGAACTTAGAGACCTCTGCCATCAAAGCCGGTAGTGATGTCTGTGGTGATGAAAGATAGAATAATAAGTCATTGGCATATGCCGAGACTTTATATTCGACTGATCTGACCCGTACCCCCTGAATTTCAATGTTTCCCCTCACTTTGCAAAGAAATGGTTCTAATATCATAGCGAACAACAGCGGGGATAATGGACACCCTTGTCTTGTGCCATTACGTATTTGGAAATAATCAGACAGTGTGCCATTTACTTTGATTCTCGCTCTCGGTGTCGCATATAATGCTGCAACCCAGCCCATCATGCGTTCCCCCAGACCCATACCCCTTAGCACCTCCATCATGAATCCCCAGTTCACCCTGTCAAATGCCTTTTCGGCATCCATTGACAATATGACTCTTGGGGCCTTGTCAGGGCCATGTTGCATCCAATGAAGGGTGTGTAAAGCCCGAATGGTATTATCTCTGGCCTCACGGCCTTTCATAAATCCCATCTGATCAGAGTGAACTAGATTCACTGTATGATCCTGTAACCGAAGAGCCAAAATTTTTGCTAAAACCTTAGTGTCTGAGTTTAACAAGGAGATGGGTCTGTAGTTCGCGCACAGCTGAGTATCTTTCCCTGGTTTAGGAAGTATCGTTATGTATGCCAACAAGGCCTCTGGAGGTAATGGATTGGAGGCATTAATTGAATTAAAGTAGCTACATAACGGGCCTCCTAATCTGGTAATACATTTCTTATAATATGAATTGGTGAGCCCATCTGGTCCTGGGCTTTTACCTTTTGGCAGACTCAATATTACTTTGTTTAATTCATTAATAGAAATTGGTCTATATAATTCCTCGATTACCGTGGGCAGCAGTGAGGGCAGCGCTGAATTTTCTATATACTCTCGAATTTCTAATTTATGCTGTTCTCCCGTCGCATTCGGTGAATTAGTATGAATATTATCTTTTTCTTTTTTTTGAAAATGTTATTTTGAAAGAAAACAAGTACAGAAATCTCAAATATCATGGAAACACATACAGGTGTTGGCATAGCAATACTGCAGTGAAGGAGCAAATATCGACAGTCCAGTAAAAGCCTTTTTCTTGCTGTCGCCGGGTCTTGTAGTTTCTTAATTTCTACATAGCAGTTCAACTTGCTTTACTGGACTCGGCCTGATAATATGACCTGTGTAGTGTTTAACTATCCTTCTGGTTCTCGGGCTGACTGCCCAAAGACAATGGTTATTCAAGGTGGTTGGGAAAGTTATTTTGGGCTCGGTTAGTAGGGGTTGTAGGTGTCCGTGAGAACTGGTGTGTTGTTTCCCTGGCCCGGCCGTGGAACTAATTGAGTTTGACAGAAGAATAAGTGAGGTGAGATGTAGTTAAGGAGAAAATCTGTAAGTGATCTGGTTGATATTTTCATTGTTAAGGTAGGGGGGGCAGGAGGGAGGGGGGTACCGGAGGGAGGGATGGGTGAAAAGGGAGCGGGGGGAGCAGGGAGAGAGAGGAGGGGGGGCAAGGGAGAAGAAGAAGAGGAGAGAGGAAAAAAAAAGGAGGGGGGTGGGTTTCCGTCTCTGACTCCTCTTCCCAAGTCATATGGGAGAGTAGGGGTTTCTGTTTTTATTTACCATGTAGGGTGTCAGGGGGCAATCATGGGTGAGTGTTATAGTTCGTGCAATGATTTAGCTGTAGTCCCCCCGCCTGATTCTCTGCTTCCGGTGTTGTCCCCTCTTCTTTCTTCTCTATCCCTCGCCTTTGTATGGGATTAACTTAGGTTGTCTAAATACTCCCTGTTACTTTATGGTGGTGGTTCGAGAGCTCTGTGGTATGCAGGTGTGGTCTGGAAATGTATCCAGCATGCCCATTTTGTACTGAATTTCGAGGGTGTGTCTCACGAGATGTGAATTAGCTCTTCCATCTCTGCGGTTTTACGTATTCTGTGGAACCATTCTTTGGCTGTGGGTACTTGGGAGGAACCCCAGTATATAGGGATACATTGCCGTGCAGCATTGATCATATGCATTGTCAGGGACTTATGGTATGTGCTATGTGATTGTGGGGAGTGGTGAAGGAGAAACTGGGCTGGAGTTAGGTTCAGTTCATAAGAGGTTACTTGGGAGGTGATTCGACATACTTCTTTCCAGAAAGTTTGTAATGGGGTGCATGACCACCAGATGTGCAAAAGTGTTCCTTTGTCTTTCTGGCATCTCCAGCATTTATCTGGTGTGGAAGGCTAAAGTCTATTTAGCAGTGCGGGTGTACGGTACCATCGAGATTGAATCTTGTAGCCATTTTCCTGTGTGCTGACGTTCAAAGAGCCCTTATGAATGTTTAGAAAGATGTATTCCCATTGTTTGTCTGTGAGTGAAAGGGAAAGGTCTTCTTCCCAGCGTGAACAAGCTTTGCTTGTGTTGGGGCGTATGTTCTCAAAAAGGAGGTTGTGTGTGTAAGCTATTTGGTGCCGCTGGGGGGATTTTTGGGTGCAGAGTTTTTCAAAAGATGTTAGTTGTCTCGAGCACTGTAGATCTTTGTCTAGTGACTTGAGGAAATGGGAGATCATTAGATATGTCCAGGGTGGGATGGGCGGTCCTATTCATTTGGTCAGCTAAATTAGAGGACGAAAGGAGTTTCCCTGCGTTAAAGAATTGATGTGTTCGGGTTTGATCCTGTGACCAGTTGTCTGCAAGGAAGTGGTGGGACATTTCAGGAGGGAAGTCAGGATTTAGTTTAACTGAAGTTAGTGGTCCTTATTGGAGGATATATTCATGTGGGTGCACAGTTTTTGGAAGCACAGTAGTGTTGGTCCAATGAGTGAGTGTTGTTGGATTGTCGACGGGATATGTTTAGGATTCATCCAGGGAAGAGAAGCTAGGGGGAGGGAGGTGAGGGATTCTTCCAGGCGGTGAGGGACCCACTCTTTGTGTGGGGAATGAATATTCCAGTCGACTATTCTGGACAGGTGTGTGGCTGTGAAGTAGTTGTGGATGTCTGGGAGACCAATTCCCCCTAATCGTTTTGGTCGGGTGAGTTGCTGAAAGCTGATTCTGGGCTTCTGATCTCCCCAGAGGAATCTGGAACACATGCATTTATGTGCCTTAAAAAAGGTTTGTGGGACGTGGATTGGGATTGTTTGTAATACATATAATATTCTTGGTAGAGCATTCATTTTTAGGATTGCTGCTCTGCCAAACCATGAGAATATAGGTTTGTTCCAGTTTTTAAGGTCTTTAGTAAGTGCATTTAGCAGAGGTAAATGATTTGTTGAGTATAGATCGGATAATTTGGAAGGAATTTGGATGCCTAGATATGTAATAGAATCATTTTTCCAATGAAATGGGAAGTTGTCTATGCATTGTGTTTTTATTTCTTGTGGGAGTGATATGTTGAGGGCATATGATTTAGAGAAGTTAATCTTGAGATTGGATAAGGATTGGAGGTGTTGAAATTCGGACAGTAGGATAGGTATGGTAGTTAGGGGTTCTGTGAGAAACAGTAATATATCGTCCGCGAAAGTGGCGTATTTGTATTCCTTACGAGAAGTTTGGAGTCCTTTAATGTCCTGATTTAGTCTTATTTTCCGTAGGAAGGGTTCTAAAGTAAGAATGAAAAGGATGGGGGATAGGGGGCATCCCTGTCTTGTACCATTGCGGATGGGGAACGCGTTTGACAGAGTGCCATTGACCCTAACTTTGGCCGTTGGGTTGGAGTAGAGGGATAGGATAAAACTTAGCATGCGAGGTCCCAATCCTATGGCCTGAAGTACTGCTTCCATGTAATCCCATGCCACTCTGTCAAACGCCTTCTCTAGCGTCCAGGGACAGGAAAAGGCCTTTTTTTCTGGTGTGTGTCATCAGATAGTGTAGATTGATGGCCTTTATAGTGTTGTCCCTAGCTTCACGTCCAGGAACAAAACCCACCTGGTCCGCAGTGATAAGGGAGGGGAGAAGAGGAAGAAGTCTATTTGCTAAAATCTTTGAAATTATCTTGACATCAACATTCAATAAAGAGATTGGTCTGTAACTTCCTGTATTGGTGGGGTCCTTGCCTTCTTTAGGGATAACCATTATGTGGGCTTCTAATAGTCCGTGGGTAAGTGTCTTTGAGGGGGAGATTGAGTTAAATGCTTTTAGAAAGGGGGTCTGAAGTGTCTCTGCAAATAGTTTATAGTATGCCGCGGATAGTCCATCTCGGCCCGGGCTCTTGCCAGGTTTTAATTGCTTTACTGCTTGTGACCATTCAGCCGGGGTGATTGGGGATTCAATCGTTTTGGCTGTGTCTGTCGGGATTTTCCCTGTGACTAAGTCGCTTAAGAAGTTTTGTATTTCTTTTTGTCTGTGTTGGGAGGGGGGATGTTGCTGTTGGTCCTATTGAGATTATATAGGGATGCATAATATTGTTCAAATTCCTGTGCGATATCCATGTTCTTCGTGTGTGTATTGCCTGCCGGGGAGTGTAATTGATGTATGGTATTCTTGGCTCTTTTCGAGCTAAGAGCCTGAGCTAGAAGATGACCCGATTTGTTGCCATACTCATAGAAGAGTTTCTGAGAGAGGATGAATTTTCTTTTTAGGTTACAGCCTAGTTCCTCTTGCAATTGTGAGCGAAGCTCGGTAAGTTCTGCGTGGGTGTTTTGAGCTAATGTGCGCTTATGTGTCGCCTCTAGGGTTTTGAGTTTTGTAAATAGGTCAGAGAGTTTGGCCGATTTCTCTTTTTTGATTGCCGCAGCTAGAGATATTAGTCTGCCTCGTACTACACACTTGTGTGCCTCCCATTGTGTCAGCTGTGAAACATCGGGGGTGTCATTTTCAGTGAAATATTGGATTAGGCATTTACTGATCTCTGTTTCTCTAGTTTTGTCTGTCAGGATAGTCAAGTCCAATCTCCAGATGTTTGTATGTGCTATTTTGTCTGGAAAGGTAAATGGCTGAGATAGGATGGTTGTCGGAGAATGTCATGGGTTCTATTGTTGCTTTAGTCAGATTTTGAAGGTCTTGTTGTGTGATAAAGAGATAGTCCAGGCGGGAGTATCTTTTATGTGGAATGAAAAAAAGGTAAAGTCCTTCTCTTTGGGATTGAGAGTACACCAAGTATTATGGAGTAACAAGTCTTGTAGGCATTTCCTAATTTGTTTGATGGCCCTAAAAGGGAGATGAGAGGTACCTGAAGAGATATCTAAGATGGGGTCCAGCGGGACGTTCAAATCGCCCCCTAAGATCAGTGTCCCTTCTTGAAAGGTGGATAGTCGGCGAACTATGTCTCGGATGAAAGGGACCTGGGATGTGTTGGGGCTATATATGTTTGCTAGTGTTATCCATTTGTTTTTGAAAGTCCCTTTTAGAAAAAGGAACCTGCCTTGGTCATCTATAAGAATATCCGAAATTTGGATAGATGTATTCTTGGAAAGAAGTATGGAAACCCCTTTGGATTTTGTGGTGCGGGAGGTTGCGTGGAAGCTGTGGGTAAAGGAATGGTTGGCCAGTTTGGGAATTGATTTTGTACGGAAGTGAGTTTCCTGCAAGAAAACTATATCTGCTTTCATGGATCGCATGCTGTTTAGTATTTGTGAGCGTTTTACAGGAGTATTCAAACCTTTTGCTTTCAGAGATATGAGCTTCAGCTTGGAGTTAATGATTCTCGTTTTTGGTGAATCCATGGTAATGACAGAAGGGGGTTGGGACATGATAGTAGTACTTTGGGAGGGAGAAGTCAGAGAGGGGGTGGAAGGGTTGGGGGGGCTGGGGGTGAAGGAAAAAAAAGAGGAAGGGGGGGAGTTGGGGGAAGTTTAGATAGGAGAGGAGGATTGGGTAGGGAGGGTGAGTATCAGGGGGTAGTACCGGTTAAAGGGTTGAACCTGTCAGCCCTCTATATAGGGGGGTGGGAATCTGGTATGGTCAACTACGACTACCAGAGTCTGTTGTGTAGGGGTGGTAGATAAGGTAGCACAAGAGGTGTGTGCTCTGTGTTCCTATGAGGCCAAAGGGCTAAGTGTTCGGCAAGTTGTGAGCGATGTCTGTGGTTTGTGGGAGGAAGGGTGGACCCTCCTCCTCTTCTGAGACCATTCCACTACATTTAGGAATAGTGTTAGTATTGGAATATGAGTGGGTTTTCAGTATCGGATGGGGAAGTGGTGTGAGGCTTACTCGAGAAGTACTGTCATCTGAATAGAAGACATGTCTCTGAGGTAATAATGGTAGAATACTATGGCAGGGGTGTGTCTAGGGGGGGACTCATTTGTTATTGGAGTGAGAACTACTCCTCGTGAGGGGTTTGAGCAAGTTTATGATGTAGAGTGTACCCTTGGTGTTACAGGTTTGTTTAATAACTTTTTTAGAAACATAACATTGAGCAACGTGGAATTTTAACCTTTACATGACACTTAACATAAAGAAAACCACATGAAATCAACAATCATGGTAACTATTACTAAAATAACTGCTGTTAACGAATTTGGGGTCTCAGGGTCCGAGATGGGGGTGTCCAGCTTTTGAACAGATAGTTCAAGTTTTATTAGTTAATCACAATGGGAGAGAGGTGGAGCGTATAGGCGAGATGTCGTTTTAAGCAGGATAAGTATAATCCTGAACTCCTCTTGTCGTGTATTTTTGTGGAAAGTGTGAGAATCTCATCTGGACACCTCCATCTCGGATCGCCCGAGGTAAGATAGGGGATTGCATAAAGTTAGTTAGCGAGACCTCTCTGTCTGTGCTCCACTAGAAAACAAGGAAACCTGTTATTAAATCTTCTTGTGATACAATACTGCCCAGATCACAATCAAAGAGAGTAAGGAGTAATAGAGAAGGTGTAGGGTATAGAAGGTAGGTGAGAGTGGTAGTTGGGAAACAGTAAGTGGGTAAAAAGAGTGGTGAGTCAGGTGTACAGAGGAGATGGTATAGTTAAGAGGTGGGCAAAGGTAAGAGCATACTTGACTTCCCATTCTTGGATGGTAAGGGCGATATTGGTAGGCTGTTATATGGCAGAGGAACAAATATGAAAAAAAAAAAGAAAAAGCGTTGACAGTTCCCCTTGGTTGATCCATACATCCATAATTGTTTATGGGTTTTGGGCTTCAAGTCTCCATATGTATAGGGAAGTTTGGTGAGGGAAGTATTCGTGCTCCAGATGATCATGGGGGAATTGTAGCAATGAGAAGCTGGGGGAGTCTCTAGGGTGAAGAAGTCCTGCCATTGCCATCTTCAGCCTGGACCTCTTGAGGTAGGGATCATAGAGCACAGCGTGGGGTTATAGGCTCATGCGTGATGAGATAAGATGTGTTTTGGTCCCCATTGGGCTGTTCAGTTAGTGTCTCAGGTGGTGGATGAAGGAAGCTTGTCGGGCTTCATAATATTTCAGCTCCTCGGTTTGGGTTAGGTGAGGTACTTCCACATTTGTAGGTATGGGTATTAAAACAGTACACTTGGGATTAATATCAAAAGTCTTTGGTGTGCTTCTGGGGAAAGTCAAGATATCAAGTTTGGTAAAGTTGAGCTTTGAAAGCTACATTATTTGTATTTGTATGTAGCCCGGGCATATTCAATGCAATACGTTTCGATAGCCTCTCTCTAATTGTGAGTGGGGCAGACACTGTGTGTCTCGATTCTGTGACAGCTTAACCAGGGGTAAGTTTACCTCATGTGAGGTACGCGTTGGGAGCTTTGTTGCTTAAGAACTGAGGTTCCAATGCAGATAGGTATATAAGGGTATAATTGCAGTGGTTCTTATCACAGTCAGGTATATGGAGGCAAACAGAACGAATGAAGTTCTGGTGTCATGTAGGTGCTGAGGTAAGAAAGTTTTACCTGATCAGAGGATTCATGCTCTGCGGTGTGCCGGAGAAGCTGTGGGGCTTCCATTCCTTGGGACTTCTGAGGTTGCCAGAGGAGAATGTGGTGGAGCCGGATGCTGCGTGTGGCGGCGACGGCAACTTATGCTGAAGGCTCCTGCTTCATCTACTCCATCCATGGATGTTGCTCTGTTGATTGATGGGAGTCTGAAGTCGCTGTACCAGGTAGGTCTACAGGTGGTAGATCCAGGGTAGAGCAGAAGTGTTCTAAATCTTCAGGGACTCTGAGGTTTGCTGTACGTCCCTGGTGTGTTACTGACAGGCAGAAGGGAAACTTCCAGCGGTATACGATTGATCTCCCCCGTAGTGTGTCAAGAAGGGGCCTCAGCTCCCTTCTGCGCTGTAGGGTGATGTTAGACAGATCCTGAAAGATTTTAATGTTAGATCCCCGGAAAGACAATTGATTTCTGCCTCTGGCTTTATAAAGAATTTCCTCCTTTAGCGGAAAACCGTCAGGCAGCATATCGCATCCCTGGGGGGGTCTGTGTCTTTCCCCCTCGGGCGGAGCGCTCTATGTATGCGCTCAAAAGTGATCGGTGTATCCGGGAGTCTTTCTAGTAGGTCATTGAAAATATTGGTGACTGCTTGTGAGAGATGGCTGGGGTCTATGTATTCGGGGATCCCCCTTACCCTAAGGTTACGGCATCTCCCTCCAGGTCCCATCCAGGTCTTCCATGCGGCGGTTGATTTCCCTTAGATGCATGGCGTGTGATTCAGTTAGTTGCTGCACTTGGCAGAGGGAGACATCATGGCGGGCCTGCGTTGTTTCCACCTCCTCCACTCTCAGAGCTATAGCTTGAATGTCGGCTCTTAAATCTGAGATAGCAGCAGAAAGAGTGTTCTTTATGTCCGAGGCAACACTGCGGAGATCGTCAAGGCACAGTGCTGGGGATGTACGGGTCTCTGATTTCTCACTACCGCGCCACAGGCTCCTGCTGTGGGAACGGGACTCACGAGGGAAGGTGTCTTGAGAGGCCTGCGTCCTGCCTCTATCTTGGGGATTTGGCGGCTGAGCTGTGTGTCTAGTTCCTGAGGAGAGCAGGACCTTGTCACTGACACACTCCTGGGTGTTCTCTCCATTTTTTAGCGGCGGTGGGTTCATATGTTAGCCGAATGCTGATGTTGCTGGGCCTCGTGAACGGGAGCTCCAGAACTACACGTCCATCTTGGAACGATGCCAGGTCACGCCCTTCATGAATATTATATAAAGCCTTCTAAAATTTGTGAAATTCTGCCGCAATGGCTTGAGATTCCACTATCTTTTTATTTTGGACTATTAGGCTATGCACATGCCTGGATTCTTGCTGTTTTTTAAGCTGTCTAGCAAGTAGCCAACCACATTTATTGCCCTGTTCATAAAACCGATGCGCATAGTATCTATGCTTGTTTTTAACTTTGCGGTCTAGGCATTGTGCTAAGTTATGTCTCAGGTCCTCCAATTGTTGGGAATCTGCTGGGTCCAAGTGTCTTTTATGTTTGATTTCTAATTCATTAATCAATAAATCTACTATTTCTTTTTGTTTCTCTTTTTTAATCCATGACCTGTGTGCTATCAGTTCCCCCCTAATCACTGATTTGTGAGCTTCCCAAACAGCCTGCTCTGAAACTTCTTCAGGCATATTTGTTTCAAAATATGTTTTTATCTTACAAGATAAAGTCTCCACCACTTTATTATCGTCCAGTAAAGATTCATTCAACTGCCAAGTTCGTTCTAAGTGGCCTGCAGAAATTGGAAGGAAAGTCACGGTAATCGAAGCATGGTCTGAAATTGTTATTGGTTCTATAGTGAAAGAGCGGGTCCTTTCAAGATAGAACTGGTCCACCAAAAACATATCTAGGAGAGAATAAGTATTGTGTATTTTGGAATAATAACTATAATCCCTTTTCCCATAATGTGTTACACGCCATCCATCCACTAAGTGAAAGGAATGTAAGAGCTGTTTTAGATTCTTTAATGCTTTAAAAGATATGTGAGTTTTGCCCGTTGGCGTATCTATCTTTGAATCTAGGGTAAGGTTAAAATCTCCCCCCAGCATCAAAAGGCCCTCCCTGAATTCCTTCAACAGCTTCAGAGTCTTTACAGGGAAGTTGACCGTTACGGTGTTTGGCGCATATATTGAGGCAAATGTATAACAGAAGCCGTGTAGTCTTCCCTTTACAAACAGGAAGCGACCCTCTGGGTCTATTTGTGAGGCTATTACAACCATTGGACATGTCTTTCTAAAGGTTATGGTTGCTCTCGCAATCGGGGATGGTGCATGAAACCAGTGGTTAAACACATGCATGGGCATTTTTGGAATGGAATCCTTCACGAAGTGCGTCTCCTGCAAGAAAACCACGTCACCCCTAAGGTGGCGTAGTTCCTGCCAGAGACGACCCCTTTTTTGTGGTGAACATAAACCTCTCACGTTATATGATATCACCTTTATTGGGGCTGCCATATCCAATAATACTATTGCCCAATATAATCATCCAGTAGCTAGAGTGTCTCTTTGCTCCCAGCAGGTGTCCCCGGGGGGTGAGAAAAAAAAAAGGGAAGAATTCCAAAAAGAGAAGTAAACCCCCCCACACCATCCCTCCCTCCCCATTTCCCCCCCCCTCCCACCCACTCTCCTCCACCCCAATATTCCACTTTAGGGAATATGTACTGTTCTTTTGTATTCTAAATCAATGAACATTTGCAGCAATATCAATTCTGTTTTAGTAAAGCCATATGTTTACAGATTAATTATGATCAGCTTCCTGGCTAAATCTTTCCATTTATAGCAGCTCCATTTAGGTCCATTGGTCTGGGTATGTATGCATGAATCTTTCAGTACCGGTGTGTTATATGTAATAACATTGTCAATATTGCATGTGTGTGTTTTTTTTTATATTAGGAGTTATTTGGGGAAATACTCTACAATTGATGTTATTGTCCACCCTGCTGGACAATTTTTACCCACTACTTTGAGATTATAATAAAGTTATTTTCTATTTTCTTCAAAAGGTATACCGTTATTGACTCTCCTTATTGCTTTCCAGGGACATTTCTTTGTTCCATCCTCTCCCACCTTTTTTTGTAGTTATAACTTTGTGTGGCTGTCTTCCCGATCGTATGATGAGCTTCTCTGTGCTCAGGATCATGTTTTTATTCAGCCTGCACTACATGACTAGCCTGGAAGAAGAGGTGAGCGCTGCAGGGGTACCAGAGGAGGGGGACAGAGGAGCAGAGGGGGGCATGATCTGAAGAAGGGGAAGGAACCGGAGTGGCAGCTGGGTCAGCTTTGACGAGTATGTACTGATCCCTGTATTTTCCTCCTGCAGCAGCTGAATGCTAGCGGGAGGTAAAGGAGGAGAAGCGGCCTTTCAGCTGTAGCAGGTGGATTAGTACCAGCTGCAGAACCCCTCTCAATGCCACGCCCGGGGCAGCCTCCCCCCTGCCCCCCTAGTTTTGGCCCTGGCCAGGAATATTAAAGGTCAAAAATATTTATAATTATATTAAAAAAACTTATATATCAGTATACTGTACAGTATAGTCTGGTCTGAAGGACACACACAGATCCCACCCATTAAAGTGTACTGTACACCTTTCCCTGACAAAGTGACCACTAAAGAGACAGAAAATTCATTAATGGTGTTTAACCTTTTTTATGATGAATAAATACCGACCTTCCTGAAGAATCCACTTGGAAGTATCTTATTATTGAATGGAGGTCTCTGATGACCACAAATCGCTTACATTTTGGGGTCTTCTCCTTTTTATCACCTGACCTCTCTATAGACATCTTACTGGCTGATACTTTGGTTCTGATTAGTATCAGTCTTGGCTATGAATGGAACAGATTTGTGGAGGTGACACCTAAATATATGAGCCTGTAAAAATTGTGGCCCTAAACCGGGTGAAATTCCTTTGTGACCCCAGATATACCAATCAGATGAATGGCGGGATTAAGTTATTTATTGACCCTCATAGTTATGGGCTGAAAAATACCAGAAGTCCATTTCAGATCTTCTCAGATTGGACAACTAGACAGTCAATTGTTATTCACATAAGGAAGAAAATTCCTGTTCATTGCACTACAAATAAGTTTATTATTGTTTGTGCTCCTTCCAGGTGATGTCATCTCGGGTCATCTCCTGATGTCATGGCGACCTCTTCCTCATCATCCTCCTCCCCACAAGGTATAAATGCTGATCCTGACAATCCTTTCCAGTGTTTTCCTCCATCTCACATCTCCAGAGATTAGAATTAGATGATAGGACATCTTATGTCTCCATAGTCTGGACAATTCCTGTAGACATCTGGTCAGTCCACCCATTAGAAGAGTTCAGGAGCTTTCATCAATTCCACCATCACATTCCCGTGTCTTCAGATTTTATTTATCATTGATGGAAATGATCTTCTGAGATGGTCCAGTGATCCATAATGCCTGGATAACCCCAAATTTTATGGCTATTTGTGTAGTGGTCGGGGGAATCCTTTGTCTATAATCCTAATGAGAAAACACCCCATGTCACATGACACATACTGCTGGGAGATTTGGGGGTAATCAGAGTTCTTAGTTCACACTGATCAGACACATCATTATTCTGGGGGGAAGGTTTCTTAAAGGATTTATAGTTTCTTTTAGTAAACTATGAAACAATCAATAAACATGATGTTTAAAATCGCTACATATACATTAGGAGGTCTATACAATATATAAAAAAAATACAATGAGCTTGTGTCATTTCTACAACCATCACTGATAATCCCCGTAATTTGTCTAACAGGTTTACTTTCTATGATCATCAGCTCCATCTAGTGGCCATAATACAGTATTTTCTTGAAATACCTCAACCAGTAATATATGACATTTTGGCCACTAGATGGAGCTGAAGATTATAGGAAATAAACATATTACACACATTATGTGAATTATTCATGAAGGAGATTATTTTAATAAATACCCCCCTAATAATTTTTAATTATTTTTTAATAAATAGCACTCAATATTCATTCGAGAGGTACCTAACCCCTATGGAGGCAATCATGTTAGATTACTGCAGCGAATCCAATCTCTCCATAGGATAATGTACATATAGACATATTGGGGGATAATTTCATTTTCCTTCCCTTCTATATGCTCTTTATAGCATTCCCAGCTGCCAGTACAGACTTGCAGTGGCTTGAAAAAGTATTTCTACCCCTTGAAATTTTCCACATTTTGTCATGTTACAATCAAAAACATAAATGTATTTTATTGGGATTTTATATGATAGACCAACACAAAGTGGACATTAATTGTGAAGTTAAAGGAAAATGATAAATGTTTTTTAAAATGTTTTACAAATAAATATGTGAAAAGTAAGGGGGGAGGGCATTTCTATTCAGCCCCCTTTACTCTGATAACTAAAATCTAGTGCAACCAATTGTCTTCAGAAGTCACTTAATTACTAAATAGAGTCCACCTGTGTGTAATGTAATCTCAGTATAATAACAACTGTTCTGTGAAGCCCTCAGAGGTTTGTTAGAGAACCTTAGTGAACAAACAGCATCATGAAGGCCAAGGAACACACCAGACAGGTCAGGGATAAAGTTGTGGAGAAGTGTAAAGCAGGGTTAGGTTATAAAAAAATATCCCAAGCTTTGAACATCTTACGGAGCTCTGTTCAACCCATCATCCGAAAATGGAATAAGTATGGCACAACTGCAAACCTACCAAGACATGGCCGGCACCTAAACTGACCAGCCGGGCAAGGAGAGCATTCATCAGAGAAGCAGCCAAGAGGTCCATGGTAACTCTGGAGGAGCTGCAGAGATCCACATGTGGAAGAAGGTGCTCTGGTCATATGAGACCAAAATTGAACTTTTTGGCCTAAAAACAAAACGCTTTGTGTGGCGGAAAACGAACACTTCACATCACCCTGAACACACCATCCCCATTGTGAAACATGGTGGTGGCAGCATCATGTTGTGAGGATGCTTTTCTTCAGCAGGGACAGGGAAGCTGGTCAGAGTTTTTGGGAAGATGGATGGAGACAAATACAGGGCAATCTTAGAAGAAAACCTGTTATGCAACATACACACGGTCAGACTTTTCGACTGGACTGGTCCGACGGACTTTCCGACTGACTTTTGACAGACTTCTGCCAGACTTTTTTTTACAAACGGTCTTGTCTACACACGACGGGACTACGGACTGACTTGCCTACACACGACCGGACTTTCCGGCAGACTATGTCCACCGGTCTTCCCGACGGAGTTACAACGGACTTTCCGAATTAACGGACTTGCCCACACATGAACAAGTCCATTCATTTTGAACGTGACTCGGATACAACGGGACTAGAAAAGGAAGTCACCTTGACACCTTCCAAGCCCCGTACCAGGCCCTTAGGCCCCCTACGCCAAAAAAACAGTGTGGGGTCCCCCCTAGATCCATACCAGGCCCCTATCCAAGCACGCAGCCCGGCCAGTCAGGAAAGGGGGTGGGGACAAGCGAGCGCCCCCCCTCCTGAACCGTACAAGGCCACATGCCCTCAACATGAGGGTGTGGGTGCTTTGGGGAAGGGGGGAGCCCCGCGGCCCCCCACCCCAAAGCACCTTGTCCCCATGTTGATGAGGACAAGGGCCTCTTTCCGACAACCCTGTCCGTTGGTTGTCGGGGTCTGCGGGCGGGGGGACTTATCAGAATCCGGGAGCCTCCTTTAATAAGGGGGCCCCTAGATCCCGGCCCCCTCTGGACACTGGGAGAAGAGGCCAGAGAGATCGGCGAAGTCGGAGGAAGACCCCTGAGGTTGGAAGAAGACCCCCGGAGCTGTCTAATAAATTACTTTAAAAACCTGTCTGTTTTTTTATTGACACTTTTTCCCTAGGTGAATGGGTGGGGGTACGATGTACCCCATACTCATTCACATAGGGTGGGGGGCCGGGATCTGGGGGCCTCCTTATTAAAGGGGGCTTCCAGATTCCAATAAGCCCCCCGCCCGCAGACCCCGACAACCAATGACCAGGGTTGTCGGGAAGAGGCCTATGTCCTCATCAACGTGGGGACAAGGTGCTTTGGGGTGGGGGGGGCCGCAGGGTACCCCCCTCCCCCAAAGCACCCATCCCCCATGTTGAGTGCATGTGGCCTGGTATGGTTCAGGAGGGGGGCGCTCGCTCGTCCCCACCCCCTTTCCTGACTGGCCAATATGCATGCTCGGATAGGGGTCTGGTATGGCTTTTGGGGGACCCCACACCACTTTTTCGGTGTAGGGGGTTCCCCTTAAAATGCATACCAGACCGAAGGGACATCGTCACCTCCCCCTCGCGCTCGCCGCAATAGGAAAATTTGTTTTTCCTACTGCAGCGAGCGCGAGATGCAGTACCTTGCCCTTGCGTTGTATCTGGTCCGTCGGACCAGCTTACAGACGAACCAGCTTTCCGTTAGGAACTGAGTCCGGCGGAGTTACGACGTAAAGATTTGCAGCAGGTTTCAAATCTAAAGTCCGTCGGATTTCTGACTGAAACGGTCCGTGGGAAGTCGGATGCAGACCACACACAATTGGATTGTTCGCCGAATTCGGTCCGTCGGACCAGTCCGGTCGGAAAGTCTGCCCGTGTGTACATGGCATTAGAGTCTGCAAAAGACTTGAGACTGGGGAGGAGGTTCACCTTCCAGCAGGGTGACGACCCTAAACATCCAGCCAGAGCTACAATGGAATGGTTTGGATCAAAGCATATTTATGTGTTAGAATGGCCCAGTCACAGTCCAGACCTAAATCACATTGAGAATCTGTGGTAAGACTTGCAGCTGTAATTGCAGCAAAAAGTGGTTATACAAAGTATTGACTCGGCGTAATACAAATGCACGCCACACTTTTCACATATTTATTTGAAAACCATTTATCATATTCCTTCCACTTCACAATTATGTTCCACTTTGTGATGGTCTATCACATAAAATCCCAATAAAATACATTTACATTTTTGGATATAACATGACAAAATGTGGAAAAATTCAAGGGGTATGAATACTTTTTCAAGGCACTGTATCTGCTGTCATGTTTCAGAAATCATCCAATCAGGATGAATGTTTATGATTTCTGATTGTTCTCTCTGCAGAGTCCGCTCCTGGTGTCCTGGGAAAGGTCCCACAAACCCCCGGGGATCTTATCATATATTCTCTGGAGGATCTGAAAGGAAGTGACTTTAAGAGATTTAGGAACAAATTGTCTGATTTCTCCTATGGAGATAAACTTCCCATCCCCCGAGGAAAGCTAGAAAATGCAGACTGGATCACCACCAAGGACATCCTGATAGACAAATATGGAGAAGAAGGGGCTCTGGATGTCACCATTCATGTCTTTACACTGATCGGTTTGATGGGACCCACAAATGACCTCCAGGAGAGGAGAGGACAATATGGTGAGTTCCCATTTATAATGCTATTTCCTACCAATTCCTGATCAATATCTGTGTGAGGAAGAACTAGGAATGTCACCCAGGGAAAGCCAGTGATCAATCAGGAGCTTCCAACTGGATGATCCCCTTCCCACTGACACAACGCACATATGAGGCCTCACTGAAGTATACATACAGGATATATAATATAATACATTGTATACATACAGGATACATTATATAATACATTGTATACATACATGATCCATTCTATAATACATTGTATACATACAGGATCCATTATATAATACATTGTATACATACAGGATTCATGGCCTTCGCCTACTGTCAGAAACCATGAAATCAGACATATAATACATTGTATACATACAGGATCCATTATATAATACATTGTATACATACAACATACATTATATAATACATTGTATACATACAGTGTACATTATATAATATATTGTATACATACATTATATAATACATTGTATACATACAGGGTACATTATATAATACATTGTATACATACTGGATATATTATATAATACATAGTATACATACAGGATATATTATATAATACATTGTATACATACAGGATATATTATATAATACATTGTATACATACAGGATACATTATATAATACATTGTATACATACAGAATACATTATATAATACATTGTATACGTACAGGGTACATTATCCCCTTCACGCCGAGCGTATGCAGATGTGCGTACTCGGGTTTCGGGGGTTATACCGGGATGATACCCACAGCTGCAGGCATCATCCCGGTACTGTTTTTTAGAGCCGGAGATCGGCTTTCCAGGTATAACAACCAATGCAGCTAAAAGCCGCTCGGCTGTTATACTGGAGGAGCGGGAGGGGACCTCTTACCGGGCCTCCCGCTCCATCTGGAGGCCCCATGACCAATCCGCCGCCTTCGGCGGCTAGTGACAGTCTGGAACGAAGCCGTGAGTGGATTCGTTCCAGCCTCCTAATTGTAAACATGGAAGCGACGTCATGATGTCACTTCACGTTTACTCGGCTGCCAATGGTGCGAGTTTAAAAAAAAATATACAGTATTCAGAATCGCCATTTTCGGTGATCTGAATACTTTAAAGTGCAAATGAGGGATCGGGGGTCTTTTAGACCCCCGATCCCTCCATGAAGAGTACCTGTCACAACCTTTTACTGTCACAAGGGATGTTTACATTCCTTGTGACAGCAATAAAAGTGATCATTTTTTTTTTAAAAACACACTTTATTAATATAACAATAAATAAAATGAATAAGAAAAAAAATTGAAAGCGCCCCCGTCGCCACGAGCTCGCGCAGCAAAGAAAACGCATACGGAAGTTGCGCCCGCATATGTAAACGGTGTTCAAATCACACATGTGAGGTATCGCTGCGATTGTCAAAGCAAGAGCAATAATTCTAGCACTAGACCTCCTCTGTAACTCTAACCTGGTAACCATAAAAAAAATTTCAAGCGTTGCCTAAGGAGATTTTTAGGTACTGTAGTTTGTCGCCATTCCACAAGTGCGTGCAATTATAAAGGGTGACATGTTTGGTATCTATTTACTCAGCATAACATCATCTTTCACATTATACAAAAAATTGGGCTAACTTTACTGTTTGTTTTTTTTTAATTCATGAAAGTGTCCCTTTTCCCAAAAAGTTGCGTTTAAAACACTGCTGCACAAATACCATGTGATATAAAATATTGCAACAATCGCCATGCTATTCTCTAGATTCTCTGCTAAAATATATATATATATATATATATATATATATATATATATATATATATATATATAATGTTTGGGGGCTCTAAGTAATTTTCTAGCAAAAAATATGGATTTTAACTTGTAAACACCAAATGTCAAAAATAGGCTTAGTCATGAAAGGGTTAAATAATACATTGTATACATACATGATACATTATATAATACATTGTATACATACAGGTTACATTATATAATACATTGTATACATACAGGATCCATTATATAATACATTGTATACATACAAGATCCATTATATAATACATTGTATACATACAGGATATATTATATAATACATTGTATACATACAGGATATAGTATATAATACATTGAATACATACAGGATCCATTATATAATACATTGTATACATACAGGATATATTGTATAATACATTGTATACATACAGGATATAGTATATAATACATTGTATACATACAGGATCCATTATATAATACATTGTATACATACAGGATATATTATATAATACATTCATAATATATTATATAATACGCACACAACAAAAAACAAAATTGCCCATGGAACTTTTAAAGAGTACACCTCAAGATGTGAAAAGTAAAATTTGTAAATTATTTATTAACAAACATTTAAAAACCACATGTAATACAGAAAGAATAAAATATATTAAGCATCAGCATATTGATCAATTTTACATTCATGTAATAAACCTTTCCATAAGACCTGGATATTAGACATGTACAATTTGTTTAGTTCCAAATTCGTTTTTTAACAAATTTTGACAAATTTGTTAATTTCCGAATTTCCAAATTTACAATTGATGGAGAAATCCTGGCCTACTGGCGTTGTATAGTTAACTGGTTATAGAGTGGTCCAGAAATTGATGTATTCGGGGGTATACCACCCTAAATTTTTATATAAAAACAGACTTCAAAACAGAACGTCCATAAAAGTTGATGGATAAATACATAAAATTCCAACCATGCCACGGGAGCTGTGTGAGGGAGAGGAGATGGAAACCAGTGGGGACAGCCAGGAACCGGAGCCTGGGCAAAGGATGTCGATCCTACCAAGGGAAATGCCCACACCTAAACAATCGATGAAATAGACCAAATAAAAATCTAACCAAACAATAAATATGACTAGTGTGACGAATGTATATAATTTGCATGAAATGGTGAAAGCGAGTGTAAGATAAGGGTGCCTATGTACTTCTGTGATAAAATCCAAATCATTATATGATAAAATGAAATGGATTAACAAAATAAGATATACATCCAGTGGCGGCTGGTGAAGTTTTAGGATGGGGGGGCGCCAGACCCTGCCCTTCCTTTTTGACCCCTCCCACTTGGTGAAAATGGGTGTGGCTTCAGTGAAATAGTGGGCGTGGCTCTAAGGTGGTGTGGTTAGCATCTGAGATGAACGAGGGATGGAGGGAGAGGGAGGGATGGAGGGACAGCAGGCCCAGATCCTACACAACAATAGAAATGTGTATTCTAGAAAGTTTAACAATCAGCAGATAAAGACATTCCAAACACCTGGTGTTAGCACTTCAATCATCCTGGCACCATGGTTGTTATGGTGTCAGGATGATTGAAGCACATTATTCCTATTATTACATTGTAATATAAAATGAAATCATTCAACTCACCATAATGCAGAATCAGTGGGAGCCCCGAGTGTGTCACCTGCCACCTTGCCTGCCACCAGATGCCATCAGGTGTCCCCAGCGGAGTCTGTCCATACATGCAGCCTGTGTCACACAAAATGCAGCCTGTGTCACACCAAAAGCAGCCTCATGTGTCCCCCAAATGCAGCATGTGTCCCCAAATGCAGCCTTCTGTGTCCCCCAAATGCAGCATGTGTCCCCCAAATGCAGCCTTCTGTGTCCCCCAAATGCAGCATGTGTCCCCCAAATGCAGCCTCCTGTGTCCCTCAAATGCAACCTCCTGTGCCCCCCAAATGCAGCCTCCTGTGTCCCCCAAATGCAGCCTCCTGTGTCCCCCAAATGCAGCCTCCTGTGTCCCTCAAATGCAACCTCCTGTGCCCCCCAAATGCAGCCTCCTGTGTCCCCCAACTGCAGCCTCATGTGTCCCTTAAATGCAGCATATGTCCCTTAAATGCAGCCTCCTGTGTCCCCCAAATGAGCCTCCTGTGTCCCCCAAATGCAGCCTCCTGCGTCCCCCAAATGCAGCCTTGCCTGTGTCACATCGAACCCCCTGGGAGCACAGCGGTACTACTTACCTTGCTGTGTGGTGTCCTCTCCTGTCCTGCGGTGTCCTCTTCCACAGCAGCGATGGTGAGGTCTATCCGTTCCTCTCATAATACTTCCTGTTTCCTTTCTCCCGGGTGCAATGAGAGAATGAAAACAGGAAGTGACATCAATCTTAGATGTCAATCAAACCGCCCGGCCGTAGTAATATATTACACCGGGCGGAAGCTACTCGGCGCTTTGTAAAGCGCCACAAGGCGGGCTAAATGCCTGCAAATGAAGCGCCACATCTGCATCTTGTGATTGCATAGACATGGCGCTTCCCATAAGTGCACTGTGTCTGGCATCGCACTGTGTCCGGCGTCCGAATACAGTGCACTTAAGGCTCTTTTTTGTATTTTTTTAAAGGGCCAGTATTAAAAATATTTTTTTTTGACTGCCTGGAGGGGGGGGGGAGGGCTATGGATGGGCCGTCACTGTATACAACATGTTATTATATGAGGTGGAATAATATAGAAAAATATATCAAATAAAATATAAGTGCATAAATGCATATATATATTAAAATAATGAAATACAATAATTGTGTGATGTGATTAGAAGTAAAAATTGTGTGCTGTGGTTGAGTGTGTATATATATATATATATATATATATATATATATATATATGGAAAACATTGCCTATAGTATAAATATTGAACTACCAGATGTTACTTGATTATGTATCAATTAATGCAGATGTGAAAAGGTAAATCAAAAGGATAAAAAATTTATCCTGCTGATAAACAAATAAATAAATTTGCCAAAAATGGAAAAAGAAAACCACACCAGCAAACGACCAGCTAAATCCTCAAGGAAGTGCATAAAACTGGCATGTGAAACCTTCAAACATACAATCACTTACCCTAAGAGGAAGGAAGACTTAGCACCTAGTGGTCGGTATCTCGGCAAGCTACACTGGGACCAAACAGTGGTCTGAATTATATAGCTCAGACCATTGAGTTAACCCCACCCACACAGCATCCTCATGGTGCAAAACCACCAATCGGCTTGCATGGAGAACAGGGAAGAGACATAATTGCTCATCCCCATTCATTGCGGCCAGCTGGTACCCAATGACCCCTGATGATGATGCAGCTAATGCAGCTGTGTCATCAATGTCAATGCTGCCAGTCATGTCAAAAACCCTCAGATGCGCATGAGCAGTCGCGCCACCATCATACCCGCCACCCGAGTGATGCCGTAAATCACTGCAACACTCAATGGTGCACACGTGGTGATGCCAAAGCATCGGTACTGCCCATGTGGGTAAGATGGCGTCATTGCCACACCAGAGAATGAGCCCGTGCCCATTCTCTGGCGTGGCAATGATGCTCTGGCGTCGCCGCGCATGCGTCCATCCATCGCTGCCTGTAACTCGCCCAAAGGGAATCCAAGACACATAGAAGTAGTGGTGACGTCATGCCGGTAGAATGGAAGATGCGGCACTGGGGAAAAAAAGGAAAAAAGAAGAGGCCAATCCCACCAGTCTCCCAACGTCAGTGGTGGAATGAGACCTGAGGCATCCAAAGCCCTCCATGAACATCCCCACACCACTCAAAAGAGAGAATAACTCCCCATGAGCGTGTATGTGCGAGGTGTGCAAGGAGGAGCACAGAAAGCTAGGAGGGATTGGAGCTCCAGGGAATGAGAAATTGGGGAACAAAGGGAGGCAGAGCTCCCGGCAAAAATAAAAAAACCCTCCTACCAGATACAGAATAGGGGGAAATCCCAAATGCAAGTATAAATATAGATATAATTCTAAGCACTGATCTCCAAGCACCATCATGCGCGCAGAATAGAAAACAGCATCATACATGGCACATTACATAGGTCCCTAAATGGAGACAACAGTAAGTAAATATACAAAGAATTACATAATTATCACACCCTAAATGGGCAGAAAGGACTTGAATAAGGTGGTTTCATTCAAACCAGGGGCCTTGGTGGCTCCTAGTAAGAATATCCACCTAATTTCTTGATGGAGAATAACCCTATCCCAGTTTCCCCCACGTGGATCCTGTGGAATGTTCACGCCATAAAAATAAAACTTTGGTAGAACCATATGCATGGTCCTGGGCAACATGCCTACCAATAGGGGAATACAGATCACCTATTTCAATGGCATACGTGTGGTCATAAATCTGTCTCCAAAATTCCCTAAAAGTCTTTCCTACGTAGATTGCACCACACTCACAGGTCATAAGGTATACAATTCCTTTAGTTTGGCAATTCACAAAATTTTTTGGGGAAAAAATGTATTTCCATTCGGTAGGATCAAGTTTTGACCTGTATGAATGAACTTGCAGCATGGGCAACCCCCACATTGAAAAGTGCCCTTGAGTGAATGCATATTGGAACTTGGTCCGGCCAAATGGCTATGCACCAACTTATCCTTGAGAGACGAGGCTTGTCGGTATACTACCAACGGTTGAGGAGAGACAAACCCAGAAATGATGTCACGTACCTGGTAGGTTTTGAGCCTGAAGTGCAGAGAGAGACCTCCCCTACGGCTCCCACTCTAGGCCCTCTGGAATGGGGACAGAGGACACAGGAGTAAGGAGTGGTATGGGTGCCTGGCAGGATCAACAGTCACCCAGAAGTCCTGGAGTTGTGGAAACTCAGGAACCAGGAACTGAAGAGAAGACTGGAGACTGGAATGCAGACTGGAGCCAGGAACAGCAGCAGGTAAGTCGGCAGAGAACTGGAGTGCTAGACTGGAACCAGGAACCACAGCAGGTAGCAGACTGGATACTGGAATGCTGGACTGGAACCAGGAACAACAGGAGATAGCAGACTGGATACTGGAGCGCTGGACTGGAACCAGGAACAACAGCAAGTGGCAGGCTGGATACTGGAATGCTGGACAGGAACCAGGAACAACAGCAGGTAGCAGACTGATAGCAGGTATCAAGCAGAAGGATAGTCAGACAGGCCGGTGGTCGGTATCAGGTGGACAGCAGAGGTACCAAGGATCAGACAGGAGAATGGTCAAAGCAAGCCAAAGGGTCAGATGCAGGCAGATAGCTGGATAGTCAAACAGCAAGCCAGGTCAAATGACAGAAGATTTCAGATCAGATCAGGTTTTGGCACACGGAATGCTGTAGAGCAGACAGCGGGGACTGAGTGTGACAGGCAGGTTTAAATAGCCCGACTGGCGCCAACAGGGTGCGTGTGCCCGTGCGTGAAAGCGACCGTGTGTGCGCGCGCATGCGCAGTAGCGCCCACGGCCGTGCTCCAGTGAGCCTGGAACGCCGATTACTGGCAGGATCTTCCTGACATTGCCTTCCCAAAGGGTAGCCTCCGGATGCCCTTTCGGGCAAATTTTTCAGGGTGGGACCTCTTAAACCATTATGTCAACAAAGGGAACTTTGTTAAAGTTGTAAGTCATAGTAAATTGTAAGTTATAATCGTTTGAATTTAATTTTGTGAGAAATTCCAACAATAATTCCGGACTGCCATCCCAGACGATGAAAATGTTGTCAATGTACCTGTGCCATGAAAGAACATGGCACAGGTACATCGCAACACCATCGTCAGAGAAAATGTATCTCTCCCACCTCCACAGGTACAGATTGGCATACACCAGGGCACAACATGTGCCCATAGCGACACCCTGCATCTGGAGGTAGTGGGAGTCTGCAAAGCAAAAATCATTGTTGGACAAAATGAAAAACAACAAATCTGCTACAAAATGATGGAATTGGCCCTCTCGCCAATCCTTCTGAATGAGGAAGGAATTGAGTAGGTTAAAACCCTGTTTATGTGGGATACTACAATATAAGGCCTCAACATCGATGGTGACCAAAACTGCCGAGGCAGGGACTTGCATATCATCAAGTATATGTAAAAAATGCAAAGAATCGCGTAGATAGGAGGGGATGGTCAACACAAAAGGACGTAGAAAAGAGTCAATATATCGACTTGCATTTTCAGTTATGCATCTGTTTCTGGACACAATAGGGCGACTGGGGGGTCCTTCACATTCTTCTGCATCTTAGGTAGGGTATAGAAGCATGCCTCCTGTGGAAATGGTGTATGGACATACTCCAAAATCTGTTGAGAAATGATACCTTGATGATATGCAGTGTCAATTAGTTGATAAAAATGATGGTTAATTTCAGGAATCATGTCCCCACTTATGGGTTTATGCCATTTCTTATTTGACAATAATTTCATACACATGTTTTTGCATATATATCAACTCAATGTTTCCCCCTTTATCGAAAGGTTTTATGACCAAATTGTTGTTATCAGTTAACCACTTGCTGACCGCCTAACGCACATATACTGCAGCAGAATGGCACGGCCAGGCAAAATCATGTACCTGGTACGTGATTTGCCTCCCGTGGGTGGTAGGGCACTTAGTGGTAGGTCCCTTTAGGTCTAGGGTACCCCCCTAATAAAGTTTTAACCCCTTGATCACTCCCCATCACCAGTGTCGCTAAGCAATCGTTTTTCTGATCGCTGTATTAGTATCACAGGTGACGCTAGTTAGGGAGGTAAGTATTTAGGTTTGCCGTAAGCGTTTTATAGCATCAGGGACACCCATATACTATCTAGTAAAGTTAGCAAGGTGGTTGCCACCGCTCTAGGTAACCGGGTTCAAGCTTGAGAGCTCCAGGTGCCGGCAATTGCTATTCCAATGGTATATGTATAATGGAAAAAATCTGGACAGCCGCACTCCGGATTGGAAAAGTGAAAAATAAAATCCTCTTTATTGAAAAAATAACATGATTTAAAATCCGTACATGGCTTTGTTGGAATGATGCAGCATAACGGCTAACGCGTTTCACGCTCCCATAGAGTGCTTACTCCTAGCTGGTTTGTACAAAGGTGATCACCACTTATATACACATCATATGTCTACCACATGACCCCATATTGATTGTCTAACTCTAAACAGCTGATCGTTGGTATGTGTGGGGTTTTTGACATTGATGTGATTGGATGTGCATCCTATAGTGGAATCACTGTTGAAGACCTGGATGCATAAACGAAATGTATTCATATTGACAATGTCAACATATATAAACAATAAAAAGATTCTTTTGAAAGTTTTTGAAGAAAACATATTTGTTGTCTTCCAAAACCACAATAATGAGATGATTGCTGAAGTTTGACGTTCAAACGTGTAAATTATCATACGGATAGGTGCAAGTGTGTGCAGGCTATGTGAGCTGGTGGCCGCAGTATAATGTGAGTGGTATGTGAAGTGAGAATTAAGTGCATATACATGTGGTGAGAAGGTATATATCCAACACCACTGTCAGTGTCCACAGGGAAACACTGAATGTGTGTGTATACGTGCATAAATATATACAAAAAATTAAGTGATGTGAAAATAAAAAAAAACACATTTTTTTATGTATGTGTATATACACACATTGATAAAATGAAACACTTTCAAAAAACGTGAAGACGTGCGTGAATTAAGGGCTGAACAAAATATTGGCATTTTATCTCAAAGATGCGACCAATAGTGTCCTGACTCGTAGGGATCTGTGTGTGAATGAGTGTTCACTCTTCAATTCCTACATGTGTGCACTAAACGAACAATATTGATCTTTGTAGCACATAAAAAGGGTAATGGAACATATCACACACTAATAACACCGCCGCTCCAGCTCACAAAAGCATTCATTTAAAACCATGCATCACTCCGTATGGGATGCATTCATCCCAATCAAGCAACCAGATTAACGTTGCTGAACGTCTTTCTTTGAAGCAATCACACCTCTCGATGAGTCGTCTTCAAGTGTGTGAGCAGAACTATATGAGGTAGGCGAGAATGGAATAATATCTAATATGATAATAATAATATAATAATAATAATAATAATAATAATAATAATAATAATAATAATAATAATAATATAATATAATATCTACTTATCTATTGATATGCATACATATATTGGATAAAACCGTCATATTCTCACTGCCAACATTATACTTTGTATAGAAAAAATAGCGATACGTGCGCAAACACTAGCCGACAGCTGAACAGTCAGCTCAGAGAAGGAAGGGCTGAGCCCAGCCCTGACAATTATATAATACATTGTATACATAGAGGATACTTTATATAATACATTGTATACATACAGGATCCATTATATAATACACTGTATACATACAGGATATATTATATAATACATTGTATACATACAGGATATATTATATAATACATTGTATACATACAGGATCAATTATATAATACATTGTATACATACAGGATTCATTATATAATACATTGTATACATACAGGATCCATTATATAATACACTGTATACATACATGATATATTATATAATACATTGTATATATACAGGATCCATTATATAATACATTGTATACATACAGGATACATTATATAATACATTGTATACATACATGATACATTATATAATACATTGTATACATACAGGATACGTTATATAATACATTGTATATATACAGGACATATTATATAATGTATTGTATAAATACAGGATCCATTATATAATACAATGTATACATACAGAATATATTATATAATACATTGTATACATACAGGATACATTTTATAATACATTGTATGCATACAGGATATATTATATAAAAAATAGTAAATGTGCCCGCGCTAGTATAGTGTCACATATAAAATATATAATATATAAAAAATAATTTTTACATATAAAACACATGTAATGTGATAAATAAAACCATACAGGTAAAATATAATGCAAATAACTATAAATGATAAACCACCAAGTGCATATAAAGGTGCAATCGTGGTAGTAACTAATAAAAGTGCAACGTGCTAAAATATAAATATCAAAACACTTTCCAGTGACAAATGAGTGTATATCCCAATTAATAAATACAAATCACAAAAAGACGTGAACAAATATTGTCCATAAAATGAATAAACATCATGCTTCTTCTGATGGGTGTATAAATCACAACACGTGAAAACTGTGCTCTCCCGTGACACCCCACATGTGCTTGCGCTCACCTTCAGTCCTGTGACACAGTAATTAAACGGTGTCAAAATAAGCATTGGGGCCACTCCTAGGCTCACTGAGGATACAATGATGCAAAGACACTCCTCTCAGGTGAAACTGCTAGGCTCACTCAGGTTACAATGGTGCAAAAACACTCCTCTCAGGTAAAACCAAGATCCAAAATCATAGAAAAAACAAACAGAGGGACTCCATAGTGCAATATAGCCAGGACATTTATTAAAGAATAAGCCCTCCAAGAGGGTACTCACATTGGATGGGTGCTAGAGTGCACCAGACTGTACAGGTAAAATAATAAGCAGCTGATCATATGGCGATCGTTATCCCCCAGAGGAAGGCACGAAACCCCTGTGCCGAATAAGCGTCGGGGAGGGGTAGGACGGAGCTGTCAGCAGAGGAGGAGGATTGCACATGCCATACCGCACGCCATACGATCAGCTGCTTATTATTTTACCTGTACAGTCTGGTGCACTCTAGCACCCATCCAATGTGAGTACCCTCTTGGAGGGCTTATTCTTTAATAAATGTCCTGGCTATATTGCACTATGGAGTCCCTCTGTTTGTTTTTTCTATGATTTTGGATCTTGGTTTTACCTGAGAGGAGTGTTTTTGCACCATTGTAACCTGAGTGAGCCTAGCAGTTTCACCTGGGAGGAGTGTCTTTGCATCATTGTATCCTGAGTGAGCCTAGGAGTGGCCCCAATGCTTATTTTGACACCGTTTAATTACTGTGTCACAGGACTGAAGGTGAGCGCAAGCACATGTGGGGTGTCACGGGAGAGCACAGTTTTCACGTGTTGTGATTTATACACCCATCAGAAGAAGCATGATGTTTATTCATTTTATGGACAATATTTATTCACGTCTTTTTGTGATTTGTATTTATTAATTGGGATATACACTCATTTGTCACTGGAAAGTGTTTTGATATTTATATTTTAGCACGTTGCACTTTTATTAGTTACTACCACGATTGCACCTTTATATGCACTTGGTGGTTTATCATTTATAGTTATTTGCATTATATTTTACCTGTATGGTTTTATTTATCACATTACATGTGTTTTATATGTAAAAATTATTTTTTATATATTATATATTTTATATGTGACACTATACTAGCGCGGGCACATTTACTATTTTTTATCTATCTACACGCAATGAAACGTGGTTCAGTGCTTGCAGCTTAAATAGTTTACTCCTTAGAGGCATTAGTCCATCTGTGGCTCGCAAGACACCTATATTTTGTTAGGATATATTATATAATACATTATATACATACAGGATACATTATATAATACATTTTATACATACAGGATATATTATATCATACATTATATACATACAGGATACATTATATAATACATTTTATACATACAGGATATATTATATCATACATTGTATACATACAGGATATATTATATCATACATTGTATACATACATGATCTATTATATAATACATTGGATACATACAGGATACAATACATTGTATACAGACAGGATCCATTATATAATACATTGTATACATACAGGATATATTATATAATATGTATATAATATACATACATGATCTATTACATAATACATTGATTACATGCATGATACAATACATTGTATACAGACAGGACCCATTGTATACTACATTGTATACATACAGGATATATTATATAATACATTATATACATACAGGATATAATATATAATACATTGTATACATACAGGATCCATTATATACTACATTGTATACATACAAGATATATTATATAATACATTATATACATACAGAATATTTATATATAATACATTGCATACATACAGGATCCATTATATAATACATTGTATACATACAGAATATATTATATAATACATTGTATATACATACAGAATACATTATATAATACATTGTATACATAAAGGATACTTTATGTAATACATTGTATACATACAGGATATATTATATAATATGTATATAATATAAATACAGGATGTATTATATAATACATTGAATACATACAGGATACAATACATTGTATACCGACAGGATCCATTATATACTGCATTGTATACATACAGGATATATTATATAATACATTACATACATACAGAATATTTATATATAATACATAGTATACTTACAGGATATATTATATAATACAATGTATACATACAGGACCCATTACATAATACATTGTATACATAAAGGATATATTATATAATACATTGTATGCATACAGAATATATTTTATAATACATTGTATACATACACAATACATTATATAAGGCATTGTATACATACATAATACATTATATAATGCATTGTACACATACAGGATATATTATATAAGACATTGTATACATACATGATATATTATATAATACATTGTATACATACAGGATACATTATCTAATACATTGTATACATACAGGATATATTATAAAATACATTGTATACATACAGGATATATTATATAATACATTGTATACATACAGAATACATTATATAACACATTGTATACATACAGGATCCATTATATAACACATTGTATACATACAGGATCCATTATATAATACATTGTATACATACAAGATACATTATATAGTACATTGTATTTATACAGGATCCATTATATAATACATTGTATAATGTGGTGTAGTGGTTAGCACTTTCGCCGGGCAGCAAAATGGTTGCTGGTTCCTGGTTTCCTCCCACACTACAAAGACATGCTGGGAGGTTAATTGTCTCCTGTCTAAATTGGCCCTAGTATGTGTATCGATGTGAGTTTGGGACCTTAGATTGTAAGCTATTTGAGGGCAGGACTGATGTGAATGTACAATGTATATGTAAAGTGCTGCATAAATTGATGGTGCTACATAAGTACCTGAAATAAATAACACACAAAAAAACACCAAACTAGCCCTGTCCCCATAAGTAACACACAAAATATAACAGTCTGTATAGAAATCTGTATGAAAATCTGTATAGAAAGTTCTCTTAGCTCTAGGTGCTGCAGCTCTGTCAAGAATCCACAGGGTGGCGGACTTGTTCTGAAATGTACAAAGAGAAGAGAGTGCAAGGCTGCCCTAGTGTAATACTGTTTAATGGCAAAAATGCAGATTCAAGTTAAAAGGGTTACACTCACAAATATGGATCAGAGGGTCTCAAGTACAGCAAAGTGGATGTCTCCTCTCCTGGCCTGGATGAGTGGATAGCCTCCCAAAACACGTGATATGGATGGGGGATGTGTCAGAGCGAACTCCGTATCCTCATCGTGTCATGCTGTGTTTGCTGTATAACACTCGCACGGTCCTGACATTACTCGTGGAAATGTAAGGAAGACCAAGTAAGTGAAGTAACTCCTCCCAGCTAGCAGAGCGTTTGCCACAACAACATGTTTCGGAGGCGCGGCCTCCTTCTTCAGGTCACATAAGCTTGAATAAAAAAAAATAATATAATTGTGATAATATGCGATAATATATGATAATATGTGAAACAGTGATAAAGTGCACTAATTCAAAAAGTTAAACAGCAAAAATAGACAAATATGCATGGATGACTATCCCTAATTTCAAAAAACTAAAAATACAGTATTATGCGATAATATGCGATAATGTGTGAAACAATAATAAAGTGCTTGGATCAAAAGCAGATATTCATCTGATTTTACATAAAAATAATAATAAAATAAGTCCCAAATAATAAAGGGCATGTGCATCAAAAAGTGATGAGATGTGAAGATCAAGTGCTCAAAAAGCAATTCTTGAAAGTTGCTCCCACCATCCAGGCATCCACCCGGGGGTGTGCCCTAGCACTTCAACTTAACTACTTCAGCCCCGGATGATTTGCCCCCTTTATGACCAGGCCATTTTTTAAGGATACGGCACTACGTTGCTTTAACTGACAATTGTGCGTTCATGCGATGTTTTACCCAAAAAAAATTGACGTCCTTTTTTCCCACAATTAGAGCTTTCTTTTGGTTGTATTTGATCACCTCTGTGGTTTTTATAAACCTAAAAAGACCGACAATTTTGAAAAAAATACATATTTTTTGCTATAATAAATATCCCAAAAAAAGGTTTCATCAGTTTAGGCCAATATATATTCTTCTACAGATTATTGTTAAAAAAAACACTAAGCGTATATAGATTTATTTGTGCAAAAGTTATAGCGTCTACAAAATAGGGAAAAGATTTTTGCCATTTTTATTATTATTTTTTTTTACTAGTAATGGCGGTGATCAGTGATTTTTATCGGGACTGCAACATTGCAGCGGACAGATCGGACACTTTTGACAGTTTTTTGGACCACTGACATCTATACAGCGATCAGTGCTATAAAAAAGCACTGATTAATGTGTAAATGTCACTTGCAGGGAAGAGGTTAACACTAGGGGGCGATCAAAGGGTTAAATGTGTTCACTAGGGAGGTGTTTATAACTGTAGGGGGGAGGGGACTGACTGGGAGTATAGAGAGATCACTGTTTCTAATTACTAAGAACAGCAGATCTCTCTCCCCTCCCCTGACAGAATAGGGATCTGTGTGTTTACATTGACAGATCCCCATTCTGATTCTCTTTCCCATGATAGCGAGTGACCAGCGGACATCCCGGCCGCCAGCCACAAGCATCGGGTCTCCCGCCGTGCCGCTATGGCTCTTAACCACTTCCATACCACGCAAATTCCAGCACTCCTCTCCTACATGTAATTATCATCATTTTTTTAGTAGAAAATTACTCAGAACCACCAAACATTATATATTTTTTTTTTTAGCAGACACCCTGGGGAATAAAATGGCGGTTGTTGCAACTTTTTATGTCACATAGTATTTGCGCAGTAATTTTTCAAACTCAATTTTTTTTGGAAAAAAAACATTTTCATTAATAAAACAAAACAGTAAAGTTAGCTCAGTTTTTTTTTATATAATGTGACAGATGATGTTCTGTTGAATAAATAGATACCTCACATATCACACTTTAAAATTGCGCACACTCGTGGTATGGTGCCGAACGTCGGTACCTAAAGTGTCGCCTATGGAGATTTTAAACATTTTTTACAGGTTACACATTTAGAGTTACAGAGAAGGTCTTCAGCTAGAATCATTTCTCTCGCTCTAATGCCCCGTACACACAATAGGATTTTCCAACAACAAATGTTCGATGGGAGCTTGTTGTTGGAAATTCTGACCCTGTGTGGGCTCCATCGGACATTTTCCGTCGGAATTTCCGACAAACAAAATTTGAGATCTGGATCTCAAATTTTCCAACAACAAAACCAGTTGTCGGAAATTCAGAGCGTGTGCACACAATTCGGACACACAAAGTGCCACGCATGTTCGGAATCAAGCAGAAGAGCCGCACTGGCTATTGAACTTCACTTTTCTCGGCTCGTCATATGTGTTGTACGTCACCGCGTTCTTGATGTTCGGAATTTCTGACAAGATTTTTGTGACCGTGTGTATGCAAGAAAAGTTTGAGCCAACATCCGTCGGAAAAAAAACATGGATTTTGTTGTCGGAAAAACCCATCGTGTGTACGGGGCATAATGTTTGCGATCATACCTCACATGTGTGGTTTGAATGTCATTTACATATGCGGGCGTGACTTGAGTATGCGTTTTCTTCTGCGTGGGAGCTCACGGGGATGTGGGAGCTTTATTTATTTATTTTTTAATTGTTTATTTTATTAGCTTTTATTTATTTATTTTTTTTACACTTTCCCTTAAAAAAAATGTTTTGATCACTTTTATTCAAGTCCAATCTATGTGTGTGATTATATGTCAGTAATACATTGTATATCCCTGTATGTTGCGATTGTTAAGGTTTTAAAAAAAGAAATTGCGCTAGGTGTATAAAAATTGTGATTAAGTAAAAAAGGTGAAAAAGTCCTGCTGCTATGCACTATAACCCCGATATAAGGGTACCAAAAGACTAGATATAATATAAAGAGTGCAGCGCTGGACATATAACGTAGATGGAAAAAATATTATTAAACCATGTACTAAAATTTGATCAACAAAATATACAAATAATGACCTATGAAGGTAGTGAATTACTTATGACCATAAACATATAAATAGAAAATAGTGAATTACTTATGACTGTAAACGTATGAAAGAGCATAAAAGTCCAAAGCAATAATTAATCGTGCAATGTGAATAAGCATATGAAATTACAAAAAACCTTGAAAATAAAACTTTTAAAGTGCAAAAAAGTCCAAATCAATAAATTTCCGTGCAATGTGTATTTCAGGGGTGCATCCTCGATGATCGGTGTTGCCCACCACCAGATAGGTGAATGAATAAAAGGCTTACCAGAAAGCCTGTGACCGCCCTTATTCAGGGGGGTCAAAACAGGCTTAGTAGATATGGGAGGACCACCACATGGATACTCCGTTTGATAGATGGATCAATGGACCAGGGCTCCTTGCTAGGTAATTCTCCAGCCAACGACCAATGTGAATACTCTCCCAGCTCCCGTCCTCTCCTAGGGCAGACTTGAAGCTTCCACAGATTCAATATAGGGAGATGTGATATGTAGTTGCCAGAAAGAGATAAAGAAAAAGAGCTCCGCTGGTGCAGATAACTTTGGGTTTCTTTTATTGGCAAAAAATTCCGATATCAGGCATTAAAAAGCAAAAAAACGAGCAAGATAAGAAAACGACACTACCGCCGTTTGTTTAAAAATCGCGCATGCGCGGTGCGTGCAATGATTGTTAAGGTGCTTATCTAATAGTTTTTTGAAACTATCGATGCTCCCCGCTGAGACCACCGCCTGTGGAGGGGAATTCCACATCCTTGCGGCTCTTATGCCCCGTACACACGGTCGGACATTGATCGGACATTCTGACAACAAAATCCTAGGATTTTTTCTGACGGATGTTGGCTCAAACTTGTCTTGCATACACACGGTCACACAAAGTTGTCGGAAAATCCGATCATTCTGAACGCGGTGATGTAAAACACGTATGTCGGGACTATAAACGGGGCAGTAGCCAATAGCTTTCATCTCTATTTATTCTGAGCATGCGTGGCACTTTGTGCATCGGATTTGTCTACACACGATCGGAAATTCCGACAACGGATTTTGTTGTCGGAAAATTTTATAGCAAGCTCTCAAACTTTGTGTGTCGAAAAATCCGATGGAAAATGTGTGATGGAGCCTACACACGGTCGGAATTTCTGACAACAAGATCCTATCACACATTTTCCGTCGGAAAATCCGACCGTGTGTACGGGGCATAACAGTACAGAAGCCTCTATGTAGTTTAAGGTTTTCTCCCTATTGTGAGGTCACCAGTACAGTGTTTATACATTGAAATCATATCCCCTCTCAAGCGTCTCTTCTCCAGAGAGAATAAGTTCAGTGCTCACAACCTTTCCTCATAACTAAGATCCTCCAGACCCTTTATTAGCTTTGTTGCCCTTCTTTGTACTCGCTCCATTTCCAGTACATCCTTCCTGAGGACTGGTGCCCAGAACTGGACAGCATACTCCAGGTGCGGCCGGACCAGAGCCTTGTAGAGTGGGAGAATTATCGTTTTATCTCTGGAGTTGATCCCCTTTTTAATGCCAATATTCTGTTTGCCATTGCTGAGCCTATCATCTACTAGGACCTCCAGGTCCTTTTCCATCCTAGATTCCCCAAGTGGTTCTCCCCCCCAGTGTATAGATTGCATTCAGATTTTTGCCACCCAAATGCATTATTTTACATTTTTCTACATTGAACCTCATCTGCCATGTAGTCGCCCACCCCATTAATTTGTTCAGATCTTTTTTCAAGGTTTCCACATCCTGCGGAGAAGTTATTGCCCTGCTTAGCTTAGTATCATCTGCGAATACAGAGATTGAACTGTTTATCCCATCCTCCAGATCATTTATGAACAATTTAAATAGGATTGGTCCCAGCACAGAACCCTGGGGAACCCCACTACCCACCCCTGACCATTCCGAGTACTCCCCATTTATCACCACCCTCTGAACTTGCCCTTGTAGCCAGTTTTCAATCCATGTACTCACCCTATGGTCCATGCCAACGCACCTTATTTTGTACAGTAAACGTTTATGGGGAACTGTGTCAAATGCTTTTGCAAAATCCAGATACACCACGTCTACGGGCCTTCCTTTATCTAGATGGCAACTCACCTCCTCATAGAAGGTTAATAGATTGGTTTGGCAAGAACGATTCTTCATGAATCCATGCTGATTACTGCTAATGATATTGTTCTCATTACTAAAATCTTGTATATAGTCCCTTATCATCCCCTCCAAGAGTTTACATACTATTGATGTTAGGCTAACTGGTCTGTAATTCCCAGGGATGTATTTTGGGCCCTTTTTAAATATTTTTTGCTACATTGGCTTTTCTCCAATCAGCTGGTACCATTCTAGTCAGTAGACCGTCAGTAAAAATTAAGAACAATGGTCTGGAAATTACTTGACTAAGTTCCCTAAGTACCCTCGGTTGCAAGCCATCTGGTCCCGGTGATTTATTAATGTTAAGTTTCTCAAGTCTAATTCTAATTTTGTCCTCTGTTAACCATGGAGGTGCTTCCTGTGATGTGTCATGAGGATAAACACTGCAGTTTTGGTTACTGAAGCCCCCGATTCACTCGTGAAGACTGAGGAGAAGAATAAATTCAAAACCTTCGCCATCTCCCCATCCCTTGTAACCAGATGTCCTTCCTCATTCTTTATGGGGGCCAATATGGTCTGTCCTCCCTTTTTTACTGTTTTTTTATACTTAAAGCAGAGTTCCACCCAAAAGTGAAACTTCCGCTTTAAGCACTCCTCGCCCCCTTACATGCCACATTTGGCATGTCATTTTTTTGGGGGGGAGTGGGTGTCTAGTTTTAACTAAAATTAATTATTTATATATAAAGGGGAGGAATATATAATATATATATATATACACAGTGGGGACGGAAAGTATTTAGACCCCTTTAAATTTTTTACTCTTTGTTATATTGCAGCCATTTGCTAAAATAATTTAAGTTCATTTTTTTCCTCAAAAATGTAAACACAGCACCCCATATTGTACACACAGCACCCCATATTGTAAACACAGCACCCCATATTGTACACACAGCACCCCATATTGACAGAAAAACACAGAATTGTTGACATTTTTGCAGATTTATTAAAAAAGAAAAACTGAAATATCACATGGTCCTAAGTATTTAGACCCTTTGCTGTGACACTCATATATTTAACTCAGGTGCTGTCCATTTCTTCAGAATTGTGGCAAGGCACAGATCTGGTCAAGGTTACAAAAACATTTCTGCTGCACTTAAGGTTCCTAAGAGCACAATGGCCTACATAATCCTTAAATGGAAGACGTTTGGGATGACCAGAACCCTTCCTAGAGCTGGCCGTCTGGCCAAACTGAGCTATCGGGGGAGAAGAGCCTTGGTGAGAGAGGTAAAGAAGAACCCAAAGATCACTGTGGCTGATCTCCAGAGATGCAGTCGGGAGATGGGAGAAAGTTGTAGAAAGTCAACCATCACAGCAGCCCTCCACCAGTTGGGGCTTTATGGCAGAGTGGCCCGACGGAAGCCTCTCCTCAGTGCAAGACACATGAAAGCCCGCATGGAGTTTAACACCTGGACTCCAAGATGGTGAGAAATAAGATTCTCTGGTCTGATGAGACCAAGATAGAACTTTTTGGCCTTAATTCTAAGTGGTATGTGTGGAGAAAACCAGGCACTGCACATCAACTGTCCAATACAGTCCCAACAGTGAAGCATGGTGGTGGCAGCATCATGCTGTGGGGGTGTTTTTTAGCTGCAGGGACAGGACGACTGGTTGCAATCGAGGGAAAGATGAATGTGGCCAAGTACAGGGATATCCTGGACGAAAACCTTCTCCAGAGTGCTCAGGACCTCAGACTGGGCCGAAGGTTTACCTTCCAACAAGACAATGACCCTAAGCACACAGCTAAAATAATGAAGGAGTGGCTTCACAACAACTCCGTGACTGTTCTTGAATGGCCCAGCCAGAGCCCTGACTTAAACCCAATTGAGCATCTCTGGAGAGACCTAAAAATGGCTGTCCACCAACGTTTACCATCCAACCTGACAGAACTGGAGAGGATCTGCAAGGAGGAATGGCAGAGGATCCCCAAATCCAGGTGTGAAAAACTTGTTGTATCTTTCCCAAAAAGACTCATGGCTGTATTAGATCAAAAGGGGCTTCTACTAAATACTGAGCAAAGGGTCTGAATACTTAGGACCATGTGATATTTCAGTTTTTCTTTTTTATTAAATCTGCAAAAATGTCAACAATTCTGTGTTTTTCTGTCAATATGGGGTGCTGTGTGTACAATATGGGGTGCTGTGTGTACATTAATGAGGAAAAAAATTAACTTAAACGATTTTAGCAAATGGCTGCAATATAACAAAAAGTAAAAAAAATTAAGGGGGTCTGAATACTTTCTGTCCCCACTGTATTTAAAGTGTAAAGAGGTTATTCCTGCGCTATCATGTATAATAGGACGGAGCGAATGGAAAAGCTGCCTGCACCGAATAGGGTCCAACCAAACCCAAATAATCAGTGAAATGCAATGGGGTGGGGGGGTGCTGCGCCTATCCAGCAATAAAATACATTTTGCTACAAATCGCAGTGTAAGTCAAAATAAAGCACTGAGAGTAAAATAATCCCAAAGGGATAAATCGCAACCACTAACAGTGACTATATATGGAAATAGCATGTGACAAACAATGTATTAAAAAAAATACAATAATATTAAAAATACAATAATATACAAAAGTGCAGAGTGCAATAATAAATGCATAAATGACACTATCAAGTGTACTTAATAAGACATAAGCTAAAAAATATAATAAAAATGTGCAAAACTCTGCAAGGAAACAGCTTCCTGTGAAAGTGCAACCATTCAGTCTAACCACTGCGATGCTGTGCGGGACATGCACACAGCAGGTATACGGCAATAACAAACTGCCTTGTGCAACAAAAAATCCAGGTGACTAAAAGTTCCAATCAGTCCATAGTGTACAAATGCAGTCATAAGTGAATACAAGCAGATGGAAGTATTCCATATTTCATATATTTAACTCAGGTGCTGTCCATTTCTTCTGATCATCCTTGAGATGGTTCTACACCTTCATTTGAGTCCCGCTGTGTTTGATTATACTGATTGGACTTGATTAGGAAAGCCACACACCTGTCTATATAAGACCTTACAGCTCACAGTGCATGTCAGAGCAAATGAGAATCTTGAGGTCAAAGGAACTGCCTGAAGAGCTCAGAGACAGAATTGTGGCAAGGCACAGATCTGGCCAAGGTTACAAAAAAATTCTTCTGCATTTAAGCTTCCTAAGAGCACAGTGGCCTCCATAATCCTTAAATGGAAGACGTTTGGGATGACCAGAACCCTTCCTAGAGCTGGCCATCTGGCCAAACTGAGCTATCGGGGGAGAAGAGCCTTGGTGAGAGAGGTAAAGAAGAACCCAAAGATCACTGTGGCTGAGCCCCAGAGATTAAAAATATATGTGAAAATTAGTATGTAAGAATGACATTATGTACAGAATTCATATATTTGTAAAAGAGACATCATAAAATGTATTTTGTATACTGCATGACCACACATATGCAGATACGTACCAATGTATGCTTGTGAGAGATATGTATTATTGTATACTGTATGACCACACAAATGCAGATACACAGCAATGTATGTATGTGTGAGATGATTTCTTACAATCCCACCACCCCCAACCACAGACTAGGGACCCAATGATATCCAAATTTGAAGATGATGACTGTAGAGTTCTACTGTAAAAAATGAAATAGTATTAAAGAAACTGGTATCTACGTACATGTATTATAACAGAGTATGTATCTGAATCTCTTCGGTAAGCCCTCCTGGTGAGAGAGTACTTAGAGTATATCCAGAAGGTCTCCTGGCACAGCCATTTAAAACGCTCCACAGCAGGAAGATCTCTGGAGATGGCCTCAATCACCCAGACTTGTAGACCCGCAGTGGATTTTTTGTGGGAAGGACCGTCCGTCCCTTACGCCAACGATTTGGTAAACATAGACGATTCATTGAGCAGGGATGTGACAAACATGGTGTCCCCAAACACTTTCTGAAAGATCTAAAAAAAAATCCACTGTGGGTCTACAAGTCTGGGTGATTGGCGCCATCTCCAGAGATCTTCCTGCTGCGAAGATCTGCTGTGCCAGCAGGAGACCTTCTGGATATACTCTTTAAGTACTCTCTCTTAATGTAGAGATTGAGATAAATACTCTGGTATAATACATGTACGTAGATACCAGCTTCTTTAATACTATTTCATTTTTTACAGTAGAACTGTACGGTCATCATCTTCAAATTAGGATATCGTTGGGTCTCTAGTCAGTGGTTGGGGGTGGTGGGATTGTAAGTAACCATTTCACACATACATACATTGGTATGTATCTGCATTTGTGTGGTCATACAGTACAATAATACATATCTCTCACAAACATACATTGGTACATATCTGCATATGTGTGGTCATGCAGTATACAAAATAAATTTTATGATGTCTCTTTTACAATACAAATTTTCACACATAATAAATATATATATAATTTTTTTAAAAATATATTCCTCCCATTTTATATATACTGTATATGATTATTTTTTTAAGTTATTTTTTAACATTGATATTCAGATTGTGCACCCTTAGTTTGATTTTTGGCCTTTTTTAGCTCAATATGTGCTCTGTTTTGCATCAGCTGTCCTTTGTAAGCTCAACTATTTATAATATACTATTTTTCCAAAATTCCTTCATCCCATTGCCTTTGGTCCGCTGACCATTGTAGTTCTACGGCCGCGGAAGTCATGCCCAGGAGAGTGTATTTATTGATGCTCTCCTCCAGAGAACAACAGGCCAGTAGCAGGAGCTGTGAGCTCTGAGCGCGTAGCCTTTCATTCCACAGAGACAGTCCTGACCCCTTCCTCCCACCCCATGCTGGTGATGTCATTTCCGCTTTCGGTGCAAGCTGGTCAGCATGGAGCTGACTACTTCCTGGTTTTCCTGAATTGTACAGATATTCAGCACAACATCACACCAGAACTTTTCCCAGCTACCCGGATCATGCGAGGAGCCTGTGGGACGCAGTAGAACTGCCAGGACTACATACTTTTGATGAGCATGACTCCTACTTATATCGTGTAAGAGTTTTTAATCTTGTGCAGTAAATGTTACTGTTTTAATACTACACTTAGAGAGGCGCCCCCTTGTTTCTTTTATATGTTTTGCAGAGTTGCTGGACATACTCTGAGGATGGCTGACTATTTTTTAAATCACCCCTTATCGTGATTCAACTATGTTTTTACCTACAGACTGACTAATCAAATGTACATTATTTCAAACTAAGGGCATTGCCTCCTGGGACGCCAGATACCCAATTTATCTTCACCTCCCAGTAATCTGTCCACCAGATCAGTGATGTGCCGAACCCGAGTGCTCAGTAGACAGCGTACAGTTCAGGTCTTGGTTACAGATTGCCCTCTCTGTCCTTCTAAGAATTGAGTCCCCTACCACCAGAATCTGTCTTTCCTTTCCCTTTGCTGCCCCCCCACTCTCACTGGAGGAGTTCTTCCCCCGGCAGCTAGGAGAGTCCCTCAGCTCCAGCAGTGCTGGTCCCTGACTGGTTTCACCAATGTCACTCAATGGAGCGTACTTATTGGGATGCTCCAGTCCTGGATCGGCCTCCCTGGCACTTCCCCCTCTACCCATCCTGACTGTCACCCATCTACTCTTTGCTAGTGCCTGCACCTCTTTGTCTCCACCCGCCTCTATGCTGGCCCCTGCCGGCACCTGCCGTGTACGTTCCTGGCTCACCTTTAGTATGGAGGGACTTCTCAGTGCTGACAGTTGCTTCCCCAGATTCAGAACCTGGGCTTCCAGGGAAACAATGTGCTTACAGTTTACACAGCAGTATTCGCCCTCGATCGGATGATCAAGGAACGCATACATGCAGCAAGATGTACAAAGAGTCGCCTCTCCACACCCCCCGGGCATCGTACCTATTAATTTAATGAGGATTGGGGATTATACCCTGTCCAAATTACCTAACAACTAGCTTCCTGACACTAATACTCAACAAGACAAGACACAGGTACTCAACAAGACAAGACACAGGTACTCAACAAGACAAGACACAGGTACTCAACAAGACAATACACAGGTACTCTACAAGACAATACACAGGTACACAACAAGACAATACACAGGTACTCTACAAGACAATACACAGGTACTCACTGCCCACGTGCACTCGCAGCCTATGTGCACTCGAAGCCTACCTGCACTTGCAGACCACATGCACTCACAGCCTACGTGCACTCGCAGACCACGTGTAAACATTTCTTGTAATGGGAATAGTGCGCAATTGGTCCTCTTTATAGAGCCCACATCTCTCCACATCTCTCCCCCAGGCTGGAAAGCATAAGATCAAAAAAATGAACAATCTGATGCTTTTTAGCCATGATCACAGCTTTGTTTACTTTCGGTCGCCCAGACGTGACATCATAACATCGTGCCCGGGCCTCCAAGAGTCATAAAGATTGCCAGGGGGCCATCTCTCCCTCAGTTTTCTCTATGACTTCCTTCTGGCACCAGTGGATTCCTTCTACGGGTCCTCGATCGCATGGGAGAGCCTGGAGAAGCAGCGGAGGGTGGCGGGAGGGGGGCTTCCCCTCCCATTGCCGGTAAGAATGATAAAGCAGCTGAACTGCCACTATGATCATTCTTATGGTATAGGAAATTGCCCGCTAAAAGAAATGATATCTGGATGATGCCTACAGTTGCACCCATCATTCAGAGATCACCACTGAAATCCCAGGACTTCATATGACATTCGGTGTTATGGCAGTGGTTAACCACTTCAGCCCCGGAAGGATTTACCCCTTTCCTGACCAGAGCACTTTTTACGATTCGGCACTGTGTCCCTTTAACTGACAATTGCGCGGTCGTGCGACGTGGCTCCAAAACAAAATTGACGTCCTTTTTTTCCCACAAATAGAGCTTTCTTTTGGTGATATTTGATCATCTCTGCGATTTTTATTTTTTGCGCTATAAACAAAATAAGAGCGACAATTTTGAAAAAAATGCATTATTTTTTACATTTTGCTATAATAAATATCCCCAAAAAGATATATAAAAAAATTTTTTTCCTCAGATTAGGCCGATATGTATTCTACATATTTTTGGTAAAAAAAAAATCGCACTAAGATTATTATTATTATTATTATATTATATTATATTATATTATTATATTATTATTATAAGAATTATTGATTGGTTTGCGCAAAAGTTATAGCGTTTACAAAATAGGGGATAGTTTTATGGCATTTTTATTAATAATTTTTTTTTACTAGTAATGGCGGCGATCAGTGATTTTTATCGGGACTGCGACATTATGGCGGACACATCGGACATTTTTGACACATTTTTGGGACCATTGTCATTTATACAGCAATCAGTGCTATAAAAATGCACTGATTCCTGTGTAAATGACACTGGCAGTGAAGGGGTTAAACACTAGGGGGCGGGGAGGGGTTAAGTGTATCCTGGGGAGTGACTCTAATTGTAGGGGGGTTGGGCTGTGTGTGTCACTACACTGATCTCTGCTCCCAGGACAGGGAGCAGAGATCAGTGACACTGTCACTAGGCAGAACGGGGAGATGCTGTTTACAACGGCATCTCCCCATTCATCCGCTCCGTGAGGCGATTACAGGAATCCCCGCGGTGATCGAGTCCGCGAAACCCACAACCCGACTCACGGAGATCGCGGCAGGCGCGCACACAGCGGCAAATTCAAAGTAACGTACGGGTACGTTACTTTGCACAGTCGTGCCATTCTGCCGACGTATATCTACAGGAGCCAGTCAGGAACCGGTTAAAGGAGCCGATTTACACCTACGGCGATTTGCAGAAATGAGCCGACCTGCTGCAGTATAATGACGGCGGCTGGTCATCAAGTGGTAAACAAAGACCCCAACAGGTCTAGTGGTGCTTTGGTATACAGATCCTTTATGGCAGTTCACATTCCACTCTCCTCTCCTCTCCTGCTTCGAAATCCACAGCAGGTCTGACTTTATTAGGCTTTATTATATGGATCCTTTATGGAAAATCACACTCTCCTCTCCTCTCCTTATAGCATGAACCCATGGGATGTGGTATATGGCTCAGTAATCGGGGATAAATATCCTCTATGCTGTATTAGATCTGCTTCTCTCCTCCATTCACAGGCCATACAAGACAAATAAGAACTCCACAGTGTAGTCATTTCACAGAAGAAATGGATTTATTAAAACATAATACCTTATATCTAGGTTAAAAGCAAGAAATATCATTACAATACCTACTTCTTGTCTGTCATGACCGGAAGTGATGTCACTGACTCATCCTACGTGTAAAGTCACTGGTCATGTGACTTTTTCAAGGATAGGAGAAGGTGACAGACGTTGGGCTTATAAAGCCCATAGGTTACTATGGAAACTTATAAATAGTACTCTTTTGGATAGCAGTAAAAAGGTTCGCTGGTTTGAATCCCAACCACGACAGCACCTGCATGGAGTTTGCATGTTCTCCCTGCGCCTGCGTGGGTTTCATCCCACACTACAAAGGCGTGCTGGGAGGTAATTGGATCCGGTCTAAAATGGGCCTTGTATGTGTATGTATGAATGTGAGTTAGGGACCTTAGATTGTAAGCTCCTTGAGGGTAGGGACTGATGTAAATGTATAATATTTATGTAAAGTGCTGTGTAAATTGACTGTGCTATATAAGTACAAACCAAAAAGAAGACATAAAATGGCACAAATTTATGTGTGATGACACACAGTTATATCCTCAAACATTGTTTACCTAGTATAGGTACCGTCACTCTAGTCAAAAAACTGCATATATATATATAAAAAAAGGAGTTTTGTACCTACCAAGAAAGTAAGGAACCAGAGGACCAAATGAGTGACACAGCATACAATGTAGGGATAAGTTGAAAAAAGATTAAATTTATTGATTAATAAAAAATTCTATGAACTCCTCAATGGGAGGTAATATTTAAGACACATGAACATGACATATTTCCGGAGGCTACTGCATCAAATAGTCACCAGATATGGCAACGCACAGCACAGGACAAAAACAAAAAAACACAACAAATAAAACATATAAACGATCGTCCAGACGCCAGATATCTATGTGCTGAAGTCCATGCCACAACTATTACGTTGTTTGAATTTTTTTTTTAATAATGTAAAAAATATGGTATGAACATCTGTGCAGAGGTCCCTGGAGGGCTCGAGACTACAAAGTATAGATGGAAAAAGGGGGGGAAGGGAGGGGATGGACTGATAAATAGTAATAAAGTATTTACAGCTGTCCCTCGGTATGAGCAATAAACAGCACATAATTCTCCTCCATTATTCCGCACTCTTCATGCTGTGTAGCAGCTATCCAGCCTCCCTTGCTCGCCGTAGGCTCACTTCCGGGACATGATGGAGAGGAAAGGCGTCACGTGACGCTGATAACGTCAACGCGTTTCACAAAGTGAATCTCTTAGCTTCGTCTGCACCCTATATAAGTACCTGAAATAATAATAATAAATAGTATCCCAGGAATCACGCGTCCTCACAGCCACTGGTGGAATTACAAAAAACAGCCCCCAGTGTTCGAAGAAAAACATTACATCTCACAGATTAGTTTAAAAAATGGTGCAAAATATTAGTGTGAACCACAATTCATTATAGGACATTTATAATCACAAAATGTCACTAAAATAAAAAGCCAAAAAAAGGAAACAAGTCTATAAAAAATAAACAATGCAATGAAAATAAAAACAGAAAACATAAATAAATGTTGTTATGTAAAAGATAATGAAATCTAGTGGGGAAATTGTCTAACTACACCCAATTTAGCCTAACCATTGATAGAGGTAAAAACAGCGCCATCTAGCATTAAAAATACCTAAATTTAATATAAAACGCCAGAAAAAACTGTGTAGGGACTAATGACATCTAGTGAGGAAATTAAATATCAACATCCAATTTACCCTTAATAGAGGTAACAAACAGTGCCATCTAGCTTTAAAAATACCTGAAGTAAATATTAAATAAAAATTCAATAGTTGGAAAGTAAACAATTGAGGTCAAAGTCGATATTCATTCTTTGGGGATGGAACCAATTTAACTCATAGATCTATTTAGACTCACTTTTACTGAAGTGGCTGACCCTATTGATCCCTCTCCAATGGGGCTTACATTTTTCAATAGCCCCAAATTTTAATACTGTAGAGTCTTTCGAATGATATTGTGCAAAATTGTGGGGACACTGTGGGGCTGATTTACTAAGAAGAAGGCGCTGCCCCAGTTCATACATTGGTGTGCCGGAAAAGTAATTAACCGAACGTGCGCACATTGAAGCGCAAATAACGATAAAAAATACCCGCATATGTAAACTGCAACTGTCGCTAGGGTAGCTGCGGATTTCTCATTGATAATAGCGCACGCCCACTCCAATTGGTTAATTTCATCTCATTGGATGTGTCTTGTTAGGCAATTAGTAGGTGTTCTCAGTTAATTAACCCTTTTGATGCTAATCTCATTCCTATTCTTTCTAATATATCTTTAAAATGGGTTTTTTTTCTTTTTTTTACCCAAATCTTTTAAAACATTACAAAGAACAGAGAAGAGTTTCTAAACCCAATAAATTAATATTTTCAGATCTTGATCTTTAAAGGTGACCATACACTGCAATCAGTTTGATCTTAAATAAATTAAAACCTGTTTGATTTCCTATATTTTGAATTAATTGTTCAAGTGCATCTTCCTATTACCCATTTTGCCTAAATATTGAGTTGTACAGAGATTGGCCAATCAGATTGCATAGTGCATGACCATCTTAAAGGGGTTGTAAAGGTAAATTTAAAAAAAAAAAAAAATAACAAACATGTTATACTTACCTTCACTGTGCAGCTCGTTCTGCACAGAGTGGCCCCGAACCTGGTCTTCTGGGGTCCCTCGGCGGCTGTTTCAGCTCCTCCCCGCATGCATTCACCACCTTAATGTGAGCTCCCTCGCATGGTGGTGAGTGCTTGCGGGCGCGCTCCCGTGATACAGCCGGCGGCTATAGCCGCTCGCTGTATCACTCGGCCCCACCCCCCGGCGCGCCGCATCATCGGATGTGATTGACAGCAGCGTGAGCCAATGGCTGCGCTGCTTTCAATCTATCCACTGCAGCCAATCAGCGACCAGGCTGAGCTGCAATGGAGATGACGAGAACGAGCAGCGGAGATTCGAGGCGTCAGGTAAGTAAAACGGGGGGGCTGGGGGCGGCGGTATTGTCAAAAGTTTTTTTACCTTAATGCATATAATGAAAAAATTTTTACCTTTACAACCCCTTTAAGTGCCAAATTTGGAATGTAGATGTGCCATGACCAATTTGTATTTTCCTATTGATATTTCTTGGGCATTATATAAGGAACATGAAAAAAACATCTTTTTTCATGACATGCTAGAGTGAAACTAGACCATTATTATGCCTCCAGAATTGGGAGTGTGGCATCTACCCAACTTCTCTCTGGTGGACACAAGAACCTACAGCAGTACAAGCAACTTCCTTTAGGGTTGTGATGTCATTCCTGTGTGCTGGCCACCGCTTGTTTGCATGTTTTCCTTCATCTTGCACAGGTGCTTTAAATCAGTGTCAATGGCTTGGTATTTTGGACAGCTATTTAGCTAAGATAAATTCCCAAAACATGTTATGTCCTGTTGGGGGTACTTGAGGACTGAGGCTGAGAACCACTGCACTAAAATGGAGAATTTAATACTTACCTCTCTGTAATCTTCCTTTCCTGGTGCCTATCTATGGCAACATACGCACAATTCATGCATATGCTACCATGAAGGCACCAGGAAAGAAGCTTTTAGACAAATCACACCTTTTTTTGTTTTGCCATGACAATCAGCCTAGTTAAGCTGCAGCTGGGAAATCTGTTGCATGAAAATTGTTTAGGGGGTGAAGAGTGTAAAATACATTACTTGGATTGAGCATGCATCTGCAAAACAAATTATTAACAAAACACATAAAACATAAAAATTTGCTACAAATTTTATTGGTCAACAAAACAGGACTTGAAAAAAGAGCAAGGAAAGCAAAAAACACATGTATGTTAATTTGAGACACTAACAGAATATGGTTTTGAGGTTGGACCATTTTGCAGAGGAAATTAACAGGAGTTAAAAGGCCTGCACCCACAAACGGACATTCTCTTATGGATTTAAACATTTAATAGTCACAACAGCTTGAGGAAGATTTTGAAAAATAATGCAGCACAGACAATTAAATCAAAGTGAAACTAACAACCTACAAACTTTGACAACATCAGAAAATTTCAGTCAAAAATATCCCCCCCAAAAACAAAACAAAAGGCAAAAACATTTCACACACCAAAAGCCACAGGAAAAAACAAAGTCCCTGAGCATGCCCAGAACAACCCAAATGCAGCTAGCAAAAAATAAGCCACCCCCCTTTCCAAAATTAAGCACATCATCCAGCATGCTACAAAATTACAGATGGGACAAACACCCCCGGTCCAGGGGGGCAAACAAAGAGCCTAACATGGGCAAAAGTTATACAACAAATACCATTGCAGTCTATGGGAACTGACTTGTTAATTTTGCTAGTCCCCACTTGGTTGGCTTATATTCTAGTTATTGGCCTTAAAATGGGTATGGGGGCCCAGGGCCCACCCTAAGGGACATATATCAATGTCACCAATTTGGACAACCCCAAAAATGAAACAAGTGCCTTTAAAAAATGCGAAATTGCTGAAAAGCTAGTAACTTGGGGGGGATTACTCTGCCTGTAAAGTGGTGCATCTGAAGCATGTATGTTAAGGCTTAAAATAAGAACCCCCACATGAAAAATTCCACCCCAAACTAAAAAAAATATTGTGCCCCTCCCACACATTACCAAACCCCTAGCCAAACACACAGCAATCCAGCCCATGAAAGGGGGGTGGATGCTTGGGGGCAGGAGGGGCTCAAGCACCCCAAAAGTCAACCACCTTGTTCCCATATTCAGGGGGACAAGGGCCTCTTCTACACAACCCTAGGCTTTGGTTGTGGGGTGCTGCAGACAGGGGGCTTTACGGAATGTGGAAAGCCCCTTTAAACTAGTGTGTACAAGGTGCTTTGTGGTTGGTATTGGGCTGAGCCCAACATGCCCCAAAGGCAGCCAGCTATGTTGGGTGCATGTGGCATTGTATGGTTCAGGAGGGGCTTGGGCGATCACTCTTCTCACCCCTTTCCTAGCTGGCCCTGTTGTATGCCCTGAAAAAGTATGTGGTTTGGATTGGTGAAGGCAGCTCACAGACTTTGGAGGATAGAGTGGAGTGTGGAGTTCCCCTTTAAAAGCAAAAGTTAGCCCATGGAAATCCAAGGGGTTAGAGGGGGGAGACAAGAGCATTGGAGAATGGAGTGTGGAGTTCCCTTTTAAAAGCAAAAGCTATCCCAAGGAAATCATTTGCATTAGAGGGGGAAGGTTAAATGCCCTTTTAAGAGGAGCTAGAGGAGAGAGAGTCTTTTTACATAATTTTAACAAAGTGCATGTCACATGTTGACAACTTAACACGCTAACATGACCTGTGTGCAAATCTCCTTTAAAAAATACATAAAAGTTTAACCAGCATTAAAAAAAATTGTGTCAAGTTTAGAGGTGCGCCTGTTCAACCCACACAATTGCATGTACGTTGCTTGTCATTTACTAAGATTTTGGCCAGGCAGTGAACAAACGCATTTGACGAAGCGCAAGAGCTGCTCGTGCATTCGCAGTGCTTACATTGATCTCACTCAGTTCTAAACGTACTTGCAGGCACAGCAGGCTTTCTCTGAAAATGTTACTTTCTCATTCTATTTTGGGCATATTTGTTACTTGGGCAGTTATTACTAAACTTCCTCACATCACCCCATAATATTGGCACCTCCATCTTCTGTTAGTATTGAATTGAAGATGCCGTGCGGTATGTCCATAGTGGTACACAGATTGCATTCTCCCGTGCGCCGAGATCGCTATAGTAAATGGGGGATTTGCGCTCTGTTCCCGGCGCACCGTTTTGTAAATATGAAAATGTGCGTTGCGCCTCTACTGATGGCGCACGGCTTTCCTAAATCAGCCCCCATGTTTGCTGAAGCCTTTATGAATATTCTGAATGTGCTCACATATTCTCTTCCAAATGGGACGTTTGGTTCTCCCTAGGGTTGTCCCGATACCACTTTTTTTAGACCGAGTACAAGTACCGATACTTTTTTTCAAGTACTCGCTGATACCGATTACCGATACTTTTTTTTAATGTCATGTGACAGTTTTCAAACCACAATACAGACTAATGATATCTTCTTTATAATTATGAAGAACTGTAACTCAAGACACAAAAGAATAAACTGTTTTATTTGCTTGTGTCACACAGTAAACTCAAAGAATTATCACAGAACATGTTGATAAATACAAAAAATATATTTTACAACATCAAAATATATTAATAACAATAACAATAACAAATGTAAAAAAATCCCACAACCAACCAAAAGTTACAGGCAATATAGCTAATAGAATTATTTCTTAAAAGTTAGTGGCAAATTCTTTTTGAGGAATAAAAGCATCTCTGCATGTTCAGCCATAAGCCTGTTTCTGCTATCAGTAAGGACATTAGACGCTAAGCTGAAGAGTCTTTCACTTTCCACACTACTGCATGGGGCAGAAAGATATTTTTGGGCCATTTTAGCCAGAATTGGAAATCTCACTTTATGAACTGCCCAGTACTTCAGGGGTTTCTCTGAACAAGGTACAATGATCTCTCTCAGGTAAGCTTCCAGCTGTATAGTAGCAGCTTTTGGAGCACTGCTCTCAGACGTAGATGATCCTTCACCAGCAATTTCTGCAAATACACTGTCCAGACTGGTACCTGGCTGGTCACGGTGAGGCCTTTTGGAAGCTGGTTCTTCATGCTGCTCAGATTCAATTGTCTCTTCAAAAATGTTTTGCAGTTCCAGTACTAACATTTCTTTTACCTCCCTGGAAGTGTCTGAATTACAGAAAAATCGATCTTTATACCTAGAAGAAAAAAATAAACAATGCATGAATGCAGCATATTCTTTCTGTGAATTTAGAAAACAATTGAGTAAAGTTGCGATACAGTAAAGTGGGTTTCGCTCAGTATCAGAGAAGCGCTTCTGCAAAGCAGCAAGCAAAGTGCTCTTCATTGTTTTGATACCTTGGTCCTCATCCACCTTTGATAAAACTTTCTGTAGCACTGTTACTGCAGGAATTACATCAGAGGCAAATGCATCTGAACAACTCACTTGGCGAGTCATCTCTTCAAAGGGAGCCAAGATATTGACCATCTTCTCCATCAGATTCCACTGGTTTGCAGTAATGGTGGCAGGGAGCTCATATTCAGACACATACACTCCAAGAGCCCGTTTCTGCTCAATCAGAGACTTCAGCATGTAAAATGTGCTGTTCCAACGAGTCTGCACGTCTTGCTGGAGTCTTCTTATTGGTGACCAAGCTGTATCTGGATATCTTGCATCCGAGAGTATGCCAGGTTAGAATGTTTGAAGTGGCCAATTATTCTGTGCCGACTCCATTGTATGTGCCACACATGAAATACTGGGAAGTCCAGCATCTGCCATACCTTTTATCATGTTTTTGGCACTGTCCCGGACCACAACATGAACAGAACTTTTGGGAATCGCCCAAGTCTGAAGCATTTCCTGAAGTATGTTTGCTATTGCTTGACCGGTGTGGGAGCCTTCAAATTTTGTAGCATGGAGCATGACCTGATGCAAAGAGAATTCGCCATCTATCCACTGTGCCGTTAAGCTGATGAGAGACAGTGGACTCACACTACTGCTCCAGATGTCAGTGGTGAAGCTAATTGCCTTTATGTCCTTCTGCTACATGATGTTAATGTGCTTTTTAACCGTGTCGTTGATCTTTGGTAAGATGATGTCTGTTATGTAATGGCGACTGGGAATGTCACACTTTCGCTCCAACACATTAAGAAATCGATGAAAACCCATGTTCTCAGCAATTGAAAGAGGTTGATCATCCAGAATAATAAATTGGGTGAGCACCTCTGTTATTTGTACAGCTCTGGGGTTGTATCTTGACAGCTTTATACATATGACCTTGGTGGTATGGACATGTCATTGCCATCATCCCATGCAAAATTGTAGAACATTATATATAACCTCTAACGGGATTTTTAAGGCAATGAAAATTTGTAAATTTACTTAAAATCAATTTTATTATAGATTAGGGATGAGCTTCGAGTTCGAGTCAAACTCATGCTCGACTCGAACATTGGCTGTTCGCAAGTTCACCGAACAGCGAACAATTTGGGGTGTTCGCGGCAAATTCAAATGCCGCGGAACACCCTTTAAAAGTCTATGGGAGAAATCAAAAGTGCTAATTTTAAAGGCTTATATGCAAGTTATTGTCATAAAAAGTGTTTGGGGACCTGGGTCCTGCCCCAGGGGACATGGATCAATGCAAAAAAAGTTTTAAAAACGGCCGTTTTTTCAGGAGCAGTGATTTTAATGATGCTTAAAGTCAAACAATAAAAGTGTAATATCCCTTTAAATTTCGTACCTGGGGGGTGTATATAGTATGCCTGTAAAGGGGCGCATGTTTCCCGTGTTTAGAACAGTCTGACAGCAAAATGACATTTCAAAGGAAAAAAAGCCATTTAAAACTACCCGCGGCTATTGCATTGCCGACAATACACATAGAAGTTCATTGATAAAAACGGCATGGGAATTCCCCACAGGGCAACCCAGAACCAAAATTAAAAAAAAAAAAAATGACGTGGGAGTTCCCCTAAATTCCATACAAGGCCCTTTAGGTCTGGTATGGATATTAAGGGGAACCCCGGCCAAAATTTAAAATAAAAAATTACGTGGGGTTCCCCCTAAATTCCATACCAGACCCTTCAGGTCTGGTATGGATTTTAAGGGGAACCCAGCGCCCAAAAAAAAAAAAAAACATCGTGGGGTCCCCCCAAAAATCCATACCAGACCCTTATCCGAGCACGCAACCTGGCAGGCCGCAGGAAAAGAGGGGGGGACGAGAGTGCGCCCCCCCTCCTGAACCGTACCAGGCCACATGCCCTCAACATTGGGAGGGTGCTTTGGGGTAGCCCCCCAAAACACCTTGTCCCCATGTTGATGAGGACAAGGGCCTCATCCCCACAACCCTGGCCGGTGGTTGTGGGGGTCTGCGGGCGGGGAGCTTATCGGAATCTGGAAGCCCCCTTTAACAAGGGGACCCCCAGATCCCGGCCCCCCCCTGTGTGAAATGGTAAGGGGGTACTTACCCCTACCATTTAACTAAAAAACTGTTAAAAATGACAAGAGACAGTTTTTGACAATTCCTTTATTTAAATGCTTCTTCTTTCTTCCTTCATCTTCTTCTGGTTCTTCTGGCTCTTCTGGTTCTTTCTCCGGCGTTCTCGTCCAGCATCTCCTCCGCGGCGTCTTCTATCTTCTTCTCCTCGGGCCGCTCCGCACCCATGGCATGAGGGGAGGCTCCCGCTCTTCTCTTCATCTTCTTCTTCATCCTCTTCTCTTCTTTCTTCTTCTCTTCTTCATTTTCTTCTTCGGGCCGCTCCGCACCCATGCTGGCATGGAGGGAGGCTCCCGCTGTGTGACGGTGTCTCCTCATCTGACGGTTCTTAAATAATGGGGGGCGGGGCCACCCGGTGACCCCGCCCCCTCTGACGCACGGGACATGACGGGACTTCCCTGTGGCATTCCACGTGATGTCACAGGGAAGTCCCATCAAGTCACCGTGCGTCAGAGGGGGGCGGGGTCACCAGGTGGCCCCGCCCCCCATTATTTAAGAGCTGTCAGATGAAGAGACGCCGTCACACAGCGGGAGCCTCCCTCCATGCCAGCATGGGTGCGGAGAGGCCCGGAGAAGAAAATGAAGAAGAGAAGAAGAAAGAAGAGAAGAGGATGAAGAAGAAGATGAAGAGAAGAGCGGGAGCCTCCCCTCATGCCATGGGTGCGGAGCGGCCCGAGGAGAAGAAGATAGAAGACGCCGTGGAGGAGATGCTGGACGAGAACGCCGGAGGAAGAACCAGAAGAGACAAAGAAACAAAATATGTGTAGCGCTAAAAAGGGGGGGGATAAAATTATGTATTGCTAAAGAGCTGGCAGTTCAAAGTTCGAATGCTGACAAAAAAGTCTTTGGAGAAAATTAGAAAAATGAGATATAAAGTCCTCTGGAACAAATTTTTGACCGTGGTACCAATCCTCTATGGAGAAAGCCCACACACCACCAATGACAATGAAGAGGCTTACCAGACTTGGTGGACCCGACAAGGCATACGCCAGGTGGGGTCAAACAGGCTTGGGTGGTGCTGGGCTGGAACGGATGCTGAAGAGCAGGGATGGTGGAATGGCTTCCACATGACTGTGTTCCTTGGACGTGGTCGGGCTCAGAGATCGTGGTACTCAAATCCGTGTTGGAATGTATAAAGGAAGGAAAGGATGGGCCAAATAGTGTGAATCCGTATTGGTTGAAATTTATTAAAATAATAGTAAACACTTACATAGAAAATGTCTAAAAACAGCGCTGTGAAGGAATGGCGACAGTGGGGTCGCCACGCGCACTAAGATTGTAAAAAAGGCGGGGGGAGACTGGGACTAATAACCACCGACACGAGAAACTCCCTGTCTGAGGAGAACCCCAGGCAGGGAGAGATTGGAAGGCCCCCGTGTATATCTAACATGGGGGCCCCCCTGTGCCGGGTAGGGTATAGGATGCAGGGGGTATAGGGAAACCCCTATCTGTGAGAAATCCTAGGAGACTGGTCCCCCTACCAGGTTAAACCCAGAGATACCCCAGAAGGGGGGGCAGAGTGCAGAACATAAACAGGAACAACCCCTAAATATTGATAATACATTGAACAAAGAGAATATTATCACATAAATATCGTTTGGAAGGGCTAGAATGCCCAAACCAGGTGATAACAATAACCTCTAATCAAAAAGAGGAAAAAATTACACAAAATAATAAGAAGGAGAACATTCAGATCATTATCTTAATTCGTTCCATCTAATAATTGAAATTGAAGAAACTCCCCTAGGAGAAAAATATCTATCTAGTGCCTATACATACACCAGGGTTACTCATGGAGAGTAACCCACATAAGGAAGGATCTAGAGGGATGAGAGCGTGGCCCATCTAGAGGGATGTGGCCCATCTAGAGGGATGAGTGACCGCTGGAATGGAGAGTGGGGGGGCATCTTAATCGGTTTTGCCCGACCCAAAGCCCTCCAAAAAGGGCCTGAAACTCTCTGTTTCATTCAAACCAGGGGGGGTGGTGGCCCTAAGACGCCTGATCCAGCGCATCTCGCGCTGGAGCAGGATCTTGTTCCAATCACCCCCCCCCGGCTAGTATATGGAGTCTATCCAGAACTGTAAAATTTACCTTGGGCATCCTATAATTGTGTTGTTTGGCTACATGCCTACCCAAAGGTAGGTAAAGATTGCCTATGCCCATGCTGTGTATATGTTTTTCCACTCTTTTGGCAAATTCCTGTAGGGTCTTGCCGACATAAAAGGCCCCACACTGGCATTGCATTAAGTAGACTACCCCCCGTGTTCTACAGTTGGCAAAGTGTCGCAACTGGAAAATCTCCCCACTAGGTAGGGTTATCTTGGTTCTTTTTCCTATGACTCCACATTGTGCGCACGATCCACATGGGTATGTACACCAAGTTTTACAGGGATCTCTTCTTGCACTTCCTTCCTCATGACTTAGATTTCGCCGGATGTAAACAGCGCCATTGGGAAATTGGGAAAGCATTTTATCACACCGATCTTGGTGTGGTCAGATGCTTTGAGGGGAGAGGAGAGATCTAGGGTCTAATAGACCCCAATTTTTTCAAAAAAGAGTACCTGTCACTACCTTTTGCTATCATAGGGAATATTTACATTCCCTGAGATAACAATAAAAATTATAAAAAAAAAAATGAAAGGAACAGTTTAAAAATAAGATAAAAAAGCAAAAAAATAATAAAGAAAAAAAAAAATAAAAAGCACCCCTCCCCCCCCCTGCTCTCGCGCAAAGGCGAACGCAAGCGTCGGTCTGGCGTCAAATGTAAACAGCAATTGCACCATGCATGTGAAATGTCACCGCAAACTTCAGATCAAGGGCAGTAATTTTAGCAGTAGACCTCCTCTGTAAATCTAAAGTGGTAACCTGTAAAGGCTTTTAAAGTTTTTTAAAAATGTATTTAGTTTGTCGCCACTGCACGTTTGTGCGCAATTTTAAAGCATGTCATGTTTGGTATCCATGTACTCGGCCTAAGATCATCTTTTTTATTTCATCAAACATTTGGGCAATATAGTGTGTTTTAGTGCATTAAAATTTAAAAAAGTGTGTTTTTTCCCCAAAAAATGCGTTTGAAAAATCGCTGCACCAATACTGTGTGAAAAAAAAATGAAACACCCACCATTTTAATCTGTAGGGCATTTGCTTTAAAAAAATATATAATGTTTGGGGGTTCAAAGTAATTTTCTTGCAAAAAAAAATAATTTTTTCATGTAAACAAAAAGTGTCAGAAAGGGCTTTGTCTTCAAGTGGTTAGAAGAGTGGGTGATGTGTGACATAAGCTTCTGAATGTTGTGCATAAAATGCCAGGACAGTTCAAAACCCCCCCAAATGACCCCATTTTGGAAAGTAGACACCCCAGTCTATTTGCTGAGAGGTATAGTGAGTATTTTGCAGACCTCACTTTTTGTCACAAAGTTTTGAAAATTGAAAAAAGAAAAAAAAAAAGTTTTTTCTTGTCTTTCTTCATTTTCAAAAACAAATGAGAGCTGCAAAATACTCACCATGCCTCTCAGCAAATATCTTGGGGTGTCTACTTTCCAAAATTAGGTCATTTGGGGGGGTTTTGTGCCACCTGGGCATTCCATGGCCTCCGAAACTGTGATAGGCAGTGAAGAGTGAAATCAAAAATTTACACCCTTAGAAATCCTGAAGGCGGTGATTGGATTGCGGGGCCCCGTACGCAGCTAGGCTCCCAAAAAGTCCCACACATGTGGTATCCCCATACTCAGGAAAAGCAGCTAAATGTATTTTGGGGTGCAATTTCACATATGCCCATGGCCTGTGTGAGCAATATATCATTTAGTGACAACTTTGTGCCAAAAAAAAAAAAAAAATTGTCACTTTCCCGCAACTTGTGTCAAAATATAAAATATTCCATGGACTCAACATGCCTCTCGGCAAATAGCTTGGGGTGTCTACTTTCCAAAATGGGGTCATTTGGGGGGGTTTTGTGCCATCTGGGCATTTTATGGCCTTCAAAACTGTGATAGGTAGTGAGGAGTGAAATCAAAAATTTACGCCCTTAGAAATCCTGAAGGCGGTGATTGGTTTTCGGGGCCCCGTACGCGGCTAGGCTCCCAAAAAGTCCCACACATGTGGTATCCCCATACTCAGGAGAAGCAGCTGAATGTATTTTGGGGTGCAATTCCACATAGGCCCATGGCCTGTGTGAGCAATATATCATTTAGTGACAACTTTTTGTAAATATTTTTTTTTTTTTGTCATTATTCAATCACTTGGGACAAAAAAAAAATATTCAATGGGTTCAACAAGCCTCTCAGCAATTTCCTTGGGGTGTCTACTTTCCAAAATGGGATTATTTGGGGGGGGGGTTGTACTGCCCTGCCATTTTAGCACCTCAAATGACATAGGCAGTCATAAACTAAAAGCTGTGTAAATTCCAGAAAATGTACCCTAGTTTGTAGACGCTATAACTTTTGCGCAAACCAATAAATATACGCTTATTGACATTTTTTTTACCAAAGACATGTGGCCGAATACATTTTGGCCTAAATGTATGACTAAAATTGAGTTTATTGGATTTTTTTATAACAAACAGTAGAAAATATCATTTTTTTTCAAAATTTTCAGTCTTTTTCCGTTTATAGCGCAAAAAATAAAAACGGCAGAGGTGATCAAATACCATCAAAAGAAAGCTCTATTTGTGGGAAGAAAAGGACGCAAATTTTGTTTGGGTACAGCATTGCATGACCGCGCAATTAGCAGTTAAAGCGACGCAGTGCCAAATTGGAAAAAGTCCTTTGGTCCTTAAGCAGCATAATGGTCCGGTCCTTAAGTGGTTAAAAAAAAAATGTGTGGGGGTCCCGCCAAATTCCATACCAGGCCCTTCAGGTCTGGTATGGACATTAAGGGGAATCCTGCTCCATTTTTTTTAAAAATGGCATAGGGGTCCCCCTCAAAATCCATACCAGACCCTTCAGGTCTGGTATGGATTTTAAGGAGAACCCTGCACCAAATTTTTTAAAAAAATGGTGTGGGGGTCCCCCCAAAAATCCATACCAGACCCTTATCCAAGCACGCAACCTGACAGGCCGCAGGAAAAGAGGGGGGATGAGAGAGCGCCCCCCCTCCTGAACTGTACCAGGCCACATGCTCTCAACATGGAGAGGGTGCTTTTGGGTAGCCCCCCAAAGCACCGTGTCCCCATGATGATGGGGACAAGGCCCTCATCCCCACAACCCTTGCCCGGTGGTTGTGGGGGTATGCCGGAGGGGGGCTTATTGGAATCTGGAAGCCCCCTTTAACAAGGGGACTCCCATATCCCGCCCCCCCGTGTGAATTGGTAATGGGGTACAAGTACCCCTACCATTTCACAAAAAAGTGTCAAAAATGTTCAAAAAGACAATAGCCGGTTTTTGACAATTCCTTTTTAATGTCTTCTTCTTTCCCCGCTTCTTCTTCCATCTTCTTCTGGTCTTCCTTCGGTGTTCTTCTTCCTCCATCTTGTTCTTCCCCCGCTTCTTCCTCTATCTTTCCCTGCTTCTTCCTCCGGTCCTCTGCTTCTTCCTCTGGTCTTTTCGATCTTCCTCCGGCTTCTTCTTCCCCTCTTCGTCCTCCGAACGATCCGCCTCAATGGGAAGCTCCCGCTGTGTAACGATTCTGTTCTTGTGACAGCTCTTATATAACTAAGGTTGGGACCATCCAGTAACCACGCCCCCTCCGATGCACGGGGCCTTTCCTATGGATTCCCCTATGGTGTCAGAGGGAAACGGGTGACCCCGTCCCCCTCTGACACCAGAGGGGGGCTCAAGCTCAAGTTCTCTCAATCTCTTCCATGTATTACACTACATACTATTTCCATGATTGTGGTACTGTGGATTCCTTGGTTTATTCCAATTCCTATTGTTATGCCAATTATTGTTTCCATTGTGATTCCCATAATTATTCCCATAGTTGTTTTCATTGTTGTTCACATAGTTGTTACATTAATTATGCCAGTGTGGTCTTCTTGGGGACTTGAACCACAGTTTTTGGTTGCCCTTGTTACCCCAACAAAGTCAGGGGGTCCTAGGTGTCGGCTGTTACCCCTTATTTCTTGTCTAGGAGGTGCAGGTGACCTATGCCTCTGATCCCTATGTGGAGAGGTTAGCCTCACCTCTCTTTCTGGTGTAGCGTTGGCTGATGCATGGTTTCCTCCTCGCAATTAGAGTTGTCATTTAAACACCTGATCCTGTTTATAATCGATGGTGTCTCTAAGATATTTTTTATTTTTTATTTGTTTGACTTCTAAGTCCTTTTGTTCCAGAACTCTGTTAAGTTGATTAGTAAATGTTGTGAATTGGGTTGTATTGCTATGTGGTTCCAATTTTTCTTTACATTCCACTATTTGTTGTTTTACTTCACTCATTTTTCTTTGTTTTCTTTTTATCAGAAATTGTAAAATTTCAAGACCTTTTTCTTTCAAATGTTTTTATTGTTTAAACAATAAAATCTTACAACAGAAGCAATGCATTGAATGATAAACAGTAGCTTACAAGTATTTTTTAGCAAATGGTTCCTCTATGAGACCCACAAGTTGAGAGATCATGTGCATCCTACTTCACTATGTGGATCCTATGTACACCTGTATGGTCTAAGCAATAGACTGATAATTGAATATATACATCCATATTCACTTCATATCCATAATATCCTTAATGCCGCGTACACACGGGCGGACTTCCGACGGACTTCCGATGGATTTCTGACGGATTTCCGACTGACTTTTGACAGACTTCTAACGGACTTTTGAACGAACGGACTTGCCTAAACACGATCACAGCAAAGTCCGACGGATTTGTACGTGATGACGTACACAGGACTAAAATAAGGCAGTTGATAGCCGGTAGCCAATAGCTGCCCTAGCACCAGTTCTTGTCCGTCGGACTAGCATACAGATGAGCGGATTTTTCGACCGGACTTGAGTCCATCGGAAAGATTTGAAGCATGTTTTAAATTTAAAATCTGTCAGATTTTCGACTGGAAAAGTCCGCTGAAGGTCCAATGAAACCCACACACGATTGGATTGTCCGCTGGACTCGGTCCGTCGGACCAGTCCGGTCGAAAAGTCCACTCGTGTGTACGCGGCATAAGAAACATTGGGGTTTATTAACAACTTTAGGACCGGGCCTCTTTTTTTAGATGTGGTGTTTACAAGTTAAAAACAGGTTTTTTTGCTAGAAAATTACTTAGAACCCCCAAACATTATACATTTTTTTTCTAACATCCTAGAGAATAAAATGGCGGTCATTCCAATATTTTCTGTCACAGAAAGTATTTTTCAAAAAATACACTTTTTTGAATTAAAAAATAATACAATAGTAAAGTTAGCCCAATTTTTTTAGATATTGTGAAAGATAATGTTATACCGAGTAAATTGATACCCAACATATCACGCTTAAAATTGCACCCGCTCGTGGAATGGCGAAAAACTTTTACCCTTAAAAATCTCCATAGGCGACATTTAAAAAATTCTACAGGTTGGATGTTTTGCGTTACAGAGGAGGTCTAGGTCTAGAATTATTGCTCTAGCTCTACTGATCGTGGTAATACCTCAACAGTGTGGTTTTTAACACTGTTTTAATATACGGGCGCTACTCACGTATGCATTCGCTTCTGCGCGCAAGCTTGGCTGGACAAGGGCGCATTTAAAAAATAATTTTTCTTATTATTTTACCTTTTTTATTTTTTATTTTTACACTGTTTAAAAAAAAAAAAAGTGTTACTTTTATTCCTATTACAAGGAATGTAAATATCCCTTGTAATAGAAAAAAAGCATGACAGGTCCTCTTAAATATGAGATCTGGGGTGTCAAAAAGACCTCACATCTCATATTTACACTAAAATGCAAAAAAAAAATTGTCATTAAAAAAATAAAATAAATAAAATGGCCCTTTAAGAGCTATGGGCGGAAGTGATGTTTTGACGTCGCTTCCGCCCTGCAGTGTCATGGAGATGGGTGGGCCATCATCCCCTCACATATCTCCATGTCAGCCCAGGGAACAGACCCGATCGCCTCCTCTGCTGCTGACGGCTCCGATAAGTGGCGGAGGGCACCAGATTGTGGCGGCAGGGGGGGCCATCTCCCACCGCCGATAAAAGTGATCTTGCGGCAAATCCACTGCAGAGACCACTTTTATCTTGTACCAGACCGCCGGCCAAACACGGGGATACCAGGGTTATGGCAGCTAGCTGCTGCCATAACAACAATATCCGTCCTCAAAGTAGGGACGTACATCAGCGTGCGGTGGTCCCGAAGTGGTTAAGAGAGAATTATCCGAATATTAGTGAATTCCAAGCTCCCCCTTACCTCATATAGAAAAGGTCGAACGTTAAGGGATCGATTGGTCAGATCTGACTAATATACCCCTCCTAGGCCATTAGTAACTTTTTTGGGATCCCATAACACAGGGTCATACCCATGTTTATTGTGTATACAGTGTAACTCCATGATAAAAGGCAAGAGTATATCCCATCCACATAAAGGGTATGATAGTAAAATCAAAGGTTATTACACTTGTAATATGGGTTACTCCATGTGGGTTACTTTACATTAGAGAGACCATTCAGAAAGTTAAAGATAGGATAGCAAGGCATAAATATTCAATCAGAGATAAATTGGTACAGTTGCCTTTAGTGACACATTTAATTGAGAAATTATATGTACTTTCACCAAAAAAATTCATGGTGCTGGAGGGGATCAATAAGAAAAGGAGGGGTGGTAACCGAAAATCAATTTTAAAAAAGCAAGAAGTACATTGTATTCATTTTCTTGATACTATTGCCCCTAAGGGGTTGAATACAGATCTGGATTTATATCTGTTTATTTAGGTGATAATTCCTTTGATGTGATGTCTAGATGGAGATACATTGTGTACATGTTTCTTTTTGACAGATTAACTTGTTTACTGAGCACCTAAACCCCCCTCCTGTCTAGACCAATTTTCAGCTTTTAGCGCTGTCACACTTTGAATGACAATTGCGCGGTAATACAACGCTGTACCCAAATGACATTTTTATCATTTTTTTCCCACAAATAGAGCTTTCTTTTGATGGTATTTGATCACCTCTGCGGTTTTAAGTTTTTTTTTAAAAAATTGAAAAAGACAGAATTTTTTTTTTTTAATTTTTTATTTTTTTTTAATACTTTGTTATAAAATTTTGCAAACAGACAATTTTTCTCCTTCGTTGATGTACGCGGATGAGGCGGCACTGATGGGCACCGATAGGTGGCAGTGATGGGCACTGATGGGTGGCGGTGATGGGCACTGATGAGTGGCAGTGATGGGCACTGATTGGGCACTGATTGATGGCAGCACTGCTAGGTGGCACTGATTGGCACCACTGGTGGGCATTGATAGGTGGCACTTGTGGGCATTGATAGGTGGAACCTGTGGGCACTGGCAGGTGGCAATGACAGATGGCACTTGTTGGCACAGATGAGGCATGTGTGCCTCCTTCCATTCGGGACCGATGTCCCTTTGACATAAGCTGGTGATCGGCTTTTTTTTCCTCCTCACGCTGTGAGCGTGAGGAGGAAACAAAACCGTTCACCGAGGTTTTGTTTACATCATGTGATCAGCTGTCATTGGCTGACAGCTGATCACATGGTAAGGGGCCAGGACCGGCCCCTTACTCGGATCTGTGATCATCCGAGTCTCCGTGACTCGGTGATCACAGCGTGCACACCGCATGCCCTGCAGGGTGCGCGCAGTGCGCGTGCACAGGGGAGGACGTCCCATGACGGCCTCCCGGAAATTGAGGTCCGCGCTGTAGCCGTCATTCGGCTATGGCCCGGACCTCAAGTGGTTAAACAAGTTGAAGGTTTCTGTTGAAATATGGGAGGGTTCTAGGTTTTCCTATCCATTTCTCCACCTGTGATATAAGGATGTACAAGAAAAGGATTTTGTTTGCTTTCAATCGATTACTAATCACATAATTGATTCCAAATTTGTAAAGTGATGGTATTTAAGTCATGTGTGTAGCTCTGACTTTAGATGTGTGTTTGATCTGAAGAAGGGTGTAAGTTTGTGAGCCCGAAACGTAATGCACTTACACATCATGTGATGTTTGTTTGAACTGTCGTTCAATAAAGACATTTTAAGTGCAGCGATCCTCTGGACTTTTATATATATATATATATATATATAAATAATTTGAATATTTCCATAATGATTTATGCATATGCGCTAATAAAGAAGAAAAGTAATAAAGTAAGAACAAAAATAAACAAAACCTGTACCACAACCTGAGGATTGCTTGGTTACATACATGCTTATAACGATTGTCAGTAAAATTAGTTTTCATCTGTATAACGTGAAGTCCATGGCGTCCTCTGTGATAAGAAAGAGCCTAAATTATTAGAATAGACAGCAAAGTGTTTTTCATTAGAGTATTGGACATTAACCATTTGTACTACTTCATTGATATTAGGTGTCATAGTAGATTTCCATTCTGCAGTTATAATTAGACATCCAGCTATAAGAATATGTATTGTCCAGAAATTTTACTTTCTTTCAGGGAAAAGTTTTTTTTTGTAAAATGTGTTATGCCTGTAGGAACACCAACTAAAATGGTAAAAAAGGTGAAAGATTTTGTTCTAGTGTTACCAAAAAAGAATATACCATTAAATACTTCACTTCAAGGGAAAACCAAAAGTTCCGTGTGGAAGAGAATACGTGAGCACATTCAGAATGTTGATAAAGGCTTCAGCAAACACAGTGTCTCAAGACATTTTGCACAATATTGAAAGGCTCTACAGTATTAAAATGTTAGGCTATTGAAAAATGTAAGCCCCATTGGAGAAGGAGCAATAGGGTCATCCAATTCAGTAAAAGTGAGTCTAAATGTATCTATGAGTTAAATTTGTTCCATCCCCAAGGAATGAATATCGACTTTGACCTCAATTGTTTCATTTCCAACTATTGTTTTTTTTCATTTAATATTTACTTCAGGTATTTTTTATAGCTAGATGGCACTGTTTTTGCCTCTATTAATGGTTAAATTGGGTGTTGTTATTTAATTTCCCCACTAGATGTCAGTAGTCCCTACAAAATTTATTTTGTGGCATTTTATATGTATTTCAGGTATTTTTAATGCTAGATGGTGCTGTTTTTACCTCGATCAATGGTTAGGCTAAATTGGGTGTAGTTAGACAATTTCCCAACTAGATTTCATTAGCTTTTACACAACAACATTTATTTATGTTTTTTATTTTTAATTTCATTGCATTGTTTATTTTTTTTGTCTTGTTTCCTTTTTTGGCCTTTCATTGTTTGTTTTTTTTTTTTTATTTTAGTGACATTTTGTGATTATAAATGTCTTATAATGAATTGCGGTTCACCCTAATATTTAGCACCATTTTTTTTAAACAAATCTGTGAGATGTAATGTTCGTCTTCGACCACTGGGGGCTGTTTTTTGAAATTCCACCAGTGGCTGTGAGGATACGAGATTGCAGGGATACTATTTATAAGTTTCCATAGTAACCTATGGGCTTTATAAGCCTGACGTCTGTCACCTGTCTTCCTATCCTTGAAAAAGTCACGTGACCAGTGACGTAACACGTAGGAGGAGTCAGTGACATCACGGCGGAGATAGGAAGTAGGGATTGTAATGATACTGCTTGCTTTTAACCTAGATATAAGGTATTAGGTTTTATTAAAACCATTTCTTCTGTGAAAAGACTACACTATGGAGTTCTTATTTGTCTTGTATGGCCTGTGAATGGAGAAGAGGAGGAGATCTAATCCAGTATAGCTGATATTTATCCCCGATTACTGAGCAATATACCACATCCCTGGGTTCATGCTATAAGGAGAAGAGAGGAGAGTGGAATGTGAACTGCCATAAAGGATCTGTATACCAAAGTTCCATTAGACTTGGGTCTTTGTTTAACCACTTAAGCCCCGGACCATTTGACTGGCCAAAGACCAGAGCACTTTTTGCGATTCGGCACTGCGTCGCTTTAACTGACAATTGCGCGGTCGTGCGACGTGGCACCCAAACAAAATTGACGTCCTTTTTTTCCCACAAATAGAGCTTTCTTTTGGTGGTATATAATCACCTCTGCAGTTTTTATTTTTTGTGCTATGACCAAAAAAAGAGCTACAATTTTGAAAAAAAACACAATATTTTTTACTTTTTGCAATAATAAATATCCCCAAAAATATATATATAAAAAAAAATTTGATACGTATTCTTCTACATATTTTTAAATAAAAAATCGCAATCAGCGTATATTGTTTGGTTTGCACAAAAGTTATAGTGTCTACAAAATAGGGGATAGTTTTATGGCTTTTTTATTATTAACATTATGGCGGACACGGACAATTTTGACACATTTTTGGGACCATTGGCATTTTTACAGCGATCAGTGCTATAAAATTACATTGATTACTGTAAAAATGTCACTGGCAGTGAAGGGGTTAACCATTAGGGGGCAGTGAAGGGGTTAAGTGTGTCCTAGTGTGTGTGTTCTAACTGAAGGGGGATGGGACTGTGTAGGGGAGGTGACAGGTCGTCTGTTCATACTCTGTTCTCCCCTCAGAGAACCGGAAACTGTGTGCCCCGAGCAATCACGGGAGCCCGGCGGTGATCGCGAACGCCGGGCACTCACATTGGCTCCGTGGGCAAGCAGGGGACACGCACGTGCCCCCTAGTGGCTGTCTATGGTACCGACGTACCATGACAGCGATTCGCGCAGCCGAGTCATGTTGCAGCAACTTGTCGGCATGAGGTTAAGGTGAGCTGCTAGAGCACACCCCGGGTGGATGCCTGTATGGTGGGATCAATTGTGTTCTCAACTTTCAAGAAGTGCTTTTGAGGGCTTGATCTTCACATCTCATCACTTTTTGATGCACAGGCCCTTTTTTTATTTGGGACTTACCGTATTCATCTGATTTTACATAAAAATAATAATAAAATATCTGCTTTTGTTCCAAGCACTTTATCATTGTTTCACACATTATCACATCTTATCGCATAATACTGTATTTTTTATAATTTTTTTTAATTAGGGATAGTCATCCATGCATATTTGTCTATTATTGCTGTATATCTTCTTGCATTAGCGCACCTTTTTTTTTATCATTAATTGTGTTAAGAGTATTGAGGTCACTTGCTAATAGTTGCTGCGTTTTCATGTGTATTTTTAGGGTGATATATTATCCTTTGGTATTTATTTTGTATAATAGTTATGGTTGGCTGTGAGGTCCAAACAATCATTACTAAGGGAGTTTACAGAATAAAATGTAAAAGTGAAGCAGAGTAACACTTCTCCAGGATGCCGGCAGTCGGTCACCATAACACAATGACAGTCAGACAAAGACACTCCCCATCACCTGGAGGAGGAGAGACTCCAATCTACAGAGGGTTGGTGGGATGATGGTGTTTGGGAGGATCTGCTACACTAATAACTCTCTTAGTTATTATTTTATACATTTCAGAGGTTTGTCAGGACTAACTACTTACCTAATCTTATTTCCAGCCAATCAGAAGAAGACGACACATGGCAACAGATACTCAGGTTAGTAGGACATCCACATTTCATATGAAATCTCTTCTGGATGAACATTTTGTTCTGTTGTAAAGAGAAATTGACCTTAAAGTGGTGTTCCACCCTAAAAAAAAAAAATCATGATTGTGTGGAAATTTTTTTTTACTTACCTCTAAATGCCTGTTGCTAGGGGGTCCTTCGTAGTCTGCCTCTTCCAGTGCCTGGGCTGGTGACATCACTTCCCCCTCGGCACAGGAAGGGCTCGGCTCTGCTCCCTCCCTCCTGTCAATCATCTGGGACCCATTACAGGTCCAAGGTGACTGAGCGGCCAACCACAGCGTGCAGCGCCACTCACGCATGCGCAGTGGGTGCCAGGCTGTGAAGCCACAGCCCGGCGCCCACAGTTGCAATTCCGGCGCCGCTGAACGGAGGGGGTGACGAGCGGGGCTTCAATCCCCCGCATCGCTGGACCCTGGGACAGGTAAGTGTCCAATTAAAAGTCAACAGCTGCAGTATTTGTAGCTGCTGACTTTTAATTTTTTTTTTGATGGGCCCTCCTCTTTAAGGCTTGTTAAGCCTTGGGACTTTTTTGGTGTGTTGAATTTGCAATGTTTAGAACATATCAATTCAAAGGTGATGTTTTATTAAAACCAAAGATTTTATTTAAACAACTTTTTAAGAGAAGGGGAATATAATATCAAATAGAAATACAGAAATGTAATAAAATATAATGACACATCATAATAAGAATACCACTTTTCTCAACATGTTTCGCTCCTATAGAGCTTCTTCAGGAGATTTAGCATGTGGCATCATTGTTGTACTAAAGATTACATAAAAAAGAAACAAAAACAAAAGAGAAAGAGAGATCAATTGATTGTTAATTGCATCATTCGTTTAGGTATACATTTTTGCATTTAAACAGAAGGGGAACTTGTATATATAAAAAAATATGAACTATATTTGGTATTATCGAAACATAGTATAAGAGCAAAGGGTCTACATTTCATATACACACAAAGTATTGGACTGCTATGTTGAAAAAGGGAATCTTACCTAAAAAATGTATTATACTCAATGCTAGTAATCCTAGATGCTTAGGGTTCTACTCCATGGATAGTCTACCCCAGTGACTCAATGTCTCATGTGGAAGTTTGCAGAGATAATACAAAGGCGATCAAAGTTGGAGAAAGTCCTTACTGGCGAGAGAAGGACCAATGAGTATAAAATTGATGACAAAAATATATGCACATATATACATGCATGTAGTAAATTATGTTATATTTTTGTTAAATCAAAATAATTGGGTAATAATATTGCAAATAAATAAGAAAAAAATATTATTTTGAAAGTTACCTCAACAGCGTTGATTAGTAGAATCAATCTAATTTGATAGTCCCATCCACAGTGTTAATTGGACAAAAGACACTTTAAAAGGCGGATGTATAGGAGTGGAAATAACGTAATGGGTCACAAGTATTGAGGGAGACCTGGAGAGGGAGGGGGCCGGCACCCACCCAGTTTCAACCAGACCCTAAAACGTAATGGTGAAAGAAAGAAAAAAAGGGTTGAATGTATTGATTGTTTAAAAAGGAAAAGAGGGTATCATATAAGGGGTCAGGCGGCTGCTTTTTCATAACGCAACGTAGACCTACCTCAATGAAGCAATGAGTAAGGGTTGGGAGAAGTCCATCAGAGAAGAAGAGCTCCTTCCATCTTGTCCTGGATGTGTCCAGCAGAGGAATGATGGGGAAATAGGGAGGGATTCCCTGTATTTGTACTAAACTCCGGCGCGGTGGTGTCTGTCATCACCGCCACGGATGTAAGGAGAGTGTTACTGCGCATGTGCCCGCACACACAAGCATGGCGTCAGGGCTGCGCCTATGATGCGTAGTCACTGATCGCCATGTTGAAAAGTCCTTTGCCCTAAGATGGAAGGAGGAAGGCAAAAAGACACAGGAGAGAGTGAGACCGGGTCGAAAACAAATCGATCATGGGATCAGACCTCGAGGCTAAGGAAAGGGGAAGGAAAAAATAAAAAAAGAGGGGAGGGCATGATGGCGAGAGGTGGAAAAGGGCGCATATTAACACATAGAGGGCACTGACGATGGAGGTCATTGATTAGGGACCATACATCAGGAGTGCCCCGGGTATCCGTGCAAACTAAAAAAAGGGAAAGAGGCTTGAAATTGGGAGAAGACATGGCATGGAGAGAAAATTTAATAATTGTAAAAATGAAAATTATGCATGAGCTTGTATAATCAAGAAAGAATTACATACATATATACATTTATTGAAAATCTATTTTTTGTAGCTTGGCACAACATGAATTTGGAAAAACTCAAAAGATATCAAATAAAATTAAAAAAAAAACACATAGTCTTTAGGGTCTGGTACCTTTTGCTTTCATTGGTGATGATGGGGGGTACATAGTGGACATAGTACATAGTGGATACATAGTGGCTATGTACAATTTTGTCTTTAATGGATCGTGATCGTCTGTAGGTTATTTCGGATAGTTCTTTAAATGTTTGGAAACATGTGGGTCCCCCATAAGGAGGTACCAGTGTCTTTTCATCAGATCACGTATTTGTTTGTGTTGTCCAGAGTATCTGGTGATTAGAGATGAGCTTCGAGTTCGAGTCAAACTCATGTTCGACTCGAACATCGGCTGTTTGCAAGTTCGCCGAACAGCAAACAATTTGGGGTGTTCGCGGCAAATTCGAATGCCGCGGAACACCCTTTAAAAGTCTATGAGAGAAATCAAAAGTGCTCATTTTAAAGGCTTATATGCAAGTTATTGTCACAAACAGTGTTTGGGGACCTGGGTCCTTCCCCAGGGGACATGGATCAATGCAAAAAAAGTTTTAAAAATGGCCGTTTTTTCAGGAGCAGTGATTTTAATAATGCTTAAAGTCAAACAATAAAAGTGTAATATCCCTTTAAATTTCGTAGCTGGAGGGTGTCTATAGTATCCCGTGTTTAGAACAGTCTGACAGCAAAATGACATTTCAAAGGAAAAAAAGTCATTTAAAACTACGCGGCTATTGCATTGCCGGTCCAACAATACACATAAAAGTTCATTGATAAAAACGGCATGGGAATTCCCCACAGGGGAACCCCAAACCAAAATTTTTTTTAAAAATGACGTGGGGGTCCCCCTAAATTCCATACCAGGCCCTTCAGGTCTGGTATCGATATTAAGGGGAACCCCGGCCAAAATTTAAAAAAAAATGACGTGGGTGTCCCCCCAAAAATCCATACCAGACCCTTATCCGCGCACACAACCTGGCAGGCCGCAGGAAAAGAGGGGGGACGAGAGAGTGCCCCCCTCCTGAACCGTACCAGGCCACATGCCCTCAACATTTGGAGGGTGCTTTGGGGTAACCCCCCAAAATACCTTGTCCCCATGTTGATGAGGACAAGGGCCTCATCCCCACAACCCTGGCCGGTGGTTGTGGGGGTCTGCGGGCGGGGGGCTTATCAGAATCTGGAAGCCCCCTTTAACAAGGGGACCCCCAGATCCCACCCCCAATGTGAAATGGTAAGGGGGTACTCCTCCTTCTCCTTCTCCTCGTCCTCCTCCTCGTCACCCCGCCCCCCTCTGACGCACGGGACATGACGGGACTTCCCTGTGGCATTCAGCGTGACGTCACAGGGAAGTCCCGTCAAGTCACCGTGCGTCAGAGGTGGGCGGGATCACCGGGTGGACCCGCCCCCCGTTATTTAAGAACCGTCAGAAGAGGAGACGCGTCACACAGCGGGAGCCTCCCTCCACGCCAGCATGGGTGTGGAGCGGCCCGGAGAAGAAGATGAAGAGAAGAGCGGGAGCCTCCCCCCATGCCATGGGTGCGGAGTGGCCCTAGGAGAAGAAGATAGAAGATGCCGCGGAGGAGATGCTGGATGAGAACACCGGAGGAAAAGCCAGAAGAAGAAGAAGATGAAGGAAGATAGAAGAAAGAAGAAGCATTTAAATAAAGGAATTGTCAAAAACTGTCTCTTTCATTTTTAACATTTTTGACAGTTTTTTAGTGAAATGGTAGGGGTAAAGTACCCTCTTACCATTTTACACAGGGGGGGGCTGGGATCTGGGGGTCCCCTTGTTAAAGGGGACTTCCAGATTCCGATAAGCCCCCCGCCCGCAGACCCCCACAACCACCGGCCAGGGTTGTGGGGATGAGGCCCTTGTCCTCATCAACATGGGGACAAGGTATTTTGGGGGGCTACCCCAAAGCACCCTCCCAATGTTGAGGGCATGTGGCCTGGTACGGTTCAGGAGGGGGGGGGCGCTCTCTCGTCCCCCCTCTTTTCCTGCGGCCTGCCAGGTTGCGTGCTTGGATAAGGGTCTGGTATGGATTTTTGGGGGGACCCCACGCCGTTTTATTTTAGATTTTGGCGAGGGGTTCCCCTTTAAATCCATACCAGACCTGAAGGGCCTGGTATGGAATTTAGGAGGACCCCCACATCTTTTTTTTTTTAAAATTTTGGCAGGAGTTCCCCTTAATATCCATACCAGACCTGAAGGACCTGGTATGGAATTTAGGTGGACCCCCATGTCATTTTTTTTAAATTTTGGTTTGGGTTCCCCTGTGGGGAATTCCCATGCCGTTTTTATCAATGAACTTTTATGTGTATTATCGGACCAGCAAAGCAATAGCCGCGAGTAGTTTTAAATGACTTTTTTTCTTAGAAATGTCATTTTGCTGTCAGACTGTTCTAAACACGGGAAACATGTGCCCCTTTACAGGCATACTATAGACACCCCCCAGCTACGAAATTTAAAGGGATATTACACTTTTATTGTTTGACTTTAAGCATTATTAAAATCACTGCTCCTGAAAAAAATGGCCGTTTTTAAAACTTTTTTTTGCATTGATCCATGTCCCCTGGGGCAGGACCCAGGTACCCAAACACTTTTTATGACAATAACTTGCATATAAGCCTTTAAAATTAGCAATTTTGATTATTCATGTTCATGTCCCATAGACGTCCCATAGACGGTGTTTGCGTGTTCGAACAAACTTTTTTCCTGTTTGCATGTTCTGGTGCGAATCCCTACTGGTGATAAGTCTTAGTCCTGAAGTTGATTTTGGTGTTGGGAGGCCATGGATGAGGTCAGATCTGTTCTCTTTTTTGGCCCTAGCAAAGGCCTTTTTTAGGCACTTATTGCTATATCCACAAAGTTTTAAACGGTTTTGTAGAACCCTGGCTTCCTGCTCAAAGTTATTGTTTTTACTACAATTCCTCCTGAGACGGAGATATTGTCCATAAGGTATGTTAGTGATCAGGGACAGAGGATGTGAGCTGGTAGCATGGAGGAGTTAGTTACCCGCTGAGGGTTTGCGGTAAAGTGTGGTACCTATGGTGAATGAAGATTTGTATGTCTAGGAAAGTCAGCCTGTCCATACAAAGAAAATATTGTCAATGTATCGTCTCCAAATTGGTATCAATTCAAAAAACTGCTGCAAATCATCGTCAAAAGATAAGTCACACTCCCACCCCCCCAGATGCAGGTTTGCATAGGAAGGAGCACATTTAGTTCCCATGGCTACTCCCTGTATCTGGAGGTAGTGGGAGTGTTAAAAAATTAAGACATTGTTGTGTAGGATAAATCGCAAAAGGTCCAAAATAAATTGATTATAAGCTGGAGCTGCCTCACTATTGAGTTAGATGAAACCCTCTACAACCCCAATACCCCTATCATGGGGGATGGCATTGTAGAGGGCCTCTACATCTAGACAGACCAACCACGCCCCAGTGGGCAGAGCCAGACCATAAAGGGCTTTGAGAAGTTCTCTAGTATCTTGTAGATAAGAAGCTAGGTCTTCCACGTGAGGTCTGAGATAGTCGTCAACCATTTGACTTGCCTTTTCAGTCAACCGTTTCCTGACACGATAGGGCAGCGTGGATTTTTTTTTAAATCCTTGTGGATTTTGGGAAGTGCATACAGTGTGGGTGTGCGTGGAAAGGGAACATGGGGAAATTCCCAGGTTTGTTTATTAATTAGGCCCTGATGGTAAGCTGACCCAATTAATTGTCGATAGCGGATAGCCATAAGTTGTATATGACTGTCCCATATTTTTTATACCAATGTCGGTTGTTTAGCAATCGCATCACCATAGATTCGTATTGATAACATTCCATGATGACAAGGTTGCCCCCCTTATCAGAGGGTTTGATAACTAAGTTTTGATTCTTTTGTAGAGAAGATAAGGCTTCTATTTGGGAAGGTGTTAAATTTGAGTCATTTCCATTTTGTTTTTCTGATTTCCTCAGTGACTTGTTGGGTAAATTCCCAGACATTTGGATTCCCATGTAGAGCTGGGAAGGTTTTTGATTTTGGTTTATAATCTTTGGGTTGAGAAATAGCTGGAGATGGGAATTTGATTTGCGAAAGGGTAAAGGAAATAGCGGAAGCAGGTGAATCCAAGAAAAGAGATTCAGCTTCCGCGATATCTGTTTGGTCAATGTGTCCCTCATCCCACATCTCCATTAGATCTTCTAAGGCCTTGATGTCATTTAGGCTGAGAGTTTGAGGGGGGGTTGAGGTTTGGGGATTGGTAATGCGTCAGGTGGTGGCTTGGATTTGTCAAATAAAATGCGAAGCATAAGTTTTCTTGCAAATAAATTGAGATCCTTAACTCAAATTGATCAATTTTCTGTGTTGGACAAAAGGATAACCCTAGTTCCACGACAGAAACTTGATCAGGTGTAAGAGAAATAGATGAGAGATTAACTATCTCGAACCTTTTGGGATTTTCTGTGACATTGATTCTGTGCCCATGGTTTTCTTTTGGTCGTGCACTGGTTGCGTGAAAATAGGGGCCGGGCGAAAATCCAACTGTGTGATATCATTAATATTACTTACTTGCAGAAGTGCAGATTGTGTGGAAAGTGAGTTAGCTAAACCGATATTGGTGACAGATTCCCGGTGAATCGGTGCATTAGTGACAGCGTTATTTTTGGCCGTGGTGGCTCTGGTGCTCATCGGAGCCCGGCCTGTACTCACGGCTCATTTAGATGGATCCAGAAGTGCATTCAGATTTCCGTCAGTTCCGTTTAGTTAATCTCTCATCTATTTCCCTTACACCTGATCAAGTTTCTGTCTTGGAACTAGGGTTATCCTTTTGTCCAACACAGAAAATTGATCAATTTAAGTTAATTAAGGATCTCAATTTATTCGCAAGAAAAATTATGCTTCGCATTTCATTTGACAAATCCAAGCCACCACCTGACGCATTACCAATCCCCAAACTTCAACCCCCCCTCAAACTCCCAGCCTAAATTACATCAAGGCCTTAGAAGATCTAATGGAGTTATGAGACGAGGGACACATTGACCAAACAGATATCGCAGAGGCTGAATCTCTTTTCTTGGATTCACCTGCTTCTGCTATTTCCTTTACCCCTTCGCAAATCAAATTCCCATCTCCAGCTATTTCTCAACCCAAAGATTATAAACCGAAATCAAAAACCTTCCCGGCTCTACATGGGAATCCAAATGTCTGGGCATTTACCCAACAAGTCACTGAGGAAATCAAAAAAACAAAATGGAAGGGGCTCCATGACTCAAATTTAACACCTTCCCAAATAGAAGCCTTATCCTCTCTATAAAAGAATCAAAACTTAGTTATCAAACCCTCTGATAAGGGGAGCAACCTTGTCATCATGGAATGTTATCAATACGAATCTATGGTGATGTGATTGCTAAACAACCGACATTGGTATAAAAAAATATGGGACAGTCATATACAACTTATGGCTATCCACTATCGACAATTAATTGGGTCAGCTTACCATCGGGACCTAATTAATAAACATACCTGGGAATTTCTCAATGTTCCCTTTCCATGCACTCCCACACTGTATGCACTTCCTAAAATCCACAAGGATTTAAAAAAAACCCCAGGCCACCCTATCGTGTCAGGAAACGGTTGTTTGACCGAAAAGGCAAGTCAAATGGTTGACGACTATCTCAGACCTCACGTGGAAGACCTAGCTTCTTATCTACAAGATACTAGAGAACTTCTCAAAGCCCTTGATGGTCTGGCTCTTCCCACTGAGGCATGGCTGATCTGTCTAGATGTAGAGGCCCTCTACAACGCCATTACCCATGATAGGGGTATTGGGGTTGTAGAGGGTTTCATCTCACTCAATAGTGAGACAGCTCTCCAGCTTATAATCAATTTATTTTGGACCTTTTGCGATTTATCCTACACAACAATGTCTTCATTTTTAAATGCTCCCACTACCTCCAGATACAGGGAGTAGCCATGGGAACTAATTGTGCTCCTTCCTATGCAAACCTGTATCTGGGGGGGTGGGATCGTGACTTATCTTTTGACGATGATTTTCAGCAGTTTTTTGAATTGATACCAATTTGGAGACGATACATTGACAATATTTTCTTTGTATGGACAGGATCCCGTGATGATTTATCCCTCTTTTTTGAGAGTTTGAAATCAAATCAATACAATCTCACTTTCACCATGGAAGCCAGCCAAGACAGGCTGACTTTCCTAGACATACAAATCTTCATCAATGAAGATAGAACCATAGGTACCATACTTTATCGCAAACCCTCAGTGGGTAACTCACTCCTCCATGCTACCAGCTCACATCCTCCATCCCTGATCACTAACATACCTTATGGACAATATCTCCTTCTCAGGAGAAATTGTAGTGAAAACAATCATTTTGAGCAGGAAGCCAGGGTTCTACAAAACCGTTTAAAACTTTGTGGCTATAGCAGTAAGTGCCTAAAAAAGGCCTATGCTAGGGCCAAAAAACAGAACAGATCTGACCTCATCCATGGCCTCCCAACTCTAAATTCAACTTCAGGACTAAGACTAATTACCAGATACTCTGGACAACACAAACAAATACGTGATCTGATGCAAAGTGCAAAGACACTGGTACCTCCTTATGGGGGACCCACATGTTTTCAAACATTTAAAGAACTATCCTGAAATAACCTACAGACAATCACGATCCATTAAAGACAAAATTGTACATAGCCACTATGCTTCACCCCCCATCATCACCAATGAAAGCAAAAGGTACCAGACCCTGTCATAAATGTGGCTTCTGCAGATATATCCATGCAACACGGAGTGTGGCTCTCCCAAATGGTTGCACCTATTTTCCCAAATTTTCAGTCACCTGTCAATCGGTTGGGATTGTCTACCTGATGACTTGTGGCTTTAATGCCTTCTATGTGGGAAAAACAAAACGCCCATTCTTTCACCGTTTTCTCCTTAGTCTCTAAAAAGAAGATGGAGACACCCATCAGTTGGCATATGGGCCTCTTCCATCAATTTGATGACACTATGATGCACTTTACAGCCCTGGAACATGTTCCCCCGATGTAAGAGGAGGGATTATGACCAGATCTTATTACAACGGGAGGCAAAGTGGATCTCAAATTTATGTGCTCTTCAATATCCCGGTCTCAATGACGCCTTCAGTTTTAAGCCATTTCTTTAGACTATGTGTGTTTTTTTTTCGAATCTTATTTGATATCTTTTGAGTTTTTCCAAATTCATGTTGTGCCAAATTGTGTGGCCTACAAAAAATAGATATTCAATAAATGTATATATGTATGTAATTCATTCTTGAATATCCAATCTCATGCATAATTTTCATTTTTACAATTATTCAATTTTCTCTCCATGCCTTCTCCCAATTTCAAGCCTCTTTCCCTTTTTTAGTTTGCACAGACGCCCTGGGCACTCCTGATGTATGGTCCCTAATCAATGACCTCTATCGTCAGTGCCCTCTATGTGTTAATATGCGCCCTTTTCCACCTCTCGCCATCACACCCTCCCCTCTTTTTTTTTTTTTTTTCCATCCCGCCAAGAGGTCTGATCCCGTGATCAATTTGTTTTCGACCCGGTCTCACTCTCTCCTGTGCCTTTTTGCCCTCCTCCTTCCATCTTAGGGCAACTGACTTTTTAACACGGCGATCAGTGACTGCGCATTATAGGCGCAGCCCTGACGCCATGCTTGTGTGTGCGGGCGCATGCGCAGTAACACTCTCCTTATGTCTGCGGCACGGCGGTGGTGAAAGACACCGCCGCGCCGGAGTTTAGTACAAATAGGAGGAATCCCTCCCTGTTTCCCCATCACTCCTCTGCTGGACACATCCAGGACAAGACGGAAGGAGCTCTCCTTCTCTGGTGGACTTCCCCCAACCCTTACTCATTGCTTCATTGAGGTAGGTCTATGTTGCGCTATGAAAAAGCAGCCGCCTGACCCCTTATATGATACCCTCTTTTCCTTTTTAAACAATCAATACATTCAACCCTTTTTTTCTTTCTTTCACCATTACATTTTAGGGTCTGGTTGAAACTGGGTGGGTGCCGGCCCCCTCCCTCTCCAGGTCTCCCTCAATACTTGTGACCCATTACGCTATTTCCACTCCTATACATCTGCCTTTCAAAGTGTCTTTTGTCCAATTAACACTGTGGATGGGACTATCGAATTTGATTGATTCTACTAATTAACGCCGTTGAGGTAACTTTCAAAATAATAATTTTTTCTTATTTATTTGAGATATTATTACCCAATTATTTTGATTTAACAAAAATATAACATAATATACTACATGCATGTATATATTTTATCCTCATTGGTCCTTCTCTCGCCAGTAAGGACTTTCTCCAACTTTGATCGCCTTTGTATTATCTCTGCAAACTTCCACATGAGGCGTTGAGTCACTGGGGTAGACTATCCATAGAGTAGAACCCTAAGCATCTAGGATTATTAGCATGGAGTATAATACATTTTTTAGGTAAGATTCCCTTTTTCAACATAGCAGTCCAATACTTTGTGTGTATATGAAATGTAGACCCTTTGCTCTTATACTATGTTTTGATAATACCAAACATTGTTCATATTTATTTATATATACAAGTTGCCCTTCTGTTTAAATGCAAAAATGTATACCTAAACGAATGATGCAATTAACAATCAATTGATCTCTCTTTCTCTTTTGTTTTTGTTTCTTTATATAATCTTTAGTACAACAATGATGCCACATGCTAAATCTCCTGAAGAAGCTCTATAGGAGCGAAACATGTTGAGAAAAGTGGTATTCTTATCATGATGTGTGATTATATTTTATTAAATTTCTGTATTTCTATTTGATATTATATTCCCCTTCTCTTAAAAAGTTGTTTAAATAAAATCTTTGATCTTAATAAAACATCACCTTTGAATTGATATGTTCTAAACATTGCAAACTCAACACACCAAAAAAGTCCCGAGGCTTAACAAGCCTTAAAGTCCATTTCTCTTTATCAATACTTACCTGGGATGTGGTGTTATCTATGTTTGGTCCTCTGTTTAATTTTTTATGATTTTGTTCTGTTGTAGTCTGGATCAGTGGTGATACTACCAGGGTCACAAAGGTTGCACTTGAGACCAGGCCCTGGCATTCTACCACTGTAGGGGGGCCAAGATGGCAGGAAGGGGGCCCACTTCAGAACATGGGCTCAGTTCACACTTCTGTGATCCCAGCATTTTGCAACTTGCTTGCAATTTCCTTGTGACTTGGTTGCGATTCTGTGATTGAACATTGTGGTCTATGGCACTCAAATCGCACCAAAGTCACAGAAAGGTATTGCAGGATCCTTTTTCTTTGTTGCTGTGACTTGAGTTGCCTTGATTATGACAGCACCCATTGAAATGAATGTGTTTTGACTTGTCATGCGATTTTGTGTTGCAAGTCACATGATGAGTCGCAGCAGTGTGAGGTTATAATGGGCCCAAGACAGGAACAAGTGGAAAAGGCTAAAGAAAGAGCCCCTGCCTCAGAGGTAAGAGCCCCACTCTTTGAGGAAAGGGCCTAGGACTGATGGAAAGGGCAGCAGCAGTCATATTGGCTCTTCATGGTTTTTTGCACTGGGACCCTGAAGGTTCTAGTTACTCCTCTGGTCTGGATGGTGTGTCCATAGTTTGGATGCTTCCACAGTCCTCCTGTATTTCATGGGATATCTTCTTTTAAGCTCCCATTATTCGAGTTTATGGTTAGAATACAATATTTTCAACTCTGTCTTATAAATACTATGTCATGTGTGTATGAGGAATAAAATATTCTCTTCTCTCTCACAAAGACATCAGCAAGGAACACAGAGAGTCTATGAAAGAGAAGTTCCAGAGGATTCTAGAATATAATTCCCGTGTTTATCTAAATGAAAGATTCACCAATTTATTGATGATAAACAGACCCCAGAATAAAGAGGGAAAAGAAGAAGAAATAAAGAGTTCAGGCAGAAGACATCTACAGATCATGGAGAAAAGATCCCCAACCACAATCCAGGCCCTCTTTGACCCTGATGAATATGCGATTATCCCTAAGATTGTGGTGTTACAAGGAGCTGCTGGGATTGGAAAAACAATGACCTCCAAGAAGATCATGCTGGACTGGGCCTCTGGGAAGCTCTACCAAGACAAGTTTGATTTTGTGTTTTATCTGAGCTGTAGAGAAATCAACACCATCCCTGGAAACATAAGCCTTGTGGGACTTTTATCCAGAACCTGCAGACTACAGAGTTCAGAAGACCTGGTGTCTATTCTGAAGGATCCTGGAAGTCAGAGAAAACTTCTCACCATAGTTGATGGGTTTGATGAACTGAGGTGGACTCTGGAGGAGAAATCTGAGGGCTGTCCTGACATTTCTATGGAAACCCACAAAGAAATAATTCTCCAAAGCTTGCTCAGGAGACAGGTTCTCCCACAATCTTCTCTGATCATCACCACAAGGTCACTGGCCATGGAGAAACTTAACACATTCATCGATGATTCTCGCAATGTGGAAATCCAGGGATTTACAAGAGACGATCGAGAGGAATATGTCCATAAATTCTTTGTAAATAAAGAAGATGCAGGCAAGGTTCTCTGTATAACAAAAGAGAATGACGTTGTGTACACCATGTGTGCCATCCCCATCACATGCTGGATTGTCTGCACTGTAATGAAACAAGAAATAAGAAGAAAAGATTTGGATATAATTCAGTGTAATACAATGACTTCAGTTTACCTTCTCTTCCTGGAGGTTTTACTAACCCATCACAGCAAGAAGGAGCAGTCTGTATACAGGAAACAAACCTGTCTGAGGAAGCTGTGTGCTCTGGCCAATCAGGGAGTTCAGAACCAACAAATCTTATTTGAGAAGAAAGATCTAGAAAGACATGGACTTTCTCTGGATGAGGTGGAGTCTGTATTTCTGAATGAGAACATATTTCTTTGTGATGTCCGCACCCAGTCCTGCTACAGCTTCATCCACCTGAGTGTACAGGAGTTCCTTGCTGCTCTGTATTATGGGATGAATGATGGTTGGTTTGGATTTATGAAACGTACTTTCCTCCCAAGGATCTGTAAAGGGAAATCACTCCATGAACTCAGTTCAGATTACTCACATTTAGCATTATCTATACAATTCCTGTTTGGTCTCTTAAATGCAAATCAGGTGAAGACATTCTCAGAGAACACAGGAATCACCATCTCACTCCGAGCCAAATCTGCTATGAGAAAATGGGCCATGAAGGGCATCAAGCAGACTTTCTATACTCAGACCATCTTCTGTCTGTATGAGACTCAGGATGAGGACTTCATTAGGAGCGTCATGTCTGGTTGTACAAATTTGAACCTATTGGGCTCAGATACTGATCACTTGTGGATGAACAGGAATTATTCCAAGCAGCTGAACTATTGCTTGAAGACTTTGAAGAGAGAAAGTTTTCAGTCTTTACATTTTTCATCTCTCACTGTGGGTCCAGAGTGCCAGAAACTTCTATCTCCATTCCTACACAGGAGTCTGAAGGTCATGTAAGTGAGTGTGCGGATATTCTAACTGAATTCAGAGAATGGGCATGAACCTGCATACAGTATAATGGTGATTATCAGACATGTTCTCCATCTACCACACTTTTTACAAGTCCTGGGAACTCACACTTTCCTCAGCCCTAAGCCCTGGTTAACACTACAGCAATTTTCCAGCGACCTGCCACATTCTGATGACATGTAAAGTCGCAGGTCAAGTGAAAACACAAAGATTTTAATGGGCGCTGTCTTAATTGCTGCGTTTTGAGTCACTGCAACAAAAGAAAACTCTTCCTGCACTACTTTTGGGCGATGTTTGTGCTGCACGACTCCCATAGACTTCCATGAAAAATTCCAACAAACAAAAAATAAAAAACACAAAGACTTCTACACACCCTAAAGAGTTAAACTACAAAAAGAGATTTATTGCTTAAAAAAGCAATGTACAACAATTTATTAGCACAATGACCCAACCCCCCAATATACTCCAACCCTCCCCAAAAATATTCCTCTTAAAACCAGACACACTATGAAGGGCAAAAGTACCCCTTGTGAAACTGAGGGTCAAAAAAAGTGCAAAAAAACCCACAATAGGCAAGCCCACCCTCCCCAATGCAAAGCACCCCCTTAATTCCTATATGATGACTCAAAGCCAGCTAAAACAGGATCTCAGCCCCTGGAAGCAGCTCAATTGGGCAATCATAGGGACGATGGGGTGGCAGAGAGTCCGCTCCCTTCTTGCTGAACACATCCGCAAATTCCCGATAGGCCTCTGGTATGGTTTGAAGCAGGTCTTGGTCAATGTCCATACAAAGTAAAGTAGCAGCAGAGTTAGGGGGTTCAGGTAAGCAATGTTTTTGGCAGTAGGGTGACCGAAACTTAATTTCACCCATAGACCAGTTAACGTGAGGGTTATGGGCCTGGAGTCAGGGCATGCCCAAAATTATCAGAAATAATGGAGATGAAATAACGTCCAGAGTTAGGATCTCTTTGTGTTGAGATAAACAGGTGGCAGACAGAGGAAGGGTTTCTTGAGAGACTTGTCCTGATTTTATGTGGGACCCATCGGCCAGAAAAACTGAGAGTCTGTGTGTCTTGTCTTTTAGGGGAAGATTTTGTTGAGTAGCGAAAGCAGAGTCAATAAAACAGCTACATGCCCCAGAATCAATAATGGCGTTAACCTGGATTGTTCTTCCCTGGAGCTGTAATGAGAGAGGGAGAGCAAGTTGAGTTGCATTGGCGGTTAAGGTGGATAAACTGGCCGGAGTAGAAGAAAAACACTTACGAGTCTTGACTGGACAGTAGTTCACGTAGTGGCCCGCCCCACCACAGTAGAGACAGAGGTTTAGCTGGCGTCTGCGCGCCCATTCTTCTGGGGGCAAAGTAGAGCGCATAAGTCCCAGTTGCATTGGCTCGGGAGCATCAGGTGTTTGGGTGGCCGGACTTGGGCAGGCAGGAGGTAGATACCGGGAGGCAGGAACCGGAACTCTTGCAGTCATCCACATAGGGTGCGCTTACTGGGAAGAATGTTCAGACCAGCGCTCACGAAGGCGACGGTCAATATGGATGGTAAGAGCGATGAGTTCTTCAAGGGTATTGGGTATCCCTACCCGGGCAAGATCATCCTTTAGACTCTCAGATAACCCCACGTGGAACTGATGACGTAAAGCTGCGAGTGTCCGCGCTCCAGTGTCGGAAACATAGTCCGTAACATAGTCCTCGGCCGGCCTGTGGCCTTGCTGGAGCACGAACAAAGCTGCCTCATCGGTGGCAGTCCGCTGAGGGTCCTCATACAACTGGGCCATTGCTTCAAAAAAGGCAGACAAAGACTGGATCTGTACAGAGTTGGTTTCAGGCAGGCGGTGGGCCCAGGTCTGGGGTTCCCCCTGAAGAAGGGATATGACAAATCCCACTTTAGTAGCATCCAAGGAAAAAGTCTGTGGCTGTAGGGCGAAGTAAAGTTGACAGGCGCTGCGGAAGGCCAGAAACTTGGTTCGGTCACCAGAAAACTTCTCAGGAATGGTGACCCTTGGTTCAGGTGGGAGCATGACCACAGAGGGTGGTGCAGCAGCTTGTGCTGGAGCAGCTGCAGAGGCCACACCTCCAGGACCACTAAGGTTCAGCACTTGACCCTCCAGTCTGTTGTAGCTGTCTTGTAAAGTCTTTACTGCCTGGGTGAGTGCCGCTAGGTGCGTACAGATCTCCTTGATAGGAGAGGTCTCTCCTGCGGGCTCAGTCATGGCTGTTCGTACTGTTAGGTACCTGGTAGTTGAGCCTGACTGGTAGAAGGAGACCTCTCTTAAACGCTGGTTCAGGAGCCACTGGAAGTGGGAACAGTGGTCTCTTGAGCACAGTGGGTAGGAGGGCCTGATGCAGGTTCCTGCGGTAGCAAACACTGGAACTGGGAAGACGTTCCTCCGGGATTGCTGAGCTGCGGATGCAGGTAGGCTGAAGCGGATCAGTAGGCAGACAGGTGGATGATTAGGCAGCAGCAGAACCTGGAGCTTGGCAGAGCAGGCTGGAAGCAGCGTCACAGGACACAGGCAAAGCAGAGTCAGACAGTCCGTTTGGCAGGAGATAAGGCAAGTATATAGCAGAAGGGATAATCCAAGAATAGTCAGGCAGGCAGGAATTCGGCAACGGGTCACAAGATATAAGCGAGGTCAGGCAGGCCGGGTCGGATAGGAGACAGGAGAATGGTCAGACGGAGCCAGGTCACTAGCAATACAACAACAGGCAGGATACAGGAACTCAGGTGCAGAGCTGCAGATGAACATCACCTGATGGAAGCATCTGACAGTCTTTTAAAGGGCCCTTGGCGCCAAAACAGCGAACGGGCGCGCGCGGGAGCGCTCCAGCGCCCCCTGGTGGAGATTTCAGCAGAATTGCCCTGGGGAGGCCCCTCATGCACCTGCGCGCACGCATGTTCGCCCGACGGCCACTGATATGCCCCTGACAACCACTGGGCAAAGTGGGAGGCCACAGTCTGCCTTTCCTGTGGGTTGGAAGGAAACTGTGGAGTCAAACAAGAAAAAAAAAATAATCATTTTGCACCTAAACAGGGAAAGCAGATTAGACATAAACATTCTTGGCCAACATCAAGATAACATTTATTTTAGGGAGTTTTGAAAGACCAAGGTATAAGGTACACCTATCAGATTCCCCCCCCCCTCATGGGCCATTTATAACATTTTAGGGGGGAGATCTTTTGGACAGGTAACCCTCTCCACCTTTATTGAGAGATGAATGCCTAAATAATGTGTATTACTTTGGCCAGCCCCTCCTTACTTGCACTATTGACAGCCCACTGGAAAGGTAAGAAGTGTCATAATACAAAGATATAAATACACATTGTACACATTTTAGCACATTTGGACATTCTGCTATTACCTGTCAAGATAATAATAGGATACAAAAACTTTAAACAGTACCATTTGATAGTATACAGGCAGGCCCTTGCACTACATGCTTTGGGGAATTCATCCATACATCTGACCACAAAAGAGGTGGGTATAGTGTGTATGGGTTTGGCAAAGTCAGCAGATAGATGATTGAGGATAGAGAATTGGTATCAGCTGACTTAGCAGTTGGGGGGAGGGAGGGTTCCAAATGATTTGGGGACCCCCCAAAAAAGCCTCTGGCACTCTGCCTGAATTTAAAGCACAAATCACATTTTAAAACATTTTAGGGGGTTTTTAGGGTAAAGCACTACTATGGAGCTGACAAAATACACTGTTAAGTGACTACATGAGGTGAATATAGGGCCAGGAGACCATGCTGGGGAGGTAAGTGAAGGCAAATATGCATGAAGGACAAAAAAATAAGTACATAAAAATCCAGCATGCATGAGGACAAAGGGGACATTCACAGCATATTCCAATTATGGTAATTAGGGAATGAGGAAAGAAATACAATATATTATCAAACATTAAATACAATAAAATGTGATATTAAAGGATAAATCTTACCTTAATATAATCCTTCTGCAGGACCTGGATGATGGCAGAACAGGTCTCAGGGATAATGATCCCCAGAGCCTGGGGGGAGATGCCTGTTGAGAACTTAAGATCCTGCAGGCTTCTCCCCATCGCCAAGTACCGCAGGGTGGCAACTAGCCTCTGCTCCAGAGTGATGGCTTGCCTCATGCAGGTATCCTGCCTGCTGATATAGGGGGTCAGCAAAGCCAACAAACGGTGAAATACGGGGTCCGTCATCCAGAGAAAGTTCCTAAAATCATCAGGATTATTCTCACGGATCTCACGGAGCAAAGGCATGTGACAGAACTGGTCATGCTGAAGCAACTAATTCTTGGTCCATGAACTCCTCCCCACCCTGTTCATGGACTGGACTTGTGTCAAGGTAAGGACCCCAACACCAAGCCCCCGCACAGCACGAACTCTACGAGGAGTACGTATACGCAACATGGCTAGAAAACGGTCGGCTGCTCAGAACGAAGTAACAGAACGCACTGAAGAACAGCAAGGTCTGTGAAGAGCGACCTGAAAAACAGCAACGAGTGGACAAGAACGCACTGAATAATCCAATACGAACTGACTGCATGCACTGAAGAGCAGATACAAACCCACAAGCACAAACTGAACACCAGAAAACGATCTGAAAACCACGAGTCTGAAAAAGCGTGAACCGTCTCTCACCAAACTTTTACTAACACGAGATTAGCAAAAGGAGCCCAAAGGGTGCCGCGCTTGGTTCAGAACTGCCCTTTTCTAGTCTCGTCATACGTGGTGTACGTCACCGCGTTCTTGGCGATTGGAAATTCCGACAACTTTGTGCGACCGTGTGTATGCAAGACAAGTTCGAGCCAACATCCGTTGGAAAAAATCCATGGATTTTGTTGTCGGAATGTCCGATCGTGTGTACAGGGCATTAGAGCTGTGAAAATGTGGAATAGACTCCCGCCAGAGGTGGTTCTGGTCAGCTCAGTAGATTGCTTTAAGAAAGGCCTGGATACTTTCCTAAATGTACATAATATAACTGGGTACTAGCATTTATAGGTAAAGTTGATCCAGGTAAAGTCTGATTGCCTCTTGGGGAATCAGGAAGGAATTTTTGTCCCTTGCTGTAGCAAATTGGAGCATGCCCTGCTGGGGTTTTTTACCTTCCTCCGGATCAACTGTGGGTATAGAATTGTGTATATTGGATTGCGCGATATATATATATATATATATATATATTTTATGGTTGAACTGGATGGACTTGTGTCTTTTTCAACCTGACTAACTATGTAACTATGATAGATTTTGAAACAGGTAACATACTAGATTTAGAGAGGAAGAGAGGGAGAAGTAGATCCCGTAACAGATCCCACAAACAAGATGGTAGGAATAATAGCCAAAAATCCAAAGGTGAATATAGATACCCCAGGGGGATAATAGTAGAAAAAGGAAAAGAAGAAGAAATAGGAACAGAAAGAGAAATAAGACAAATACAGTATCAGAACTCATCCAGGATGGAGAACTCTACTTTGCAAGGGAGCAGGGTAACAACAAGACTCCAGAAGAGCCAGACATGAATGTCATTAATCTTACTGCAAACACACTCAGTTGGGATCATCTATCTGTATTGAGCAGGGGACTGGGGTTCTCTCCATGCAATAAAGGTAATTCATTTGAGATCTATAAGGATATATGTCTCTTTTTAACCACTTGCCGACCGCCTAACGTATATATACGTCGGCAGAATGGCACGGGCAGGCAGAATCACGTACCTGTACGTGATCTGCCTCCCGCGGGCGGGGGGTCCCATCGGACCCCCCCCCGGTGCCATCGGCGGTCGGCATCTGACTGGGAGCGTCGGGAGGCGAGGGGGAGACCATCCGATCGTGGCCCCCCCCTCGCGATCGCTCCCAGCCAATGGGAATCCTCCTCTGCCTGTGTGTAGTTTCACACAGGCAGAGGATGTGATGTCATCTCTCCTCGGTCTGGCAGTTTCCGTCCAGCGCCGAGGAGAGAAGACATGTAAGTCCACACAACACAAACACACACAGTAGAACATGCCAGGCATACTTTACACCCCCGATCCCCCCCCCGATCGCCCCCCGATCCCCCCCCAATCACCCCCCCCCCCCCCTGTCACAAACTGACATTAGCAGTATTTTTTTTTTTTTTTTTCTGATTACTGCATAGTGTCAGTTTGTGACAGTTACAGTGTTAGGGCAGTGAATATTACCCCCCTTTAGGTCTAGGATACCCCCCTAACCCCCCCTAATAAAGTTTTAACCCCTTGATCACCCCCTGTCACCAGTGTCACTAAGCGATCATTTTTCTGATCGCTGTATTAGTGTCGCTGGTGACGCTAGTTAGTGAGGTAAATATTTAGGTTCGCCGTCAGCGTTTTATAGCGACAGGGACCCCCATATACTATCTAATAAAGGTTTTAACCCCTTGATTGCCCCCTAGTTAACCCTTTCACCACTGATCACCGTATAACTGTTACGAGTGACGCTGGTTAGTTCGTTTATTTTTTATAGTGTCAGGGCACCCGCCGTTTATTACCGAATAAAGGTTTAGCCCCCTGATCGCCCGGCGGTGATATGCGTCGCCCCAGGCAGCGTCAGATTAGCGCCAGTACTGCTAACACCCACGCACGCAGCATACGCCTCCCTTAGTGGTATAGTATCTGATCGGATCAATATCTGATCCGATCAGATCTATACTAGCGTCCCCAGCAGTTTAGGGTTCCCGAAAACGCAGTGTTAGCGGGATCAGCCCAGATACCCGCTAGCACCTGCGTTTTGCCCCTCTGCCCGGCCCACCCAAGTGCAGTATCGATCGATCACTGTCACTTACAAAACACTAAACGCATAACTGCAGCGTTCGCATAGTCAGGCCTGATCCCTGCGATCGCTAACAGTTTTTTTGGTAGCGTTTTGGTGAACTGGCAAGCACCAGCCCCAGGCAGCGTCAGATTAGCGCCAGTACCGCTAACACCCACGCACCGTACACCTCCCTTAGTGGTATAGTATCTGATCGGATCAATATCTGATCTGATCAGATCTATACTAGCGTCCCCAGCAGTTTAGGGTTCCCACAAACGCAGTGTTAGCGGGATCAGCCCAGATACCTGCTAGCACCTGCGTTTTGCCCCTCCGCCCGGCCCAGCCCAGCCCACCCAAGTGCAGTATCGATCGATCACTGACACTTACAAAACACTAAACGCATAACTGCAGCGTTCGCAGAGTCAGGCCTGATTCCTGCGATCGCTAACAGTTTTTCTGGTAGCGTTTTGGTGAACTGGCAAGCACCAGCCCCAGGCAGCGTCAGGTTAGCGCCAGTACCGCTAACACCCACGCACGCAGCATACGCCTCCCTTAGTGGTATAGTATCTGATTGGATCAATATCTGATCCGATCAGATCTATACTAGCGTCCCCAGCAGTTTAGGGTTCCCACAAACGCAGTGTTAGCGGGATCAGCCCAGATACCTGCTAGCACCTGCGTTTTGCCCCTCCGCCCGGCCCAGCCCAGCCCACCCAAGTGCAGTATCGATCGATCACTGTCACTTACAAAACACTAAACACATAACTGCAGCGTTCGCAGAGTCAGGCCTGATCCTTGCGATCGCTAACAGTTTTTTTGGTAGCGTTTTGGTGAACTGGCAAGCACCAGTGGCCTAGTACACCCCGGTCGTAGTCAAACCAGCACTGCAGTAACACTTGGTGACGTGGCGAGTCCCATAAGTGCAGTTCAAGCTGGTGAGGTGGCAAGCACAAGTAGTGTCCCGCTGCCACCAAGAAGACAAACACAGGCCCGTCGTGCCCATAGTGCCCTTCCTGCTGCATTCGCCAATCCTAATTGGGAACCCACCGCTTCTGCAGCGCCTGTACTTCCCCCATTCACATCCCCAACCAAATGCAGTCGGCTGCATGAGAGGCATTTTCTTTATGTCCTCCCGAGTACCCCTACCCAACGAACCCCCCCAAAAAAGATGTCGTGTCTGCAGCAAGCGCGGATATAGACGTGACACCCGCTATTATTGTCCCTCCTGTCCTGACAATCCTGGTCTTTGCATTGGTGAATATTTTGAACGCTACTATGCACTAGTTGAGTATTAGCGTAGGGTACAGCATTGCACAGACTAGGACACACTTTCACAGGGTCTCCCAAGATGCCATCGCATTTTGAGAGACCCGAACCTGGAACCGGTTACAGTTATAAAAGTTAGTTACAAAAAAAAGTGTAAAAAAAAAAAAAAAACACATACAAAAATATAAAATAAAAAAAAAATAGTTGTCGTTTTATTGTTCTTTCTCTCTCTATTCTCTCTCTCTATTGTTCTGTTCTTTTTTACTGTATTCTATTCTGCAATGTTTTATTGTTATTATGTTTTATCATGTTTGCTTTTCAGGTATGCAATTTTTTATACCTTACCGTTTACTGTGCTTTATTGTTAACCATTTTTTTGTCTTCAGGTACGCCATTCACGACTTTGAGTGGTTATACCAGAATGATGCCTGCAGGTTTAGGTATCATCTTGGTATCATTCTTTTCAGCCAGCGGTCGGCTTTCATGTAAAAGCAATCCTAGCGGCTAATTAGCCTCTAGACTGCTTTTACAAGCAGTGGGAGGGAATGCCCCTCCCCCCCCAACGTCTTCCGTGTTTTTCTCTGGCTCTCCTGTCTCAACAGGGAACCTGAAAATGCAGCCGGTGATTCAGCCAGCTGACCATAGAGCTGATCAGAGACCAGAGTGGCTCCAAACATCTCTATGGCCTAAGAAACCGGAAGCTACGAGCATTTTATGACTTAGATTTCGCCGGATGTAAACAGCGCCATTGGGAAATTGGGAAAGCATTTTATCACACCGATCTTGGTGTGGTCAGATGCTTTGAGGGCAGAGGAGAAATCTAGGGTCTAATAGACCCCAATTTTTGCAAAAAAGAGTACCTGTCACTACCTATTGCTATGATAGGGGATATTTACATTCCCTGAGATAACAATAAAAATGATTAAAAAAAAAAAAAATGAAAGGAACAGTTTAAAAATAAGATAAAAAAATAATAATAATAAAGAAAAAAAAAAAAAAAAAAAAAAAAGCACCCCTGTCCCCCCTGCTCTCGCGCTAAGGCGAACGCAAGCGTCGGTCTGGCGTCAAATGTAAACAGCAATTGCACCATGCATGTGAGGTATCGCCGCGAAGGTCAGATCGAGGGCAGTAAGTTTAGCAGTAGACCTCCTCTGTAAATCTAAAGTGGTAACCTGTAAAGGCTTTTAAAGGCTTTTAAAAATGTATTTAGTTTGTCGCCACTGCACGTTTGTGCGCAATTTTAAAGCATGTCATGTTTGGTATCCATGTACTCGGCCTAAGATCATCTTTTTTATTTCATCAAACATTTGGGCAATATAGTGTGTTTTAGTGCATTAAAATGTAAAAAAGTGTGTTTTTTCCCCAAAAAATGCGTTTGAAAAATCGCTGCGCAAATACTGTGTGAAAAAAAAAAATGAAACACCCACCATTTTAATCTGTAGGGCATTTGCTTTAAAAAAAATATATAATGTTTGGGGGTTCAAAGTAATTTTCTTGCAAAAAAAAATTATTTTTTTATGTAAACAATAAGTGTCAGAAAGGGCTTTGTCTTCAAGTGGTTAGAAGTGTGGGTGATGTGTGACATAAGCTTCTAGATGTTGTGCATAAAATGCCAGGACAGTTCAAAACCCCCCCAAATGACCCCATTTTGGAAAGTAGACACCCCAAGCTATTTGCTGAGAGTCATGTTGAGTCCATGGAATAATTTATATTGTGACACAAGTTGCGGGAAAGAGACAATTTTTTATTTTTTTTATTTTTTTTTGCGCAAAGTTGTCACTAAATGATATATTGCTCAAACATGCCATGGGAATATGTGAAATTACACCCCAAAATACATTCTGCTGCTTCTCCTGAGTACGGGGATACCACATGTGTGGGACTTTTTGGGAGCCTAGCCGCGTACGGGACCCCGAAAACCAAGCACCGCCTTCAGGCTTTCTAAGGCCGTAAATTTTTGATTTCACTCTTCACTGCCTATCACAGTTTCGGAGGCCATGGAATGCCCAGGTGGCAAAAAAACCCCCCAAATGACCCCATTTTGGAAAGTAGACACCCCAAGCTATTTGATGAGAGGTATAGTGAGTATTTTGCAGACCTCACTTTTTGTCACAAAGTTTTGAAAATTGAAAAAAGAAAAAAAAAAAATTTTTTTCTCGTCTTTCTTTATTTTCAAAAACAAATGAGAGCTGCAAAATACTCACCATGCCTCTCAGCAAATAGCTTGGGGTGTCTACTTTCCAAAATGGGGTCATTTGGGGGGGGTTTGTGCCACCTGGGCATTCCATGGCCTCCGAAACTGTGATAGGCAGTGAGGAGTAAAATCAAAAATGTACGCCCTTAGAAATCCTGAAGGCAGTGATTGGTTTTCGGGGTCCCGTACGCGGCTAGGCTCCCAAAAAGTCCCACACATGTGGTATCCCCATACTCAGGAGAAGCAGCTAAATGTATTTTGGGGTGCAATTCCACATATGCCCATGGCCTGTGTGAGCAATATATCATTTAGTGACAACTTTGTGCAAAAAAAAAAAAAAAAAAAAAAAAAATTTGTCACTTTCCCGCAACTTGTGTCAAAATATAAAACATTCCATGGACTCAACATGCCTCAAAGCAAATAGCTTGGGGTGTCTACTTTCCAAAATGGGGTCATTTGGGGGGGTTTTATGTCATCTGGGCATTTTATGGCCTTCAAAACTGTGATAGGTAGTGAGGAGTAAAATCAAAAATGTACGCCCTTAGAAATCCTGAAGGCAGTGATTGGTTTTCGGGGCCCCGTACGCAGCTAGGCTCCCAAAAAGTCTCACACATGTGGTATCCCCATACTCAGGAGAAGCAGCTAAATGTATTTTGGGGTGCAATTCCACATATGCCCATGGCCTGTGTGAGCAATATATCATTTAGTGACAACTTTTTGTAATTTTTTTTTTTTTTTGTCATTGTTCAATCACTTGGGACAAAAAAAATGAATATTCAATGGGCTCAACATGCCTCTCAGCAAATTCCTTGGGGTGTCTACTTTCCAAAATGGGGTCATTTGTGGGGGTTTTGTACTGCCCTGCCATTTTAGCACCTCAAGAAACGACATAGGCAGTCATAAATTAAAGGCTGTGTAAATTCCAGAAAATGTACCCTAGTTTGTAGACGCTATAACTTTTGCGCAAACCAATAAATATACACTTATTGACATTTTTTTTACCAAAGACATGTGGCCGAATACATTTTGGCCTAAATGTATGACTAAAATTGAGTTTATTGGATTTTTTTTAGAACAAAAAGTAGAAAATATCATTTTTTTTCAAAATTTTCGGTCTTTTTCCGTGTATAGCGCAAAAAATAAAAACGGCAGAGGTGATCAAATACTATCAAAAGAAAGCTCTATTTGTGGGAAGAAAAGGACGCAAATTTCGTTTGGGTACAGCATTGCATGACCGCGCAATTAGCAGTTAAAGCGACGCAGTGCCGAATTGTAAAAAGTGCTCTGGTCAGGAAGGGGGTAAAACCTTCCGGGGCTGAAGTGGTTAAGAAGAGTTAATTTCAAACTTATGTTCTTTGGAAAAAATAATGATGCAAAAATTGGGGCTCAGCCCAGTGCATTGATGGAGATGATTCACAACTAGTTGATTATATTGAGGGAAACACCTGGATAGACTCAACGATCCTTGATCTACCTCCAACCTCAGGTTTAACCAATAAATCACAACTCTTCCCTAGTTTTCCCTAGTCGGGACACCGAAAACCAATCACCGCCTTCAGGATTTCTAAGGGCGTAAATTTTTGATTTCACTCCTCACTACCTATCACAGTTTCGAAGGCCATAAAATGCCAAGATAGCACAAAACCCCTCCAAATGACCCCATTTTGGAAAGTAGACACCCCAAGCTATTTGCTGAGAGGCATGGTGAGTATTTTGCAGCTCTCATTTGTTTTTGAAAATGAAGAAAGAAAAGAAAAAAGTATTTTTTTTCTTTTTTCAATTTTCAAAACTTTGTGACAAAAAGCGAGGTCTGCAAAATACTCACCATACCTCTCAGCAAATAGCTTGGGGTGTCTACTTTCCAAAATGGGGTCATTGGGGGGGGTTGAGCCATCTGGGCATTCCATGTACTCCGAAACTGTGAGAGGCAGTGAGGAGTGGAATCAAAAATTTACACCCTTAGACCCTGAAGGCAGTGATTGGTTTTTGGGGTCCCATATGCGGCTAGGCTCCCAAAAAGTCTCACAAATGTGGTAGCCCCGTACTCAGGAGAAGCAACAGAATGTATTTTGGGGTGTAATTTCACATATTCCCATGGCATGTTTGAGCAATATATCATTTAGTGACAACTTTGTGCAAAAAAATTTGTCTTTTTCCTGCAACTTGTGTCACAATATAAAATATTCCATGGACTCGACATGCCTCTCAGGAACTAGCTTGGGGTGTCTACTTTCCAAAATGGGGTCATTTGGGGGGGTTTTGAACTGTCCTGGCATTTTATGCACAACATTTAAAAGCTTATGTCACACATCACCCACTCTTCTAACCACTTGAAGACAAAGCCCTTTCTGACACTAATGCCCCGTACACACGGTCGGATTTTCCGATGGAAAATGTCCGATCGGAGCGTCTTGTCGGAAATTCCGACCGTGTGTGGGCTCCATCGGACCTTTTTCATTGGATTTTCCGACACACAAAGTTGGAGAGCAGGAGATAAAATTTTCCGACAACAAAATCCGATCGCGTCAATTCCGACCGTGTGTGGCCTGTTCCGACGCACAAAGTGCCACGCATGCTCAGATGGAATTCCAAGACGGAACAGCTTGTTCTGGTAAACTTAGCGTTCGCAATGGATACAGCACTTTCGTCACGCTGCAATGTTAAAAATGGTTTAATACAGCGCACTCTCTTCTTCTTTATAATGTGACAAGAATTAAAGGGGTTGTAAAGGTAAAAGTTTTTTTTGTAAAGGTGAAAAAACTTTTGACAATACCGCCGCCCCCAGCCCCCCGTTTTACTTACCTGACACCTCAAATCTCCGCTGCTCGCTCCCGTCTTCTCTTTTGCAGCTCAGCCTGGTCGCTGATTGGCTACAGTGGATGGATTGAAAGCAGCGCAGCCATTGGCTCGCGCTGCTGTCAATCACATCCAATGATGCGGCGGGGGCGGGGCCGAGTGATACAGTGAGCGACTATAGCCGCTGGCTGTATCACGGGAGCGCGCCCGCAATAACTAACCACCATGCGAGGGAGCTCGCATTAAGGTGGTTAGTGCTTGCGGGGAGGAGCTGAAACAGCCACCGAGGGACCCCAGAAGAGCAGGTTCGGAGCCACACTGTGCAGAACGAGCTGCACAGTGAAGGTAAGTATAACATGTTTGTTTTTTTTTTTTTTTTTAAATTTACCTTTACAACCCCTTTAAGTAGTTTTGCTGCTCATATTCACACACACTTCTCACAAAGTTTAATTTGTGTTTTTTTATTGGGATTCCCTGAATATATTGTTATTAGTTGTCACATCTGACATAATTTTTTTTTTTATTACTTTTTTTTGGGATTTTAAGCATTTTTTTTTTAATTTAATGTTTGTATTTTTTCAAAGGCTGATCTTTGTTCAATGTTATTTTTATTTTTACTCCAGAATATTTTTGTGTGTGTTTTGTGTGTCAAGTTACCCCAACACCATTGATATCTTTTATTATTTAATCTCAAGGAGATTGTTTGGTGTTGGTGTCCCTTGTTAATTTCACATTGTATATTCGAAATGTACCTGAATCCTCACAAACAAACTGTCCTTTTTGAAGTAAAACACATAGAAGAGTATAATTCAAAACAAAAATCCTTTATTAAGGTATCAGAACCAAACAAAGAGGAAGGCAGCACTGGATCAACAGGAGAAATTAGCGAAGCCTGGGACCCCCGCGGCAGACATCAATTCTTGAACATCAAAATTGGTGGCCTGAGGAGTCCATATGTAAGGGAGGGCAGTCTGGTCCAGAATTCGCAGAGATCCGGAAAGCAGCAGATGACATGTGTGTCCCCAGGCTGTGGTACCACAAGAGGCTGCATTTTTTGGCCGACCAGACTGGATCCAGGGTCCTCACTTTCTGGTCTTCCTTTCACGCTTCCTTCCCGGCTGTGGCTGTGCAGTTGGAGATGTGGCAGGAGGAGTAGGACCTGGAGGAGGAGGACCTGGAGGAGAGGGAGGACGAGGAGGAGAACCTGCAGGAGGAGGAGGAGGACCATTGCAAAGGTGTGTCTGAGCTGTAATTTGGCCCCTCATACCTTTCTTAAGAGCCTCCAATATGAGGGACTCACACATGACTTGTTGGCCCTCCTCCATCCTCTGCATTTTATATGCAATGACGGCAGCACTGTCCTCCTCCACGGTGTGTCGTGCTCCCTGGACCTCTGTAGCCCTCCAAAAGAGTCCTCTGGTAGCCTCCTGTAGGGCACTCCTCCTACTGCCACTTTCTCTTTTCAGGGGGAGTGGAGGGACCTGCAGATCAGCCAGCCGGCTCGGCCCAGCCACCTCCTGGCTGAGACTTCCCTGTGTATGAAAAAGGGACATGGTTGTAATGTTTTGCATCATCAATCACAATCCTAAATTAGTACTCCCAACTAACATCTAGTTAACATCATTGATTGGACAAGCAGAAATATTTAGAGGAATGCTATACCTGGCTCAATCTGGGCTCCTCCATGTGTTGCCTGAAAGGCCCAGGTTGGCCATCAGAAGCCTCAGCCGGAGGGGAAGGAAGCGTGGAAGGAAGACTTGAGAGGGATGGCCTGGGTTCAGTCTGGCCTTCCAGAAAATGCAGCCTGTCGTAGTACAACATCCTGGGGACATAGATGTCATCTGCTGCTCCGGATCTCTGTGAATCCAGGACTTTCTTGCGCTCCCTTAGATATGTATTCCTCAGGCCACCAATTAATTTATTTAAATAGGTGATGTCTGCCGTGGGGATCACCTGCTTCACAATTTCACACAATTGCTCCAGTGCTGCCTTCCTCTTTGCTTGGTTCTTGAAATGGGGGTGGTTAATCTCCCACAGACATGGCAGCTCCCTTAGCATCTCTACGAATACTGACATGAAGTCATTATCTTTGAGTAGCATATCCATGTTCACTGCAAGACACAACACAAGACAAAGCCTAATGTCAGACAAAACTCTCCTAATCTTCTTACAATATAGGCCTCAATGTAGAAGCAGTATAGGCACAAGTTTGTCTCTTACCTTCGTTCTTATGATCGGCGCGTCCAATGCTCCTTCCTCTGCTCACAGATCGTACGTAATACGCACGCGGGTTACACTTTATACACACTGCGCATGCGTGTAACTCCGCCCGCCCCTGACGTTCTTTATAGTCTATTCCCTGCCCCTTTTCGTTTGGCGCAGTGGGGGAGTCACAGCAGGTGCGTGATAATTGCAGGAACGAGGAGGAGGAGGAGGAAAGCCCGGATCCGGACACGTCCCGATCCAGAAGGAGACATTTTAAGGCCACAAATATGTCCTTTGGGGAGATGTTGGAGATGGTCGACATCATGAAGAGGTCCGACTATGACGGAAAGTATGGGCCTTACCCCAACCCCAATATCAGAAAGGCCAAGATCATGGCGAAAGTGATCAAAAGTCTGCACAAGAATTTCGGGGTACGACGATCGAAAGATCAGCTCAGGAAGCGGTGGTCGAACCTGAAATTGAGAGAGCCAGAGCAGTACCAAAAGATCCGGAGAGTGCTGCAAAAAAGTAAGTAGTTGTGCTGTGTTCCTATTCTTTCTGTCTTTATTCCGTTCGTGCTGCTCCATATGCTTTTATTCATTGTAACGTTTAAAAGGCCAACTTTAATGTTCATGGGCCCATTATTCGTTCGTATCAAACATTTTTCTTTCGGCCTCTAAAACACCATTGTTTAGGCCATATGCATTTTCCCACATTTTTTTTGGGCCTACTTGGATGCCAAATATTTGTTTGTGTAGATGGGTTTGTTACTCAAATGAAATGCAAACTAGATTCTGTGTAAGGAGAGGACACTGACCAGCTGTTTTCACATCTGGACACTGGAGCACTAGTGTGGGACCCCAGAACACCATTTTTATTAGGGGGCCCCACACAGGTGCTCCAGTGTATACTATAGGGGGGCTACATCTGTGAAGCTTGTACCAAACAGGTAAAGTATTGCAGCTTGACAAAGGCCAATAAAAAAAATACATCTTGGAACTCTGCCAAAATAGACAATTGTACCCCACTTCCAAGCAATGTTTCCTATTTCTAGTTCTGCCATCAAATATCTGTGTGCTAATTATACCATTTTTGTTTTACATAGGGGAGAAAAGACTCGGAGGACACCCCTCATCCGAGGAGACCAGAGACCCTCCACCTCTGGAAGAAGGGGAACTAACACCAACCCAAGAAGAGCAGGAGGAAGAGGAAGATGTGGTGGAGATTGGCACCACAACAGGTGAGTGTCTGCGACCACAGACTCAGGTAAAAGAGATAGATGGTGGCAGATTTTTGATACCTGTTTTTGTTTTGTTTCTCTCTTTTTAGGTGATCGTGATGTGAGGGATCCAGATCCTTTCACATCAGAAAGTGCCCAGATCCTGATCGGGGAGATCATGGGGTGTAATGTAGAACTACAAAACATACAGCAAAAAATCAATGATGTGATTAAAAAAAATAATAACATCATTGATGTTGTGGGGCGAATTTAAAACCCCACAAAATCACTTTTTGGATTGTGATCCAATGTTTTAAAACTTTTTGAAATGTTTTGAAAAGCCAAATTTGGAGGATGCACACAGTGTGCCAACATGTGCTATCTGCCATCACGGGAGATCAATGGACGCGTTTTGGGGGTGCAACCCCTTCCTCAATTATAAAATCGCATTGAGGAAGGGCTTGCTCCCCCAAAACACGTCCCTTGATCCCCCCTGATGGCAGATAGCACATGTTGACATTCGTAAATTGGTGTGCATCTTCCAAATTTGGCTTTTCCAGGGGTGATTTCCCCCCATCTGAACGCTATATCAAACACAGTTCCTAAATACTGATGTCTGATATAGCCTTCAGGTTTTACCTAATGTGAACTTTGTAAGTTCAAGTTTTTTGTCTTTCTTGTTGGTTTTACACAGGCCTGTTTGATCTTAAATGGACATTTCGATTTTTGATAATGCTACTCCAAAAATTGTTATACAACAAACATGTTGTTTTGTTTTAAAAACCTTTGGTAAATGCACATGTGATTGTGCAGGTATAAAAAAGTTGGTTACTCAAGAATGTGTGGATTATTGTCTCAACACTACAACACTTTTGGGGTGATGTAACTGCTGTTTTCAGCAAAAATGGGGGTTATTTCCTAAGGGCAAATCCTCTTTGCACTACAAGTGCAGTTTCAGTGCAGTTGCAAGTGCACTTGTAGTGAAATGTGTTTTTGCATTGAGTAAATAACAGCCAACAGTGCTTTGTATAAGGTTACACAATCACGCCATTTTCTGCACTCAAAACATTTCTGTCAGGGTCAGCTAAAACAAACACAAGCAGTAAATGTCCACAAAGAATTTCTTTTTTTTTATTATAAAAAGGCTTCACAGATTGTCTGGCATATTGATAGCCCCCTACCCGCAAAGAACTCCAGGTAACGTAACCGGACATCACGGGCACTCAGGGAGGGCAAGCTAGGACGGCCACTTTCAAGCGCCGTCAGTGTGGTTTGATGTATGATTCCGGCCTCAGGCCCAACTGAGCCTGCACAGTTGGCCGAATGTTTCCTTAAAAAGTTATGGAGAACACAGCACGCCAGTATAATATGGTTCAGTTTATACTCCGCCATATGGATGGGTGTCATAAATAGGCGGAACCGGCTGGCCAGGATTCCAAATGTGTTCTCCACCACTCTTCAGGCTCTGGCCAGCCGGTAATTAAAAACCCTCTGTTCCGGGGTGAGGGTCCTCATTGGGAATGGCCGCATCAGGTGGTCCCCCAGCGCAAACGCTTCATCAGCAACGAACACAAATAGGAGACCTTCCACATTGTCCTCTGGAGCTGGCAAGTCCAAGCTGCCATTCTGGAGACGCCTGTAGAACTCCGTCTGGGCGATGACTCCACCATCGGACATCCGGCCATTCTTCCCCACGTCCACATACAAGAAGTCGTAATTAGCCGACACCACCGCCAACATCACTATACTATTGAACCCCTTGTAATTATAATAGTACGACCCCGAGTTGGGTGGTGGGACGATGTGGACGTGTTTCCCATCAATTGCCCCTCCGCAGTTAGGAAAGTCCCACCGCTGGGCAAAGTGAGAGGCCACAGTCTGCCATTCCTGTGGCGTGGAAGGAAACTGTTGAGGAAAAAACAATAAACATTACTATTTTTTCACAGAAACATGGCAAGCAGATTAGACACAAACATTATGGGGCAACCTCCAGATAGCATTTAGTAAGGGGAATTTAACAAGGCCAAAGTATAAGGTACACCTATCATATTCCCCCTCCCCCCCTCTCATGGGCCATTTCTAACATTATAGGGGGTGTGTGGAAATCTTGGACAGGTAACCCTCTTCACTTCATTGAGAGATGAATGGCTAAATAATGGGTATTACTTTGAACAGCCCCTCCTTAGTTACACTATTGGCAGCCCACTGGACAGGTAAGAAGTGTCATAATACAACGATATAAATACACATTGTACACATTTGAGGACATTTGGACATTCTGCTAATACCTATTAAGATAATAATAGGATACAAAAACTTTAAACAGTACCATTTGAAAGTATACAGGCAGGCCCTTGCACTACATGCTTTGGGGAATTCATCCATACATCTGACCAGTAAAGAGATGGGTATAGTGTGTATTGGTTTGGCAAAGTCAGCAGGTAGATGATTGAGGATAGATAGAGAATTGGTATCAGCTGACTTAGCAGTTGGGGGGAGGGAGGGTTACTAAAAATTATTTGGGGACACCACAAAAAAAAAGCCTTTGACACTCTGCCTGAATTTAAATCAAAAATCACATTTCCAAACATTTTAGGGGGTGTTTGGGGTAAAGCACTACTATGGAGCTGATAAAATGCATTGTTAAGTGACTACATGAGGTGAATATAGGGCAGGAGACACCATGCTGGGGAGGTTAGTGAAGGGCAAATATGTATGAAGGACCTAAAATAATAATTACATAAAAATCCAGCATGCATGAGGACAAAGGGGACATTCACAGCATATTACAATCATGGTAATTAGGGAATGAGGAAAGAAATACAATATATTAGCAAACATTCAATACAATAAAATGTGATATAAAAGGATAAAAATCTTACCTTCAAATACTCCTTCTGCAGGACCTGGATGATGGCAGAACAGGTCTCTGGGATAATGATCCCCAGAGCCTGGGGGGAGATGCCTGTCGAGAACTTGAGGTCCTGCAGGCTTCTCCCTGTCGCCAAATACCGCAGGGTAGTGACCAACCTCTGCTCCGGAGTGATGGCTTGCCTCATGCAGGTATCCTGCCTGCTAATATAGGGGGTCAGCGAGGCCAACAGACGGTGAAACACGGGGTCCGTCATCCTGAGAAAGTTCCTGAAATCATCAGGATTATTCTCACGGATCTCACGGAGCAAAGGCATATGAGAGAACTGGTCACGCTGAAGCAACCAATTCTTGGTCCATGAACTCCTCCCCACCCTGTTCATGGACTGGACTTGTGTCAAGGTCAGGACCCCAACACCAAGCCCCCGCACAGCACGAACTCTACGAGGAGTACGCATACGAAACATGGCTAGAAAACGGTCGGCTGCTCAGAACGAAGTAACAGAACGCACTGAAGAACAGCAAGGCCTCTGAAGAGCGACCTGAAAACCAGTAACGAACGAACAAGAATACAATGACTACTTAAAGTCACGCGGAACTTGCTTGCACGCACTGAAGAGCAGATACAAACCCACAAGCACAAACTGAACGGCAGAAAACGATCTGAAAGCCACGAGTCTGAAAAAGCGCGAATCGTCTCTCACCAAACTTTTACTAACACAAGATTAGCAAAAGGAGCCCAAAGGGTGCCGCGCTTGGTTCTGAACCGGCCTTTTCTAGTCTCGTCGTACGTGGTGTACGTGACCGCGTGGTTGGCGATCGGAAATTCCGACAACTTTGTGCGACCGTGAGTAGACAAAAAAAGTTTGAGCCAACATCCTAGGATTTTGTTGTCGGAATGTCCAAACAAAGTCCGACCGTGTGTACGCCCTATAACTGTGTACATGAAAAAAAAAAAAAAAATTGCAAGAAAATTACTTTGAACCCCCAAACATTATATATTTTTTTAAAGCAAAGGCCCTGCAGATTAAAATGGTGGGTGTTTCATTTTTTTTTTCACACAGTATTTGCGCAGCGATTTTTCAAATGCATTTTTTGGGGGAAAAAACACACTTATTTTAATGCACTAAAACACACTATATTGCCCAAATGTTTGATGAAATAAAGAAGATGATCTTAGGCCGAGTACATGGATACCAAACATGACATACTTTAAAATTGCGCACAAATGTGCAGTGGCGAGAAACTACATACATTTTTAAAAGCCTTTAAAAGCCTTCACAGGTTACCACTTTAGATTTACAGATGAGTTCTACTGCTAAAATTACTGTCCTCGATCTGACCTTCGCGATGATATCTCACATGCATGGTGCAATTGCTGTTTACATTTGACGCCAGACCAATGCTTGCGTTCGCCTTTGTGCGAGAGCAGGGGGGTCATGGGGTGCTTTTTTTTTTTTTTTCTTTATTATTTTTTTTGCTTTTTTATCTTATTTTTAAACTGTTCCTTTCATTTTTTTTAATCATTTTTATTGTTATCTCAGGGAATGTAAATATCCCCTATGATAGCAATAGGTAGTGACAGGTACTCTTTTTTGAAAAAAATGGGGTCTAATAAACCCTAGATCTCTCCTCTGCCCTCAAAGAATCTGACCACACCAAGATCAGTGTGATAAAATGCTTTCCCAATTTCCCGATGGCACTGTTTACACTTAGCAAAATCTAAGTCATAAAATGCTCATAGCTTCCGGTTTCTTAGGCCATAGAGATGATTGGAGCCATTCTGGTCTCTGATCAGCTCTATGGTCAGCTGGCGGAATCACCGGCTGCAGTCTCAGGTTCCCTGTTGGGACAGGAGAGCCAGAGAAAAACATGGAAGATGGTGGGAGGGGGGACATTCCCTCCCACTGCTTGTAAAAGCAGTCTAGAGGCTAATTCGCCGCTAGGATTGCTTTTACTTGAAAGCCGACCAATGGCTGAAAAGAATTATACCAAGATGATACTTAAACCTGCAGGTATCATTCTGGTATAACCACTCAAAGTCCAGCAACATACCAGTACATTGCTGGTCCTTGTTGGGCATATATTGTAATCTTTTTTTTCATGCAGCCTGTGGGCTGAACGAAAAAAAGAGATTGATTGGTGGGTATGCCCACCATTAGAATACCTCCCTTCATCCACCCACTTCTAATGATGGGCATACATGCACCATATATATATGCTGAAGCGTGGGGGCATCCAACCCAAAAGTTAGGAGCAAATCGCTCCTCCGCCCCTGCTGCCCCCATGCTTCAGGATATATCACCTCCGCTGGAGTCATGGCTTTATATATCGTGGGAGCAAACGCTGTTGCTGTCAAGATAAATAAATCTGCGCTGCAGCTGAATGGCGTACCTGAAGACAAAAAAATGGTTAACAATAAAACACAGTAAACAGTAAAGTATAAAAAATTGCATACCTGAAAAGCAAACATGATAAAACATAACAACAATAAAACATTGCAGAATAGAATACAGTAAAAAAGAGCAGAACAATAGAGAGAGAATAGAGAGAGAGAATAGAGAGAGAACAATAAAACAACAACTATTTTTGTTTTTTTTATTTTACATTTTTTTTGTGTTTTTTTTTTTTTACACTTTTTTTAACTGTAACTTTTATAACTGTAATCGGTTCCAGGTTCGGGTCTCTGAAAAAGCGATGGCATCTTGGGAGACCCTGTGAAAGTGTGCCTAGTCTGTGCAATGCTGTACCCTACGCTAATACTCAACTAGTGTATGGTAGCGTTCAAAACATTCACCAATGCAAAGATCAGGATTATCAGGACAGGAGGGACAATAATAGCGGGTGTCACACCTATATCCATGCTTGCTGCAGACACAACATCTTTTTGGGGGGGTTCGTTGGGTAGGGGTACTCGGGAGGACATAAAGAAAATGCCTCTCATGCAGCCGACTGCATTTGGTTGGGGATGTGAATGGGCGGGTGCTGCAGAAGTGGTGGGCTCCCAATTAGGATTGGCGAATGCAGCAGGAAGGGCATTATGGGCATGACGGGCCTTTGTTTGTCTTCTTGGTGGCAGCGGGACACTACTTGTGCTTGCCACCTCACCATCTTGAACTGCACTTATGGGACTCGCCACGTCACCAAGTGTTACTGCAGTGCTGGTTTGACTACGACCGTGTACTAGGCCGCTGGTGCTTGCCAGTTCACCAAAACGCTACCAAAAAAACTGTTAGCGATCGCAGGGATCAGGCCTGACTCTTTAGTTTAGTGTTTTGTAAGTGACAGTGATCGATCGATACTGCACTTGGGTGGGCTGGGCTGGGCGGAGGGGCAAAACGCAGGTGCTAGCAGGTATCTGGGCTGATCCCGCTAACACTGCGTTTTTGGGAATCCTAAAACTGCTGGGGACACTAGTATAGATCTGATCGGATCAGATATTGATCCGTTCAGATACTATACCACTAAGGGAGGTGTATGCTGTGTGCGTGGGTGTTAGCGGTACCAGCGCTAACCTGACGCTGCCTGGTGCGACGCAGACCCTATCTGACCCTAAAACCTAAGTTATATCACCGCCGGGCAATCGGGGGCTAAACCTTTATTAGGTAATAAACGGCGGGTGCCCTGACACTATAAAAAAAAAATAACTAACCAGCGTCACCCGTAACAGTTATACGGTGATCAGTGGTGAAAGGGTTAACTAGGGGGCAATCAAGGGGTTAAAACCTTTATTAGGTAGTATACGGGGGTCCTTCGCTATAAAACGCTGACGGCGAACCTAAATATTTACCTCCCTAACTAGCGTCACCAGTGACACTAATACAGCGATCAGAAAAACGATCGCTTAGTGACACTGGTGACGGGGGTGATCAAGGGGTTAAAACTTGGTTAGGGGGGGTACCCTAGACCTAAAGGGGGCTACCACTAACTGCCCTACCACACTAACTGTCACAAACTGACACCAATGCAGTAATCAGAAAAAAAAACCTGCTTGGAGTCACTGTGATGGGGGAGGGGTGATTGAGGGGTGATTGGGGGTGATGGGGGGTGTACAGTATGCCTGGTGTGTTCTACTGTGATGTGGTGTGCACTCACATCGATGTCTTCTCTCCTTGGCGCCAGAACGGAAAATACCGAGCCGAGAAGAGATGACATCACTTCCTCTGCCGCTGTTTACTATACAGAAGCAGAGGAAGAATATCATGCGTGGGGAGCGATCGCGAGGGGGTGGCCACAAATGAGTGGCCTCCCGAGGGAGTGGCCACAAATGAGTGGCCTCCCCCTCAGCCTGGATCGCTTCCCTAACGAAGCCGACCGCCTCGGGCACCAGGTACATGATTTTGCCTGCCCGTGCCATTCTGCCGCAGTATATCTGCGTTAGGCGGTCGGCAAGTGGTTAAATTACTTTTTTTCCTTTGAAATTTCATTTTGCTGTCAGACTGTTTTAAACATGGGAAACATGCGCCCCTTTACAGGCATACTATAGACACCCCCCAGGTATGAAATTTAAAGGAATATTACACTTTTATTGTTTCACTTTAAGCATTATTAAAATCACTACTCCCGAAAAAATGGCCGCTTTTAAAACTTTTTTTTGCATTGATACATGTCCCCTGGGGCAGGACCCAGGTCCCCAAACACTTTTTATGACAATAACTTGCATATTAGCACTTTTGATTTCTCCAATAGACTTTTAAAGGGTGTTCCGCGGCTTTCAAATTTGCCGCGAACACCCCAAATTGTTCGCTGTTCGGCAAACTGGCGAACAGCCGATGTTCGAGTTGAACATGAGTTTGACTCGAACTCAAAGCTCATCCCTATTCCTTAGGATCACCAACTTCAATATACTGTATATCACAAGCTGGGATGCAGCCCAAGTGACACACCAAGATCAAATAAAGGCTCCATTTATCAGTTTGGAGTCACATTAGGTACTTCCCTTGACCGAACAGCCCCTAAAGCAAGTAGCTGGGACTCCAGGGTAAAATTTATGTACTCTGTCTGGAGTGAGGTACCACCACGTGTGTAGCTTAACTACAGTCTCTTTAATGATCATGAAGCAGGAGTATTTATGCATGTTATTCAGCATGTCTGACCAGTCCTCTATAGAGAATACCTGGTCAACATCGGTTTCCCAACAGATCATTGCTGTTGATTTCTCAGGAAAGTCTATTTCGTTGAGGTGTCTATATATCGTAGAGATGGTCCCCCGTTCTCTGGATAAATTAAGGCATATATTTTCATATTGAGAGAATATGGGATTACCATTCAACGAGAATAGAGATTCAAAGAAATGTCTTATTTGGAGATATCTATAGAACTCAGTTCTTGGGATATCAAACTGTTCTTGAAGTTGTGTAAAGAAGTAAAACTGTGATTCATTTGTTAAGGCTCTTAATGTGGTGAGGGACCCAAGTTCCCATCAGTGGAATTCATTGGGTACATCCTAGGCGGGGGGGATCTCTTGTCTCCTAAGAATGAGGATAGGAGGGGTCTGTCTGATTGAAGTTTAAACTTCTGATGGTATAAGTTCCATAGGTGGATAGTTTGGCCTACAATATTATTTAGTGTGCCGATCTCTCTAGGTTTTATTCAAGTTTGCCATAAAAGCCCAGGTATATAAAATGGGCGAGCTGAAATCATCATCAAACCGCAACCATGGGATCATAGCTGGGGGGGCATGCCACTGGGCTGCTTGTGTAAGTCTGGCAGCTAAATAGTACAGCCATATGTTTGGCAACCCTAATCCTCCCTGTGAAAGCGGTTTATGTGTGAGTAATTTACCATATCTGGGAGGTTTACCTTTCCAAATGAATTTGTTATTGGCTCTCTGGATCAAGTTTGGTGAGACACATATAAGGGAAGAGCTCTAAAAAATTAGAACAGTTTTGGGAGGATGGACATTTTAATTGCCGTGATCCGTCCCAACAGAGGGATGGAAAATGTAGACCAAAGTTGTAGCCATTGTTTAGGAAGGCCTGAGGGTAGTTGGCGTTGTACATAGCTCGAAGGGAGGGTGTGTCATAAACCAGATGTGACTAGAACTGTGTGACTGCAACAGAGTGAACCAGACATAAATAGGTGAAAGTAGGTTTATTAAGGAAAATGCATATGTGAACACACCACCAATACAGAGTGAACAACCAAACAATCAGTGATATTAAACCAACCAGCATGTGTAGCAAGAGGGAGTACCAGAATCGTAGTCAAGCCAGGCCGGGGTCATAAACAGGGAATCAGTAGCTGGGAAGGGAGATAAACAGGACGGATGGATGGATGGATGGATCACAGGAGGGATGGGTCAGGTACAAGGCTCAGAGTCCAGGGTTCAGGTAATGGACAGAAAAACAGGATGAACAGCTTCCAGGAATCAGGCTTCAGGAACAAAAAGTCCCATTAGAGGAACTGCACTCCGATAGGGGGTGCTCGTGTTTAGCTTGAATTGCCTGTGCCTGCTGCCCAGCTTGAAGTGCTCCTGTCTGCTGCCCAGCCTGGAGTGTTTCTGTCCGGCTGCCCAGCCTGGAGTGTTCCTGTCCGCTGCCCAGCCTGGAGTGTTCCTGTCCGCTGCCCAGCCTGGAGTGTTATTGTCCGCTGCCCAGCCTGGAGTGTTCCTGTCCGCTGCCCAGCCTGGAGTGTTCCTGTCCGCTGCCCAGCCTGGAGTGTTCCTGTCCGCTACCCAGCCTGATGTGCCACTGCTTGCTGCCCAGCTTGAGGTGCCCGCTGCCCGGCCGGACACCATGGACTTTCCCCAGCAACGGCTAGTTGGAGCGTCCGGAAGTCGCTCCTTCGAGGGGGGGTACTGTCAGGAAAGGTCTCCTCCGCTGGTGATATCGATCATTTGGCATGCAGTACTGAGGTCCACCAGCAGGTGTCTCCTGGCAGTTCAGAGCTGTCAGAAGAGCTCTTTCCTGCAAGTATTCTATCACCTTTGGGCCGCAGTACTGGCATCCACCAGCGGAGGAATCCTGGCAGTATGGAGCAGGTATTCCCCTCTGCAGGCAGGTGTCACCTGATTTCAATTAGCAGAACTGTAGTATAAATACCCAGCAATTGCACACTTATGTTGCCCTGGTATTGTTCCTTGAGCCCTGACCTGTATCCTGTTACTCTGATTCCTGAACCTGAATATCCCCCGGGCGGAGCGACGCACAGTGTCATCTCCACGGGCCCTGCTGTGGATGTCTTCACTCCAGGGAGTGCACCGTGGAGATGATGCTGTGCGTCGCTCCGCCCGGGGGATATCCTTTACAGACACGTCGTGTCCTCCCTGCTCTAGACCGCCCCCTACTCTTGGTTCAGCCAATCAGGTTACTGATTGGACACCAACACCCACTGCAGCCAACACACATTTAAACCCCTCTGGCGCTGCACTTATCAGCTGTTTCTGACACCATACAGACGTGCTTGGAGGAAGTAAAGACAGGCAGGTAAACTTAAGGATTACTTTTGGTTGGGAGTTTTGTAAACTATACAGATGATTAATTGTCTATTCACTTACAACATTTCCCTGATGTGTTTTATAATCTGCAGACCTATGCGGGCTTACACTCAACCAGGGAACTTGCATACCTTTTTGGACTCTGGCCCACTTTAATCTGAGGTTTAATTAAATATCTCCTGGGGGCTTAATATTGGGATCTATGATCTGATTCCACTCACCTCCATTTTTTAGGTATGTGTTTGACATATGTTATACTTACAATTTTGGGTGGTTTTTATCTGCTTACCCCAATATTATTTATATTTTGGAGAATAGTATTGTATTTATACTAGGCTCTCCCCTGAGATTCTCATTGAAGTATTTTTATTGCAGCGGGATTGTACCCCCTACCCTCCATACTCCATCAAGCAGGCTGTTCTTTAAGCCCTCGTAGTGGGAAAAGGGGAGGACTGTATCTGTTCCTTTTTATGGGAGATATCCTTTGTGAAGCAACCTCAGTCCACCCTGGCTCTCACTCCTGTGGTCTACTTGGTCTCCTCTCTATCTCCTTGAACCTTGGTTCTGTGATTCCTGTGTGGCCGTGACGGACGGCAAATTTTTGATTTGCACTGGATGCTGGAAATGTCCTTGGGAATGTTTACATGAATTCTAAGGGATGAAACACCCACTCTGACCAATTGTCGTTACCCCTGAAGAAGAGGTCAACCCTTTTGCATACCTCGAAACGTTGGGTTTCTATGATCATTTGTTTTTTATTTACCTGTATCATTGCAATTGGTCATTTCCTTATAGAATTATTTCTTCCCATTTACATGCATCCATTTTATTGTATATACGGTTAGGTCATGTGTAATGATTTTTAGATGTTAAACCAATAAACTACAATACTTTTATACAAAAACTAAAATTTTCTACTACTTTCTACTTTATTAGAGGTAACCCCGTGTAAAAAGTCCTGTTAGAGGAACTGCACTCCGATAGGGGGTGCTCGTGTTTGGCAAAACATTGGGATGGGGGCTCACCTCTAGAAACATACAGTGCCTATTGGGATGACACCTCCCTCCTTTCTGGGCAATTCAAGCTGGGCAGCAGACAGGAACACTTCCAGCTGGGCAGCAGGCACGGGCACTTCAAGCTGGGCAGCAGGCATGGGCACTTCAAGATGGGCAGCAGACAGGAACACTTCTAGCTGGGCAGCAGGCACAGGCACTTCAAGCTAGGCAGCAGGCACAGGCACTTCAACCTGGGCAGCAGGCACAGGCAATTTAGGCTGGGCAGCAGGCACAGGCACTTCAGGCTGGGCAGCATTCACAGGCACTTCAAGATGGGCAGCAGACAGGAACACTTCCGGCTGGGCAGCAGGCATGGGCACTTCAGGCTGGGCAGCAGGCACAGGCACTTCAGGCTGGGCAGCAGGCATGGGCACTTCAGGCTGGGCAGCAGGCATGGGCACTTCAGGCTGGGCAGCAGACACGGGCACTTCAGGCTGGGCAGCAGGCACGGGCACTTCAGGCTGGGCAGCAGGCACGGGCACTTCAGGCTGGGCAGCAGGCACGGGCACTTCAAGCTGGGCAGCAGGCACGGGCACTTTAGGCTGGGCAGCAGGCACGGGCACTTCGGGCTGGGCAGCAGGCACAGGCACTTCAGGCTGGGCAGCAGACAGGAACACTTCCGGCTGGGCAGCAGACAGGAACACTTCCGGCTGGGCAGCAGACAGGAACACTTCCGGCTGGGTAGCAGGCACGGACACTTCAGGCTGGGCAGCAGGCTCGGGCACTTCAGGCTGGGCAGCAGGCACGGGCACTTCAGGCTGGGCAGCAGGCACGGGCACTTCAGGCTGGGCAGCAGGCACAGGCACTTCAGGCTGGGCAGCAGACAGGAACACTTCCGGCTGGGCAGCAGGCACAGGCACTTCAGGCTGGGCAGCAGGCATGGGCACTTCAGGCTGGACAGCAGGCATGGGCACTTCAGGCTGGACAGCAGGCACGGGCACTTCAGGCTGGGCAGCAGGCACGGGCACTTCAGGCTGGGCAGCAGGCACTTCAAGCAGGGCAGCAGGCACATCAGACTGGGCAGAAGGTACGGGCACTTCAGGCTGGAAAGTGGAGACATCAAGCTAGAAGTCAGGCACCGAGACATCCAGCTGTTAGGCAGGCACCGATACATCAGGCTGGAAGGCAGGCATCGAGACTTCAGGCTGGAAGGCAGGCACTGAGACTTCAGGCTGGAAGGCAGGCACTGAGACTTCAGGCTGGAAGGCAGGCACCGAGGCTTCAGGCTGGAAGGCAGACACTGAGACTTCAGGCTGGAAGGCAGGCGCTGAGACTTCAGGCTGGAAGGCAGGCACCGAGACTTCAGGCTGGAAGGCAGGCACCGAGACATCAGACTGGATAACAGGCACTGGGATGTCAGACTGGGTTGGATTAGCTGGTGCGGAGACAGGTTGGGTTACTGGCAGGATCGTCTTGGTTGGAAAAAACTTTTGTTTTTTCTTTGGCTTAGCCACTGAAGCTCTGTAGGTGAGGGGTGCAGCAGACTGGAAAGGAGGATTGGGATTTGGTAGAGAAGAGGTAACAGTAGCTGGGGGAAGTTCCTGTGGGTTTGTAGGCAGCTGAGGAGAGGCAGGTGGGTTGAATGCAGGATAGGTACAGGGAGCAGAGACTGGATATGAGTATTTGGTTGGCAGCAGCGTATACTGAGCTGCAACTGCGGATGACATAGGTGATGGGGAAACATACATTTGGGTAGGCTGGTGTTTGGTGGCAGAGGTGGTTTATTTGGCTGGAGCTGCTTGCATCATGTCAGACCATGCTGAAAGTATAGGTTGTACAAACTGTGCTTTTAAATCTCCCTGTCTAACAAAAGACTGAGCAGACACAATGCACTCAGCAATCACCTCATCTTCAAAAAGCCACACTAGGGATACAACCTGATTCATATCAAAAGGAGGAGTGAAATCATCACGGCCCTCTGGAATACAGGGCAGGGCCAGCTCAGTACATATCTTGATCAAAGGCCGCACCTCCCCAAACAATATCTAACCCTGATCGACCAGGGAGTGAGCCAAACGTATAGTGGCAAACAACTGGTCACTAGACTATCCTTTCAAAGCCTGGGGGCAATAATCACCACTTTCAGATGCCAGCAGAGAAAAGTAAATAACCTCATCGGCATTCATGTTTGCAACCAACTGAATCAAAATGGTTCCCCTGTGCAGCCACTTCCAGTCAGGGATGGCCCTGGTATTCTGTCATAAACGCAATGTGACCAGAACTGTGTGTCTGTGACAGAGTGAACCAGACATAAATAGGTGAAAGTACGTTTATTAAGGAAAATGCATATGTGAACACACCACCAATACAGAGTGAACAACCAAACAATCAGTGATATTAAACCAACCAGCATGTGTAGCAAGAGGGAGTACCAGAATCGTAGTCAAGCCAGGCCGGGGTCATAAACAGGGAATCAGTAGCTGGGAAGGGAAATAAACAGGACAAGAGAGGATGGATGGATCACAGGAGGGACGGGTCAGGTACAAGGCTCAGAGTCCAGGGTTCAGGTAACGGACAGGAAACAAGATGAACAGGTTCCAGGAATCAGGCTTCAGGTTCAGGTTTAGGTATCAGAGTAACATGATACAGGTCAGGGCTCAAGGAACAATACCAGGGCAACATAAGTGTGCAATTGCCGGGTATTTATACTACAGTTCTGCTAATTAAAGTCAGGTGACACCTGTCTGCAGAGGGGAATACCTGCTCCATACTGCCAGGATTCCTCCGCTGGTGGACACCAGTACTGCGGCCCAAAGGTGATAGAATACTTGCAGGTAAGAGCTCTTCTGACAGCTCCGAACTGCCAGGAGACACCTGCTGGTGGACCTCAGTACTGCATGCCAAATGATCAATATCACCAGCGGAGGAGACCTTTTCTGACAGGGTGCTAGTCGCACTCCCAGGCATTGCAGAGAATAATCTGTGAGGGTGATACCGAATGGGTCTTTAATGCTAGTGGAGATATGAGGTGGGATGTTGATGGGGAGAGCAGAGCATTTTGCTAGATTCACTCCCAGCCCAGAAATGGAGTGGGAGTCTTGTAGGGTGGATATTTGGTAGGGGAGGGAGAATAACGGGTCTGGCAAGAACATGAGCACGTCGTCTGCATAGAGACTCAATTTGAAATCCTCCCCTTTTGTGTATCCCTTTATGTTCAGGTTAGTGATAATTGCCCTGGCCAATGGTTTTATGGCCAGGGCAAAAATCAATGGTGACAATGGACAACCCTGTCTGGTTCCATGGCTGAGTGGGAAGTACTTCAAGGAACATCCTGGGAGTTTGATTTGGGTGTGTGGGTTATGGTATAATGCTTTAAAACCTTTAACAAATTCCCCCAGGAAACCAAACTTAGTCAGGACAGCATTTATATAGGGCCAGAGGATGCTATTGAAGGCTTTATGTATATCTAGGCCTAGAATTAATACTTTTCGGGAACAGATATCTGCATCTTGTATTTTATTAGCCACTAGGCGGATATTATCTGTGATTTGTCTTGTGGGGATAAAGCATGTCTGTTCTGAGCCTATTAGTGTGGAGATAATGGGCGCTAGTCTATCAGCTAATACTCGGGATAAAATCTTAGTGTCGTTGTTAAGAACTGAGATCGGTCTGTAATTTTGTGGTAGGGAATGGTCCTTATTAGGTTTGGGGATGAGAGTCATATTGGCAGAGAGCATCTCTCCAGGGAGTTTATGACCTTGTAGGATATGATAAATTACTCTTGTAAGTTTAGGGGCTAATGTACCTGCAAATTTTTTGTAGTAGGATGAGGTATATCCGTCTGGACCCAGAGCTGTTGATGATTTTAGGGATTTTATGATAGATAGGATTTCTTGTTCAGTGCAAGGGGTATTCAGGCTGTGTAGTTGATTCTCTGACAGCAAAGGAAGGGATATAGATCCCAGCCGTGAGTCCATGTCATTTGGTGAGGGTGTGTCTGGGGATGTCAACAGGGATATATAAAAGGACGTAAAGACTTGTAATACCTCCCTGGGGTGGGAAATCAGTTGACCCGAACTGTTCCTTAGTTTGTAAACATGAGTCAGTTGGAGGGATTGGTGGAGTTTACGTGTGAACATGGCAGAGGCAGAATTGCTATGGAAGAGGAACCGTGCCTTAGACCATCTCATGGCTTTTTCGGATGCTATCTGAAAGGTTAGTGTCTAGTTCTACTCTCTTTTGGTTGATTCGTCTAAGAGTATCAGGGGAGTGAGTCGGGGCATGTTCATGGTATAATTTATCCAACTCTAGGGTGAGGGTCTTAATGTTGGATATCTTTTGGTGTTTTTTGAGTGTGGCAAGCTCTATAAATCGACCACGAAGGACTGCCCTATGAGCTGCCCAAAGTATAGGTGTGTAGATGTCTTTTACATTGTTTAGTCTGAAATAGGGATGAGCTTCGAGTTCAAGTCGAACTCATGTTCGACTCGAACATCGGCTGTTCGCAAGTTCGCTGAACAGCGAACAATTTGGGGTGTTAGCAGCAAATTCGAATGCCACGGAACACCCTTTAAAAGTCTATGGGAGAAATCAAAAGTGCTAATTTTAAAGGCTTATATTCATGGTATTGTCATAAAAAGTGTTTGGGGACCTGGGTCCTGCCCCAGGGGACATGGTTAAATGCAAAAAAAGTTTTAAAAACATCAGTTTTTTCGGGAGCAGTGATTTTAATAATGCTTAAAGTGAAACAAAAAAAGTGCAATATCCCTTTAAATTTCATACCTGGGGGGGTGTCTATAGTATGCCTGTAAAGGGGCGCATGTTTCCCGTGTTTAGAACAGTCTGACAGCAAAATGACATTTCAAAGGAAAAAAGTAATTTAAACTACTCGCGGCTATTAATGAATTGCCGGTCCGACAATACACATAAAAGTTCATTGATAAAAATGGCATGGGAATTCCCCACAGGGGAACCCCGAACCAAAATTTTTAAAAAAAGATGTGGGGGTCCCCCTAAATTCCATACCAGGCCCTTCAGGTCTGGTATGGATATTAAGGGGAACCCCGTGCCAAAATTAAAAAAAAAATGGCATGGGGTCCCCCCAAAAATCCATACCAGACCCTTATCCGAGCACGCAACCTGGCAGGCCGCAGGAAAAGAGGGGGGACGAGAGCGCCCCTGAACCATACCAGGCCACATGGCCTCAACATTGGGAGGATGCTTTTGGGTAGCCCCCCAATACACCTTGTCCCCATATAGAAAAAGTGGGAAAGACCCAAAGAAATTCTTCAAGGAGGACAGGCCGGTGAAATGCTACTTATCATTTATTGATTATCCAAAATACATTTATCAAATACATAAAAAGTGAAAAAACTACACCCATCTCCAACACATAGTTAAAAAGAGACTTGACATCTAGATGAGACACAGGTGGCCACCATACCTAGATCACACCTTTCATATCCCTCTCTCACACACACACACAAGCAGACTTTGGACCAATCCTAGGATCAGATTTGGAGATGAAGTCCTTCAAACATTATTGAATAAATATAAATAGAAAAAGTTACTTTTCATAAAGAGATGTGTTGAGATGTTCATTAAGGACATTCAAGAATGAACCGAATGCTTGTAAAGTGTGGAAAATTCCTAGATTATTTGCCGCTATAGATACTGTGATTCAAAGTCAGTTTCGTAACAATCATACAAGCACTAAGAGTATGGATCAGAGACTAGGGGCAGGTATACTTCGAGGAGACTTGGCACAGATACGGGACGGAGAATGCTCGTAATACTTCCTTACAATCAATAGGAATAAGATACAGCTCACCGTTTTATCTTGTGTGCGGTTAGTCACAGCCTCAGACATCTAGTCTTAGTGTCCGTAGTCCATCATCACAGCAGCTGCAAGGGAAGCCAGGTACAGGATAGGGAGTGAAGGTGGTTCCATCCTGGGATGGTTAGAGCTGTTTGTAATCCAGAGGTAAGGGGCTTCAGGAGTTGCAGAGACTCGCCGAAGGTGACGGACCAAAGCAGTACCGCCAATGATTGTAACGCCAATTTCCAGCTTCCAGTGAATGGTGGCGGCTCAAGGAAGGTTAAGGGGGACCAAGGTAAGTGGTGGGAATCACCGTGTCTTCACCACGGACACTGTGATAGCATTGTGCTTACATGTTTCGCTTGACTTCAAGCTTCTTCAGAGCATGTGATATGAAAGGATAGATCTAGGTACGGTGGCCATCTGTGTCTCATCTAGACCTCAAGTCTCTTTTTAACTATGTGTTGGAGATGGGTGTAGTTTTTTCACTATTTATGTATTTGATAAATGTATTTTGGATAATCAATAAATGATAAGTAACATTTCACCGCCCTGTCCTCCTTGAAGAATTTCTTTGGGTCTTTCCCACTTTTTCTATATGCTGATACGTAATATTCAGAGGACAACAACCCCTAGAGGTCTCCAGTAGATCCATTGGATACCTCAGGCTGACGGTGGAATTGGATCCCTATAAACGGGTGAGGCTGATTTTGGCCTAAGTTTTCACCCTATTGGACCCGAGCTAACTTTGGATGAGCCCCATGTCCTTTTTCTCTTTTTTTGTTATGACCTTGTCCCCATGTTGATGAGGACAAGGGCCTCATCCCCACAACCCTGGCCGGTGGTTGTGGGGGTCTGTGGGCGGGGGGCTTATCGGAATCTGGAAGCCCCCTTTAACAAGGGGACCCCCAGATCCCGGCCCTCCCCCCTGTGTGAAATGGTAAGGGGGTACAAAAGTACCCCTACCATTTCACAAAAAAACTGTCAAAAATGTTAAAAATGACAAGAGACAGTTTTTGACAATTCCTTTATTTTTTTTGTTAACAAAAAGGTTTTATTAATTTGTCCATAGTGCATACATGTTATAATATACTGTTAAGGGTACAAAACATGTCATGAAGATATAGAAATAACAATTAAAAGCTTAATCTATAGTTATGTTTACATGTTCTGTTTGGGTACAGGATATTCCATAGTGTTCCATAGTGCGACCATGCGTTTCGTTCATAGTTCCTATAGGATTAGCAATCTATAACTTAATATCTATCTGTTGTATGATGTTCAGGTTATGAGCAGGTATCCGATTCTTGTAACCATCTATCCCAGATTTTGTTGTATTTCGTGGGACACCCTCTATTAGTGTATATGAATTTTTTGTATGGTAAGGAATTATTTATTTCCGCCTTCCAGTCCGAAAGCCTTGGGGGTAAGGGTCTCATCCATTTTCTGGCTAACGTTTTCCATGCTAGAAATAGCGTATTGTGCATAAACGCCTTAGTGTATTTGTCAATAGAATCAGATAGTATCACGATAAGGCATGTTTTGGGGTCTAGTGTTACTGGAGAGCCCATATTGTCATGTAGAAATGTTACCACTTGTGTCCATAGACCTTGTATTTTGGGGCACAACCACAGTAAATGAATGAATGTGCCTGTCTTTTTCCCGCACATCTGACACATAGTGGACTGGGAGCTCCTACATCTAGCCACTCTAAGTGGGGTGAGGTATGCTTGATGGAGTATGTAAATTTGGGTCAATCTATCAGAGAGTTTGGGTGAAACCACCTTGCAAGATTCCATGGCCTTCTCCCATTCCTCGTCCTCTATAGATCCTATCGCTCTTTCCCAGTGGGGCTTGAGTTCGTATGCCAGTTTAGTGGTCATTGGGGTAATAAGTATGTTGTGGAATGCCGATATTAGTTTTTGGGGGTCCATGTTTTTAACTATCGCCATGATAACATTTGGTGTGGGTTGGGGAGGGGATATTGGAAATTGCGTTTGAACCACATGTTTGACTTGTAAAAATCTGAACATCATGTAATTGGGGAGTGTGAATTCTTCTTTAAGCATATTAAAGGATTTGAGAGTTCCATTTGTGGTGAGTTGATACAAGTAAAGGATGCCGCAAGTGGTCCAAAGGTCTACATCTGGCAGATGCAATAGTTTGGACATGTTTTTATTGTGCCATAATGGGGTGTATTCGTTATATTGGGGAATCCCCAATTTGGTAAATGCAAGATCCCATATTCTTCTATAATGATATAATAAAGTTTTTTTTTTTGCTCCGTGGTTCTATACTGCCGGGATCTATCACTATTGCATAGACTGGGTCTCTGGTTCATCTAGCCCACTTGGGACAAATAAGTTGAAGGAACTTGTCACTGTCTGTCTTGTCTACATGATAAAGTTGGGACAATTGGGACGCAATATAGTAAAAGTTAAAATCTGGTAATGCGGTGCCGCCAAGATCAGTTGGGTTTTTAAGTGCCTGCCATGCCAGTTTATGTCTGTTAGACCCCCAGACAAAGGGTTTAAGGAGGACCTCAATAGATTTGAAGTATTTCAAAGGTAAATATACAGGGGTGTGCCAAATTACGTATAATATTTTAGGTAGGAGAATCATTTTGATTAGATTTATACGGCCCCATACCCCTAGTGGCAAGTGAACCCAAGTCCTAAGTTTGGATTTCACATGGGATATTGGAGGTTCTATATTTAAATGAATATAGTCTGCTGGCATTTTGGACACACTTATCCCCAGGTATTTTATGGTGCTGACCCGTTGGAGCGGTAAATTGGCCTGTGACTTGGTCGGTGGAAAGCTGTCTATCGGCAATATCTGGGACTTTTCCCAGTTCATTTTCAGGCCGTAAAAGGTCCCAAATTGCTTGATTGTCTGTAATGCCATTCGCAGGGAGGGGCCAGAGTCCTCTAAATATAGCAGTATATCGTCCGCGTACATACTAATTTTTTCCGTCAGGGTGCCCGATCCCAGTCCCCTTATTTTTGGATTAGCCCGGATGGATATGGCCAAGGGTTCTGCGGCCAGGGCGTATAGAAGTGGCGATAGGGGGCAGCCCTGCCTTGTGCCTCTGCTGAGGTCGAACTGCTCAGAGGGCCAACCGTTAGCTACCACTTTGGCCATGGGCAACTGATATAGCAGTTGTACCCATTTGATAAACTTAGGTCCAAAGCCATATCCCTCCAGGCAGCTCCATAGATACTCCCACTCCACAGAATCAAATGCCTTTGCCGTATCTAGAGTTACTACCACCCGGGATCCAACTTCTACATGTGTGGCTTGTAAATTGATATATAATCTACGTAGGTTAAAAGATGTGTTGCGGCCTGGCATAAATCCCGTCTGATCTGCATGTATCAATGAAAGCATGACTTGATTTAGTCTCAGAGATAGTACTTTGGCTAGGATTTTTATATCTACTTGGAGCAGGGAGATGGGGCGATATGATTCTGGGTAGCCTGGGTCTTTACCTGGTTTGGGGATGAGAACTATTGTGGCCTCTCTCATTGAGGGTAAAAGAGTGAAAGTCTCAAAAAAGTAATTATACAGTGCAAGCAATTTGGGGGTGATTAGTTCACTGAACTGGGAATAAAATTCGATTGGAAGACCATCCGAGCCTGGGGATTTGGATCTGGCAAAACCCGCCATAGCGGTAACTATTTCATCTGTATTCAATGGTGCCTCAAGAAGGTCAATTTGTTCGCTTGTCAATTGGGGGAGAGTGATATCACGGAAGAACTGCTTTCTCAATTCTGTGGTGTCTGCAGTTGTGGTCTTGTATAGATCAGCAAAGAATTCCCTGAACTTAGTTGTTGCACTATGTGGATCAGTAATCTGCTGGCCCTCTGGCCCATGTAAGGTGATAACCACTGGGGGTCTGTCCTCGCTGTGTACTAGATATGCCAGAAGCCTACCCGCTTTTTCCCCATGCTCAAATAGCCTTTGTTTGGTGAAAAAGAGTTTTTGTCTGGCTTTTGTGTATTGAAGTTGAGTCACTACTCTGGATTGCATTTTAAGGCGGGCTGCTATTTCTGGAGTGGGATTGGTGGCATATTCCTGTTCTGTGGAGGTTAATTCCGTTACCGCCCTATCAAAGACACCAGCGGAGTCCGTCTTGATTTTGTTTATAAATAAAGACATGGTTGTGCGGGCATATGCTTTAAAGGAGTCCCATATTGCTGAAATAGAGGCGTTTTGATCATTTTCTAAAAAGTATTGTTCCCAAAGATTTTGAAGTTCATTTTTTTTTTTTTCAAAAAGATTTTATTGAGTTTTACAGATTTACAAGGCATATGAAACATACATCTCAATCAGTAGGGTTACAAACATATAGCATTTATGCATTTTCAATTTAGCCAACTCGCTGAAGGTGGACAGTATGTCTGTTCCATGCGCGGTGAAAGAAAATGCAATTCCAACTCACTAAAATTCCGAGAGCTAAAGCACTATATTAGAGATGAGAGGGTGGTTCTATAAGTTTAAATCGGAATGAGTGTAAAGGTCACATCAAAATTGACAAAACAACAGCACCCCCTATCGGAGTGCAATTTCTCTAACGGGACTTTTTACATGGGGTTACCTCTAATGAAAGTAGAAAGTAGTAGAAATTTTGTAAAAGTATTATGATTTATTAATTTACCATCTAAAAATCATTACACATGACCTAACAGTACATAGAATAAAATGGATGCATGAAAGTGGGGAGAAAATTAGTCTATGCAGACAATGACCAATTGCAATGATACAGGTAAGTAGAAAACCAATGATCATAGAAACCCAACGTTTCGAGGTAAGCAAAGGGTTGACCTCTTCTTCAGGGGTAACGACAATTGGTCAGAGTGGATATTTCATCTAAAAAGTTAACAAAAGCAGAGCAAAAGTGAATGGACGAACATCTCAAATATTCACAACAGGAAACAGCAGAAAGTCTATGGTTTACATTACATAGGTCAATTGACATTGACATTGATTACATCATTTGTAGGTTCTAGGTATGTACATACAGGAATTTCATACTGACCCATTAGATTTCATATAAGAATTCCCATGGACATTTTCAGCATCCAGTACAAAACAGGGGATTGCCGTCCATCACGGCCACACAGGGATCACAGACCCAAGGTTCAAGGAGAGAGAGAGAAGGCCAGGTAGATCACAGGAATAGGAGGCCAGGGTGGACTATGGTTGCTTCACAAAGGATATCCCCAAAAGGAACAGACACCGTCACCCCCTCACTGAGAGGCTTATCATAGCTTGTTTGGTGAGGTTCATGGGTAGGGGGTACAATCCCGCTGGAATATAAATAATACAAGGCATTCAGTGAGAGTCTTACAGAAAAACCCAGTATAGGTACGATACTATTCTGAAGGATGTGGGGGGTATTTTGGGTTAGCAGATATGACCCACCAAGGATTGTAAATATAAAACATCTCAGACACGTACCTAAAAAAAAAAAAAAAATTATGGATAATACACAATACGTGGAGATGTGTATGAAAATTCTTGAAAATAAAAAATGGTATTGTAAGATCCAAGCCAACAAGATTATCAAATTTAATCAGGAATTTTATTCCCTAGTAGATCTTGCCTTTGAACAACAGGTGATTAGCAAATCAGAATGGGAATTTATTAGAATCAAACAACCCAAGATCCCAGCATTTTACGCTCTACCGAAATTGCATAAATGTGTCAAACGACCAACAGGCAGACCCATAGTGTCTGATAATGGCTCAATAACAGAGAACCTCAGTTCCTTCATTGATGGGCATTAGGGATGAGCCAAACACCCCCCCTTTTCGGGTCACACCAGAACATGCGAACATGAAAAAAGTTTGTTCGAACACGCGAACACCGTTAAAGTCTATGGGACACGAACATGAATAATCAAAAGTGCTAATTTTAAAGGCTAATATGCAAGTTATTGTCATAAAAAGTGTTTGGGGACCTGGGTCCTGACCCAGGGGACATGGATCAATGCAAAAAAAAGTTTTAAAAACGGCCGTTTTTTCAGGAGCAGTGATTTTAATAATGCTTAAAGTCAAACAATAAAAGTGTAATATCCCTTTAAATGTCGTACCTGGGGGGTGTCTATAGTATGCCTGTAAAGGGGCGCATGTTTCCCGTGTTTAGAACAGTCTGACAGCAAAATGAAATTTCAAAGGAAAAAAAGCATTATTAAAATCACTGCTCCTGAAAAAACAGCCGTTTTTGAAACTTTTTTTTGCATTGATACATGTCCCCTGGGGCAGGACCCAGGTCCCCAAACACTTTTTATGACAATAACTTGCATATAAGCCTTTAAAATTAGCACTTTTGATTTTTCCCATAGACTTTTAAAGGATGTTCCGCGGCATTCGAATTTTCCACGAACACCCCAAATTGTTCGCTGTTCGGCGAACTTGCGAACAGCCAATGTTCGAGTCGAACATGAGTTCGATTCGAACTCGAAGCCCATCCCTAATGGGCATCTTTGCCCATTTGTGATTAATCTTCCCAGTTACCTTCGTGACACTCCCCACTTACTTCAGATCTTGGACGGAATGACCATCTCCCCCACGTCGACCCTGGTGGCAATCAACGTGGAGGCTTTATACAGCTCGATTCCCCATAGCAAGGGTTTAAGTTGTATTCGACAGGTTATTTTACAAGACAACAGATTTAACCCCAAAATGGGTGACTTTTTGCTGGATTCATTGGATTACATCCTACAGCATAACCACTTCACTTTCAATGGCTCCCATTTCCTCCAGGTACAGGGGGTAGCGATGGGGACCTCTTGTGCCCCATCGTATGCCAACCTGTACCTGGGGGAGTGGGAGCGCATGATTAACCAATCTTAGGACCTTGCCCCTTTCATGATGAATGTGAGCCTATGGCTTAGATTCATCGATGACTTCCTCCTTGTATGGGACGGTCCACAAGACCAACTGGAACCTTTCCTAAAATGTTTAAACACAAATAACTTCAATCTGAGTTTTACAATGACTTTTGACAATTCTTCCATAACCTTCTTGGATGTAGTCATCCATAAAGATGACAGGGGGCGCATTAGCAGTAGTTTATACAGGAAGCCAACAGCAGGCAATACTATACTACATGCCAGCAGTTTTCATCCCACACCCTTAATTGCATCTATTCCTTTTAGTCAGTATTTGAGGACACGCAGAAATTGCACAGATGACACAACCTTCAGGAGAGAGGCTGATCTCCTGAGAAAGAGATTATTATTGTGGGGTTACTCTAAATCATGTCTGAAAAAGGCCTACAACCGGGCAGTATTGAAACCTAGCAAAGAATTACTTTATAATCCATCTTCAAAAAATACTAAGAAAAATCCGATTTCGATTATAACAAAATATTGCAACCAACACGAAACTTTCAAAAAAATCGCCAACAAGTACTGGCACCTTCTTTCAATGGACCCTACTATAGGTCCATATGTGAGTAAACACCCAGTCTTTACATTCAGAAGAGCTAGATCCCTCAAAGACTACCTGGTGTCCAGTGAATACCATGATTCCGGACACCAGGATCCGTGCAAGTACCCAGGTACATTTACTTGTGGGGGGTGCAACTACTGCCGCTTTATGAACACCACGCGCAATATAACACTTCCAAATAGCGAACGTTATTGTCCAAAACACTATGCAAACTGCCAAACAACTAATGTAGTATACCTTCTTCTATGCAACTGTTTCTGCTTCTATGTGGGCAAAACCATTCAGGCTTTCTGGCGACGCGCCTATCGACACATTCTATCCATGCAGACCAGTAATCCAAACCTCCCCTTGGGGAGACATGTGAGAGACCTACATGAAGGAATCACCCCGAAGATTTCCTTCTTGATCCTAGACAGAGTACACCCTGGTATAAGAGGGGGTGACACAAACAAAACATTAATGCAGGCCGAACAAAGGTGGATTTTTCGCTTGAATGCGACTATGCCACCGGGCCTCAATGGAACCAGCTCCTTCAGACCCTTCCTGGAGGGTTTCTCCTCAGGAGGATCTGAATGGGAATCTTCACAATAAGATCATCCCTTGGATTAAACTGTGGTGGTTCTACTCTTGGCTTGGACCATCTGTACCTTTTATCTATAATGTAGCATCTTTACTGACCGGGTAAATACATATATTTTGATAACATGCCCCGGGTCCCTGGGATGTTTTTTGGAATTTTACAGGATATAGAAATAAATAAGACAAGAGCCTAAGTTAAATATGTTAATTCTGTTTAGCTTGTAAAATAATACATTGTTTAATACATATAATTTAACAACTTTGTCTTTTCATTCCAGGACCTTGTCTGATCCAGTGGGACCGATCCCTCCCGACTACACAGAAATCCTCCAAGTACCTGTGCTCTCAAACCTTTTTTAACATTCACTCACTCTCCATCTCTCCCTTCTTTGGATCCTCCCTCCCCTTTCACAGGAGGTTCCTTCCCCTTCCCTGTATGACTGGATCTCTTCTCCGTTTATATCTCTTTCATCCTCCCCTGTTATCCAGCCATTTACTGTCACTTCTTTCTTTCTTTATTCCCTCCTGTATGTCTGTGTTTTTCTTCTACTTGCTTTCCCTTCTCCCTCTTGCTATCTAGCCATTCACGTTTACTTCTTTCCTTCCTCATTTCATCCAGGTCTGGGCTGTGTGTCAGCTCACTTGGCACACCCGGGGGAGACCGAGGAGTGCTCTCAGTAGAGCGTGCGCGGCCCCCCCCTCTCTCTGGCAGCCTGTGTCATGGATCACCATGACAACGGACACGCCGGCTCTGCGCTGCGGGACTTCCAGACGCATGGGGGAATCCTCCACAACGGGCTGGCTCCGCCCCCCGCCGAGCTCTGCGCTGTCGCACACACCCACCTCTGCCCTGTTGTGGATGGTTTCACATCAGGGAGTGTGCCGTGGAGATGACTCTGTGCGTCGCTCTGCCCGGGGGATATCTATTACAGATACCTCACGTCCTCCCTTCCTCAGACCGCCCCTTATTATGATTATCCAATCGGGTCATTGATTGGACACCCCCGCCCACTGCAGTAAACATACATTTAAACTCCTCCGGCGCTGCATTTATCAGCTGTTACTGACACCACACAGACATGTTTGGAGGAAGGAAGACAGGCAGGTAAACTTATGGACCCCTTCTGGTTGGGATGCTGCTTGGGAACTATACAGATGGTTACCTGTCACTTATTTGTGTTTTATAATTTGCAGACCAATGCGGGCTTGCACCCAACCAGGGAACCTGTATGCTTTCTTGTATTCCTGACCATTCTGACTCTGGGTATTATCCAAATATCCTCCTCTTCTTGGGCGCTGTGCTGCCTGAACTGGGATCTATGATCTGATTCCACTCATCCTCACTTTTTTTTAGGTGCGTGTCTGAGATGTTTTATATTTACAATCTTCGGTGGGTCATATCTGCTAACCCAAAATACCCCCCACATCCTTCAGAATAGTATCGTACCTATACTGGGTTTTTCTGTAAGACTCTCACTGAATGCCTTGTATTATTTATATTCCAGCGGGATTGTACCCCCTACCCATGAACCCCACCAAGCAGGCTATGATAAGCCTCTCAGTGAGGGGGTGACGGTGTCTGTTCCTTTTGGGGATATCCTTTGTGAAGCAACCATAGTCCACCCTGGCCTCCTATTCCTGTGATCTACCTGGCCTTCTCTCTCTCTCCTTGAACCTTGGGTCTGTGATCCCTGTGTGGCTGTGACGGACGGCAATCCCCTGTTTTGTACTGGATGCTGAAAATGTCCATGGGAATTCTTATATGAAATCTAATGGGTCAGTATGAAATTCCTGTATGTACATACCTAGAACCTACAAATGATGTAATCAATGTCAATGTCAATTGACCTATGTAATGTAAACCATAGACTTTCTGCTGCTTCCTGTTGTGAATATTTGAGATGTTCGTCCATTCACTTTTGCTCTGCTTTTGTTAACTTTTTAGATGAAATATCCACTCTGACCAATTGTCGTTACCCCTGAAGAAGAGGCCAACCCTTTGCTTACCTCAAAACATTGGGTTTCTATGATCATTGGTTTTCTACTTACCTGTATCATTGCAATTGGTCATTGTCTGCATAGACTCATTTTCTCCCCACTTTCATGCATCCATTTTATTGTATGTACTGTTAGGTCATGTGTAATGATTTTTAGATGGTAAATTAATAAATCATAATACTTTTACAAAATTTCTACTACTTTCTACTTTCATTAGAGGTAACCCCATGTAAAAAGTCCCGTTAGAGGAATTGCACTCCGATAGGGGGTGCTGTTGTTTTGTATAAAATTGGGATGGGGGTTCACCTCTAGAAACATTACAGCGTCTACTGGGACGACACCTCCTTCTTTTCATCAAAATTGACAAGGGCTAGACCCGGTTCCATTCAACCCTAAAGGGACCATCGCTGTGAATGGGCCGGGTTATAATGACAGTTAATGAGTGGGATCAAAATCTAAAGTGTGGTGCGGGTTGAGATGCAGTCCCACTAGGTGACCAGGTTCTCTGCATAGGGGTGTTGGAAAGGGCATTCTGACAGTAGTGGCTAGGAGCCTATATCAATGGTGTAGAAGATGAGAGAGTATGCTTTAAAAGGATATGTGTCTAAAGTATCTATAAAAAGGGTGGGGGTAGGGATATAATAGAAGCGGGAAATGGGGTATAGGGTGGGTCAGAGGGTAGGCAGCATAGCGGAATCAGGGATTCAGGATTCCAAGACAAATAAAGTCAGTGTGGTGTGTGTGTAGGATTTAGAGACTGAGCGGTCTGGATAAGAGATTGTCGTAGTGTAACCAACTTGCCCATGTGGTATTGAATTTAGTAGGGTTGTCATTGGCTTGGCATATAAGATTTTCCATATCGGCTATTTTATCTACCCTCCTGATCCAATCTTGGACTGTAGGGGGTTTCGTATTCCTCCATAGTGCAGGGATGCATAGGTTGGCCGCGTTGACGAGGTGTATGGTAAGCGATTTTTTGTAGGACCCAGGTGAGTCGGGGGTGTGGTGGAGTAGATATCGTTCAGGGGTGAAGGCCGGTGTATATGTGGATATTTGTGCGATCAGCCGGTGGATTTCCACCCAAAACGGCTGTATAAGGTTGCAATTCCACCATATGTGCAATAGGGTGCCTTTGGTTGTACCACACCTCCAGCAGGTTGGGGGGATGGTTGGATGAAAGTGATGTACCTTATCAGGTGTTCTGTACCATTTGGAGAACAATTTATATCTATTTTCCTGTGTCGAGACGTTTATGGATCCTTTGTGCATGAGGGTGAAAATTGAATCCCATTCCTGTGGGGAAAGGTCCAATGCTAGTTCAGATTCCCATTGCTGTACTAATTTGTCATTTTTGACCATGTGTTGTGAGAACAGGAGGGAGTAGGTTGCAGATATCAGATGACCCTGGGGTTCCTCATTGGAGCAGAGGAGTTCTAGTGGGGAGTGGTCTCTGCTACAAGGAGAGTCCGTGTGGTGGGTTTGGAGGAAGTGTCTCAGTTGCAGGTATTTGAAGAAGGGTATGTGGTGGTTAGGTAGTGTCGTGGAGAGGTCTGTGTGGGAAAGTAGCGAACTGTTTCGAAAACAACTATGGGCCCTTGCTTGAGTGGTAGCTGTGCCCAGGGTAGGGTCTTTAAACGCTAGGCCCGGAGGAAATTCCAGGTTGTTATCTAATGGTGTCATGGGGCCTGGTGCTGGTATGATGCTAAGTGTCTTGCATGCCCTTTTAACAATTGTTAGGGTGGCGCCAATGGATGGGTGGGATGTGAAGTCCTCGAGTATATGTCTGCTATTAATCCATGGAGAGTTGGTGATAGGAAGGCTCGCGAAGGAGTCTTCCAGGTTGACCCAATCTTTGAACGGGCGGTGTTTGTGCCAGTCAACCATTCTAGTTAAGTGACATGCCCAATGATATTTTAGTAGATCTGGGAGCCCTAAGCCCCCTAATCGTTTGGGAAGGACCAATCTATCCCAACTAAGTCTTGGGTGTTTGGATGCCCATATGAAGGTCCTGCAAATGCGTTTGTAAGATGAGAAGAATGATGATGGTAACTTAATTGGTATAGCTTGAAGAAGATAAAGGAGTCTGGACAAAACATTCATCTTCAATATAGTGATCCTGCCCAACCAGGAGAAGGATTCCAGATGCCACTTCTGAAGGTCTCTCTGGATAGACAGTATCAAAGGGACGAAATTACTTGAGTAAAGATTCTTTAACCACTTCCCGCCCGCCCTATAGCGGATTGACGTCCGGGAAGTGGTTCTGTTATCCTGACTGGGCGACATATGACGTCCAGCAGGATAACATGCCGCAGCGCGCCCCCGGGGGCGCGCATCGCGGCGATCGGTGGAGCGGTGTGTCAGTCTGACACACCGCTACACTGATCTTGGTAAAAAGCCTCCGGCGGAGGCTCTTTACCACGTGATCAGCCGTGTCCAATTACGGCTGATCACGCTGTCAATAGGAAGAGCCATTGATCAGCTCTTCCTCACTCGTGTCTGACAGACGCAAGTAGAGGAGAGCCGATCAGCGGCTCTCCTGGCAGGGGTGTCTGTGCTGATTGTTTATCAGCGCAGCCCCCCGCAGATCACCACACTGGACCACCAGGGATCGCCACTAGGACCACCAGGGAAGGGGCAACATGTGGATGGCCAGGTATGTACCCCATGGCCATCCACATGTGCCCAGTGTGCCAAATCTGTGCCAATCAGATTGGCACAATTATGTTGCAGTGATGCCCAGTAATGCCACCCTTAGGGGCATCACTGCAAACAAGTAATGCCATCAGTGCCACCCATCAGTGTCCATGCCACCTGTCAGTGCCCATCCGTGCCCATCAGTGCCCATCTATCAGTGCCCATCCGTGCCCATCTGTGCCAACTATCAGTGCCACCCATAAGTAACCATCAATGCCACCTACGAGTGCCCATCAATGCCACCTATGAGTGCCCATCCATGCCGCCTATGAGTGCCCATCCGTGCCACCTATGAGTGCCCATCAGTGCCGCATACCAGTGCCACCTATCAGTGCCCATCAGTGCCACCTATCAGTGCCCATCAGTGCCGCCTATCAGTGCCCGTCAGTGCCACCTCATCAGTGCCACCTCATCGGTGCCCATCAGTGCCGCCGTATCAGTGCCCGTCAGTGCAGCCATATCAGTGCCCGTCATTGAAGAAGAAAACGTACTTATTTACAAAAAGTTTTAACAGAAACAAAGAAAATTTTCGGTCTTTTTTTATTTGTTGCGCAAAAAATAAAAACCGCAAAGGTGATCAAATACTACCAAAAGAAAGCTCTATTTGTGGGAACAAAATGATAAAAAATTTGTTTGGGTACAGTGTAGCATGACCGCGCAATTGTCATTCAAATTGTGACAGCGCTGAAATCTGAAAATTGGTCTGGGCGGGAAGGTGTTCAAGTGCCTGGTATTGAAGTGGTTAAGTCAGTGGTAAGTTTGATTCCGAGGTAAGAAATAGCCGATTGCTCCCAGCCAAAGGGGAAATTGAGTTTACAAAGATTAACCGTGTCTGTTGACAGGGTAATATTGAGGGCTTTGGACTTTTCAAAATTGATTTGTAAGTTGGAGAGGGTTTTAAAGAGTTTGAAGTCAGCTAGGAGGTTAGGGATGGATGTGATGGGGTCTGTCAGGAAGAGTAGGATGTCATCGGCATAGGCGGCTAGTTTGTTTTGTTTGTGATGGACAGTAATACCTTTGATGGTGGGGTTGTCTCTCAGTTTGCGGAGCATGGGTTCAAGGGTCAATATAACTATAAGCGGTGACAGAGGGCACCCCTTGACGGGTTCAATTCGATACAGAGAAGGCGTCCGACAGCCCACTGTTGATCCTTAACCTAGCCGTCGGGGAGGCGTAAAGAGCTAAGATCATTTGAAGCATACGGGGCGGCAGGCCTATTGCCTGTAGGGTGGCTTCCATGTAGTCCCATGCCACCCTGTCGAACGCCTTCTCTGCATCTAAGGATAGAAAGAAACCCTTAGTGGACGTTCTAGTGAGCCAATGGTGTATGTTCAGGGCCTTAGTGGTATTGTCCCTTGCCTTACGGCCCGGGACAAAACCAACCTGATCTAGCGAGATTAAAGAGGGCAGGAAAGGTAGGAGTCGATTAGCCAATGCTTTCGCGTAGAGTTTAAGGTCCACGTTCAATAGGGAAATGGGGCGGTAATTCGTCACTAGTGTGGGGTCTTTGCCTTGTTTGGGAATGAGTGTAATGTGAGCTGTGAGCATTTCATTATAGGTATCTGTTGCAGGCGTCAGAGTATTGAGGGCTTTCACTAGGTGCGGAAGGAGGATGGATGGGAAGGATTTGTAATAGCTGGCCGAAAGGCCATCAGGGCCGGGGCTTTTACCTGTATTCATTTGTCTTAAGGCTGTAAGGAGTTCGTCTGCTGAAAGAGGGGTGTCTAGCGATTGTGCGTCTTCTGGAGAATGGGGGGTTGGTCCGTATTGCGCTAGAAAATCTAGGAGAGCAGTTTGTCGGTCTATCGAATTGTCAGTGTTGTGAGTCGGGGTCAAATTGTACAATTTGGTAAAATATTGAACAAATTGTGCTGAGATATCTTCATTAGTAACCAACGATTCTCCAGCTGAGTTGGAGATTTTGTGAATGGTATGTGAAGCCTTTTTGGATTGAAGAGCCCTGGCTAATAATTTGCCAGATTTGTTACCGAATTCATAATACAATTTTTGCGTCAGCATAAATTTGCGTTTTAGCGTTTTGTTAAGCGTGTCTAAAAGTTCCTCTCTAGCCTGTGTCAGTTCGGTCAGCGAAGCAGTTGCAGTAGAAGCTTTGTGTGTCTGTTCTAGCGCGTGTATACGCGCGGTTAGTTCAGTGATGCGAGCGTGTTTAAGTTTATTGCGATTAGCTGCGATCGACAACAGTTCGCCCCTAATGACGCATTTGTGGGCATTCTATGTGGTCATGAGTGTGGTATCAGGAGCGGAGTTGTTGGCGAAGTAGTCAGTTAGGCAGTTGGTCATTCTGTTTGTGTTGATTTCGTCTGTCAGTAAGGAGCTGTCAAGGCGCCAAATACGTGTCTTCGTGCATTTAGTCGGCAGTTGTAAGGTCATAGAAATAGGATTGTGGTCCGATAGGAGGGACGGGTCTATGGTGGCTTTAGTGAGGTTTGTCAGGTCGTTCTGAGAAAGGAAGAAGTGGTCCAATCTGGAGTACTTATTGTGCGGCGGTGAATAGTATGTAATGTCCCTCTCCTTAGGGTGCATTGTACGCCAGGTGTCATGAAGGAGAAGATTGCTTAATTGCAGTTTGATGGCCCGTAAGGCCCTATAAGTGAGGAAGGAAGACCCATTCGAAGTATCGATGGACGGGTTCAAGGGGACATTGAAGTCACCGCCGACAATAAGGGTTCCAACTTGGAAGCTGGAGAGCAATTCTAAGGTCGTTTTGAAAAAGGTTACTTGGCCTGAGTTGGGGGCATAGATGTTGGCAATGGTGTAGGGTAAATGATGTAGAGTGCCCTTTATAAAAAGGTACCTGCCAAGAGGATCTCTTACAGTGTCTGTTATCTGGAATGGGCAGTGTTTGGAGATGAGGGTAGTGACCCCTTTGGAATTTGCCTCCACATTGGAGGCGTGGATCGCAGTGGGAAAGTAGTGGTTATGTAATTTAGGGACAGAGTCCATTCGGAAATGTGTTTCCTGTATGAGCGCAATATGTGTTCTAGATCGTTGAAGGGAGAGTAGAAGTTTAGACCGTTTTTCAGGGGTGTTAAGACCCCGTATGTTGACCGAGTATAATTTAAGTGATTGGGATAGGGGTGGCGATACATCCTGAGTGGAGAGTGAGTCCGTTGGGGCCGCCATCATAGGAAGAAGTGGAAGGGAAGAGAAGGGTGGATGAAGGGTGGTTCACGTCTGTTGTGGAAGTTTAGGTTGCCTAGCAAACATGGGGGTGATGTGGTGAATACCGAAGAGGTGTGGAACTATACGTCCACTCGCCTCCCAAACGTTAGATCGGTGGGGTACTGGCCTTGCGCGGGGCATCTCACCTCGCAAGGGAGACGGCAGCCCGGCACAAACCTGTGTGTGGGTTGGCCTAAAACCAGGCGATGGAGAGAGTGAAGGAGTTTAGTATCGAAGGAGAGGACAAGTTCCTCCGCCACAGGATGACATGAAATTAATGACTAAGGTAAGAAGCCTAATTGTGTTTGTTGGGGACATATGATAAGGACCGTGGGGTAGGTGCGCAGGTGTTGGAATCTACAGGAGATACCCAGCAAGCTATAGTGCAATAAAATATCAAAACAATAAAACAATAAAACTATAAAACAATAAAACAAGCAGGTTGGGTAATTACACGTGCTGAGTTCTGAGGTCAACCCTTCTCCTTGAACAGCAGGAGTGGGTAGATGATCTTCAATGCCAATTTCAGCGATGTAATCACCCACACCAACGAGGGTGTAGGGCAGTGACATCGGAGTGGGGGTGAGCCAGAGCCAGCAACCGGAAATTAAATGCCCTAAAGGCAAGTGTCAGTAAACCTATAAACAAGCTGATCTACAACACTGTGCCTCCTTTCGGGTCTATCACGGAGCAGAATAGAAGTCATAAATCCAGAGCAGGTAGATATCAGCAAAACAAAGAGTATTTCAACATGAAGTATTTTTAGGCAGAAGAACCACAAAACTGTAAGAAATTATACCGATTAAGTTAATACTCTTGGAAGGCAAGAGGTAGACTGCAGCAGCGTGACTGGTCCGGTAGGTTGTAGACAGGCAAATGGGGTAAGAAGCCCTCCGTATTGAGTCACTCCCGGATCGGGTGAAGAGTAGGAGCAGCTGGGTTGTCCGAGGTAGGTCCGGATCTACTGGGAGGACAATGTGGGCGCCCGTTGATGGATAGATGGGTAAGAACCGGGGTCATAGGTGTAGTCCTGTTAGTTGATTGGAGCTCGCCTCTGCAACGTAAAGGCATTCGGATGCAGGAGACGTGGGTTTGCGGTGCGACATGGGAGGGATTTGGTGCTGCAGTGTATGGTGGGAACTGTAGTTGTGAGAGCGTCTCCTGCTGAGCAAGGAGTTTTGTGCCTCCATGGTTTCCTCTCTGAGCGTCTCCCGGGTGGGGGGCCAGGGACGAAAAGCTGTGTACCAATTAGGTACCGGCACCGGTGGAATGCCAAGGGTGGCACAGAAATGTGGGAGATCCTCAGGGACCTTGAGGATCGCTGTACGGCCATGAGCGGATGCTGAGAGGCAGAAGGGAAATTTCCATTTGTATAATATTTGTTTTTCTCGCAGGGCCTCTAGCAGGGGTCTTAAGTCGCGCCTATGCTGGAGTGTAATGCCAGATAGGTCTTGATAGATTTGCACCGGCGCTCCCTCATGCAGGATCTGCTGTCTACCCCTCGCAATTTTGATGATGTCTTCTTTAAGTTTAAAATCCACAATGCAGCAGATTATGTCTCGGGGAGGATCCGTCTCCCTGCCTTTGGGACGAAGAGCGCGGTGTATTCTCTCCATTGCAATTGGGGTTTGGGCAGGACGGTTGAGAAGTGTATTAAAGATGCTTATTATAGCCTGAGAGATCTGTCCCCCCTCAAACGACTCCAGCAAGCCTCTGATGCGCAGGTTATGTCTTCTGCCTCTGTTGTCGAGGTCTTCGAGGTGCCTCTGCATATCTCGCATCTGCATAGTATGGGAATCAATGTCCTCTGTGACAGATTGTAAAATGGTTTCCTGACGTTCCGTCTCTCTCTCTACCACATGCACCCTTTCATTCAGTGTACAGAGATCTAGCCTTAGTTCTGAGATGGCTGCGGAGAGCATCTCTTTAATGTCATCTGTTATGGAGCGGAGGTCCTGCATATTTATGGGCGGTTGGGGCCTGAGTTCTATCCCCCCTTCCCCTCCATGTGGAAGCAGGGGTTGTGGAGGCATAGCTGACGGGTTTTGCGGCTGTGAGAGAGGCTGTGAGGAGTGAGCTGGCGCGTGGCGGGAAGGCGCCATATTGCCCCTGCCAGTCTGAAACATCTCTGGGATATTCTGCCCCTGTGCCCCCGCTAGGTCTCTTGGGGATCTCGAGCGGGATGCCGAAGAGGTCCGGGAGGCTGTCCCCATAATTCTATGTCAAAGCTGTGTAATGTTACCTCAGGATTTAAGCTGTTTTATCCTGTGGCGGACGGAGCTCAGAGATCAGGCGACTGTCTTCATGCCAGGTCAGGCCACGCCCCCTGAAGTTCATTATCTTCCGACATTAGGAACAACCAGAACGGGTTTAGGCACCAAGGCCTCATAGGCTTGTCTACAGGAATACTTAAGGAGGCCCAATATGGACTGTGGTCGGACAATAATCTTGGGCAGAAAGCAGTATCTAGGAGTCGTGGCGTTAAGATACTTGACATAAAGATAAAGTCTATTCGAGACATGGAGTTGTGGGTGGAGGAGAAGCATGAATAGGCCTTTGCATGTGGAAATTTGTGACGCCATATACTTATTAATTGGAAAGTGGAAACTAGTTTTGAGAATTTTGTCTCTTCAGTACTTGTTCCTGTTTTCTGTGCAGTTTGTAGTCTGTCAAGGGCGGGTCGTAGGGTGGTATTGAAGTCCCCCATCCATACCACTGGTATATTGGGGTGACAGGTAATACAAAATATAGTGTAGCGCTATGTGTACATATAAATAATGTATCAGTTTTACCTTAACAAACAAACAATGTTGTAACAATAGGTGATGCAAATTAACGTAAAAAGTGACTACAGTGAATAGGTAGCGTGAATCAAAAAATATAAAAAATATGAAATCAGACAATGAGTCTAAAAAACATACATGTGTAATAAATCAAATGATATAGTCCATAAGAAATTGACAATTATATTGATGATAAAATAGTGGAATACAAAACCACCACCAAAAAATCCATAAGTATTAAAGTGCCAAAAAATAGAAAAAAACTCCTGGGATTTCCACGTAAACGGAATTGTTCACTTCTGGCAGATGGATAAGAAGGAAATCACAGATGGGTGGAAGATCAAAATAAGTGACAAGACCATCACCGGAGCATCAAAAGTGGCTTACCAGAATCAGATGACTTGAGAAGACATACGTCTTACAAGTCTCAGAAAGCGTAATGACCACCAGGTCTGGCCAGATTAATCGTCAAATTATCCTCAGCTTCCAAAAGGGGGGGGGGAAGGGGTCTCACCACAGTTTTGATCGCCCCCAAGACAGTCCAACAGGCCCAGTGGATGTTTCAAAGATCATGCGAGAAGAAAAGCTCACATGGCATGATAACGTTTAAAAGCAACAATTTATTAAAATGGTAAAAATAAAACACTCACATGGTAGAAGATCAAAAACAGCTTATATAGAATCAATTGCGGTAATCGTGAGGGGTCCACCCGACATGTTTCGGCGTACAAAGCCTTCATCTGGGGTGTGGAGCCCCCCCACCTCACCGCTATTTAAACAAGAAGTGACCCCCACTGGGGGTGTCGCGATACCAGAAGTGATGCAATTGATATCACTTCCTGGTAAAACAGGACAGTGATATTTAACTACAGTATCTGTATATGCAGAGTGGAGCAATAAGCGGTATTATACCGCTATCATTAGCAGAAGAAAATATGAATTCTGTATTAGAAATTAGGAAATAAAGGCTGGACGCTAGGTGTTCAGGTTCAAAAACGAACCGAGTGCGTTCCAAGCCTCTATTTCGATATAGCCAGATCTCATTGGCCAAAGCGGCGTCCCGCGCCGACCAATAGATCCAGCGTATGCGCGATGACGTCATCCGCTATGTTACTGCGGCGCCAGTGCGCTCCACTCTTAGGACCAGACCTCTCTCTCGTGTCAGCCATCACAACGCTTCCTGGAATGGAAAACAGGGCGCTGATAGGCTGGAGAGAACCGCAAAGAGGTCATGATGATCTAAGACTACACTACAAGTGTCAGCAGAGGGGGAATTAAATAAAATGATGTTTAAATGGTGTTAAAACATCGTAAATTAAATGACATGACTAATTAGAGTGATAAAGGGGACGGCAAGCATGGCCAAATAGTAATTAGAGATAATAAATAAGAAAATAAAATTTAGGAGTGACACCGCCAGTGAGGGGCACCGCGTGCATAATTCATGGACCATATGGACCATAAACCTGACAAGATCTCAACAAAGAGAGACATATTCCCTATAATAATGACTATAAATAACCAAAAAATTAAAGATGTAACTCATAATATCAGATAAATTAACATTAATATACAAAGTGTTGATCTAAATATATCTATGGGTAAATCCAAATTTAATATTGGTACCAATAATGGTGATTGGATATATAAATTTGTTGGTAAAAAATGACTAAAAGTTGGAAAAAAATTTTTTTTGAAAAAGGAAAAAAGGAGAGACTGAAAGCTAGATAACTACGCTCGATTGATAAAAGAATTAATGTCCCACTCCACGTTAATACCTTGCGGAAAGTGGGACCCCAATTCATACATCCAATAAGTCTCAAGGCGGGAGACACCCCTAAGGGTCGAACCACCACGCCAGGGGGCAACATATTTATCAATGATAAGAAACTGCGTACCCTCAGGATTTCTGTCATGGAATTCCCTGTAGTGTCGAGGTACAGTGTGCTTGGTGCTACCTGCTTTAATAAGGTTGATATGTTCAGACACTCGTGTGGTGAAAGATCTAATAGTACGTCCCACATATTGTTTACCACATGGGCAGGTCAAAAGATAGACAACACCCGTGGTAGCGCAAGTACAAAATTGCTTGATCTCGTAGGAACGGCCAGTCACAGTAGAAGAGAAACTGTGACTCGCCCTCCTACCACTGATGTTAAACTGACAAACCAAACACTTTTTACAAGGGTAGAAACCGATCAAATTATGAAAAAAGGAAGGTTTACTTGGAGGGTTGATAACATTGGGTGCCAACTTATTTCGAAGAGATGGAACGCCTCTAAAAACAACCTTGGGGGTTTCGGGCAGCAACGGGCCCAAAACCTTGTCAGTTTTAACCACTTGCCGACCGCCTCACGCATATATACGTGAGCAGAGCGGCACGGGCAGGCAAAATCACGTACCTGGTACGTGATTGCCTTCCAGCGGGCGGGGGGTCCGATCGGACCCCCCCGGTGCCATCGGCGGTCGGCGTTTGGTTGGAAGCGATGAGAGACGAGGGGGAGACCATCCGATCGTGGCCCCCCCCTCGCGATCGCTCCCAGTCAATGAGAAACATCCCCTGCCTCTGTATAGTACACAGAGGCAGAGGATGTGATGTCATCTCTCCTCGGCTGGCCAGTTTCCGTTCCAGCGCCGAGGAGAGACGACATGTAAGTGCACCAACACTCACACACAACACAGTAGAACATGCCAGGCACACTAAACACCCCCGATCCCCCCCCGATCGCCCCCCGATCCCCCCCCAATCATCCCCCCCTGTCACAAACTGACACCAAGCAGGTTTTTTTTTTTTTTTTCCTGATTACTGCATAGTGTCAGTTTGTGACAGTTACTATGGTAGGACAGTTAGTATTAGCCCCCTGTAGGTCTAGGGTACCCCCCTAACCCCCCCTAATAAAGTTTTAACCCCTTGATCACCCCCTGTCGCCAGTGTCGCTAAGCGATCATTTTTCTGATCGCTGTATTAGTGTCGCTGGTGACGCTAGTTAGGAACGTAAATATTTAGGTTCGCTGTCAGCGTTTTATAGCTACAGGGACCCCCATATACTATCTAATAAATGTTTTAACCCCTTGATTGCCCCCTAGTTAACCCTTTCACCACTGATCCCCGTATAACTGTTACGGGTGACGCTGGTTAGTTTGTTTATTTTATATAGTGTCAGGGCAACGCCGTTTATTACCGAATAAAGGTTTAGCCCCCTGATCGCCCGGCGGTGATATGCGTCGCCCCAGGCAGTGTCAGATTAGCGCCAGTACCGCGAACACCCACGCACGCACCGTACACGCACCGTACACCTCCCTTAGTGGTATAGTATCTGAACGCATCAATATCTGATCCGATCAGATCTATACTAGCGTCCCCAGCAGTTTAGGGTTCCCAAAAACGCAGTGTTAGTGGGATCAGCCCAGATACCTGCTAGCACCTGCGTTTTGCCCCTCCGTCCAGCCCAGCCCAGCCCACCCAAGTGCAATATCGATCGATCACTGTCACTTACAAAACACTAAACGCATAACTGCAGCGTTCGCAGGGTCAGGCCTGATCCATGCGATCGCTAACAGTTTTTTTGGTAGCATTTTGGTGAACTGGCAAGCACCAGCCCCAGGCAGCGTCAGATTAGCGCCAGTACCGCTAACACCCACACACGCAGCATACGCCTCCCTTAGTGGTATAGTATCTGATCGGATCAATATCTGATCCGATCAGATCTATACTAGCGTCCCCAGCAGTTTAGGGTTCCCAAAAACGCAGTGTTAGTGGGATCAGCCCAGATACCTGCTAGCACCTGCGTTTTGCCCCTCCGCCCGGCCCAGCCCAGCCCACCCAAGTGCAGTATCGATCGATCACTGACACTTTTTTTGTAGCGTTTTGGTGAACTGGCAAAAAAGTGCTCTTTTTTACTGTATTCTATTCTGCAATGTTTTATTGTTATTATGTTTTATCATGTTTGCTTTTCAGGTATGCAATTTTTTATACTTTACCGTTTACTGTGCTTTATTGTTAACCATTTTTTTGTCTTCAGGTACGCCATTCACGACTTTGAGTGGTTATACCAGAATGATGCCTGCAGGTTTAGGTATCATCTTGGTATCATTCTTTTTAGCCAGCGGTCGGCTTTCATGTAATAGCAATCCTAGCGGCTAATTAGCCTCTAGACTGCTTTTACAAGCAGTGGGAGGGAATGCCCCCCCCCACCGTCTTCCGTGTTTTTCTCTGGCTCTCCTGTCTCAACAGGGAACCTGAGAATGCAGCCGGTGATTCAGCCAGCTGACCATAGAGCTGATCAGAGACCAGAGTGGCTCCAAACATCTCTATGGCCTAAGAAACCGGAAGCTACAAGCATTTTATGACTTAGATTTCGCCGGATGTAAACAGCGCCATTGGGAAATTGGGGGAGCATTTTATCACACCGATCTTGGTGTGGTCAGATGCTTTGAGGGCAGAGGAGAGATCTAGGGTCTAATAGACCCCAATTTTTTCAAAAAAGAGTACCTGTCACTACCTATTGCTATCATAGGGGATATTTACATTCCCTGAGATAACAATAAAAATGATTTAAAAAAAAAATGAAAGGAACAGTTTAGAAATAAGATAAAAAAGCAAAAAAATAATAAAGAAAAAAAAAAAAAAAAAAAAAAAAAAGCACCCCTGTCCCCCCTGCTCTCGCACTAAGGCGAACGCAAGCGTCGGTCTGGCGTCAAATGTAAACAGCAATTGCACCATGCATGTGAGGTATCACCGCGAAGGTCAGATCGAGGGCAGTAATTTTAGCAGTAGACCTCCTCTGTAAATCTAAAGTGGTAACCTGTAAAGGCTTTTAAAGGCTTTTAAAAATGTATTAATTTTGTTGCCACTGCACGTTTGTGCGCAATTTTAAAGCATGTCATGTTTGGTATCCATGTACTCGGCCTAAGATCATCTTTTTTATTTCATCAAACATTTGGGCAATATAGTGTGTTTTAGTGCATTAAAATTTAAAAAAGTGTGTTTTTTCCACAAAAAATGCGTTTGAAAAATCGCTGCGCAATTACTGTGTGAAAAAAAAAAATGAAACACCCACCATTTTAATCTGTAGGGCATTTGCTTTAAAATAATATATAATGTTTGGGGGTTCAAAGTAATTTTCTTGCAAAAAAAAATAATTTTTTCATGTAATCAAAAAGTGTCAGAAAGGGCTTTGTCTTCAAGTGGTTAGAAGAGTGGGTGGTGTGTGACATAAGCTTCTAAATGTTGTGCATAAAATGCCAGGACAGTTCAAACCCCCCCAAATGACCCCATTTTGGAAAGTAGACACCCCAAGCTATTTGCTGAGAGTCATGTCGAGTCCATGGAATATTTTATATTGTGACACAAGTTGCGGGAAAGAGACAAATTTTTTTTTTTTTTTTTGCACAAAGTTGTCACTAAATGTTATATTGCTCAAACATGCCATGGGGATTTGTGAAATTACACCCCAAAATAAATTCTGTTGCTTCTCCTGAGTACGGGGATACCACATGTGTGAGACTTTTTGGGAGCCTAGCCGCGCACGGGACCCCGAAAACCAAGCACCGCCTTCAGGCTTTCTAAGGCCGTAAATTTTTGATTTCACTCTTCACTGCCTATCACAGTTTCGGAGGCCATGGAATGCCCAGGTGGCACAAACCCCCCCCCCCAAATGACCCAATTTTGGAAAGTAGACACCCCAACCTATTTGCTGAGAGGTATAGTGAGTATTTTGCAGACCTCACTTTTTGTCACAAGGTTTTGAAAATTGAAAAAAGAAAAAAAAAAAAAAAATTTCTGGTCTTTCTTCATTTTCAAAAACAAATGAGAGCTGCAAAATACTCACCATGCCTCTCAGCAAATAGCTTAGGGTGTCTACTTTCCAAAATGGGGTCATTTGGGGGGGGGGTTGTGCCATCTTGGCATTTTATGGCCTTCAAAACTGTGATAGGTAGTGAGGAGTGAAATCAAAAATGTGTGCCCTTAGAAATCCTGAAGGTGGTGCTGGGTTTTCGGGGCCCTGTACGCGGCTAGGCTCCCAAAAAGTGCCACACATGTGGTATCCCCGTACTCAGGAGAAGCAGCTGAATGTATTTTGGGGTGCAATTCCACATAGCCCATGGCCTATGTGAGCAATATATCATTTAGTGACAACTTTTTGTAAATTTTTTTTTTTTTTTCAATCACTTGGGACAAAAAAAAAAATATTCAATGGGCTCAACATGCCTCTCAGCAATTTCCTTGGGGTGTCTACTTTCCAAAATGGGGTCATTTGGGGGGGTTTGTACTGCCCTGCCATTTTAGCACCTCAAGAAATGACATAGGCAGTCATAAACTAAAAGCTGTGTAAATTACAGAAAATGTACCCTAGTTTGTAGACGCTATAACTTTTGCGCAAACCAATAAATATACGTTTGGTAAAAAAAATGTCAATAAAGACATGTGGCTGAATACATTTTGGCCTAAATGTATGACTAAAATTTAGTTTATTGGATTTTTTTTATAACAAAAAGTAGAAAATATCATTTTTTTTCAAAATTTTCAGTCTTTTTCCGTTTATAGCGCAAAAAATAAAAATGGCAGAGGTGATCAAATACCATCAAAAGAAAGCTCTATTTTTGGGAAGAAAAGGACGCAAATTTTGTTTGGGTAGAGCATTGCATGACCGCGCAATTAGCAGTTAAAGCGACGCAGTGCCGAATTGTAAAAAGTGCTCTGGTCAGGAAGGGGGTAAATCCTTCCGGGGCTGAAGTGGTTAAGGACATCCCAATGGTGTTCAAAAATGTTTTTGACATGTTTACGTTGGATGGAAAAGGACGTCAAAAAAGACCATTTAAAGTCCTCATTTATTTGTTGAGGTTTATCCTCAAGTAGTGATTGGCAGTCTATCAGACTGGCATTATTAATCTCCTTATCCAAATCGGAGGGGTTGTACCCCTTGTCTAGGAACCTATCCTTAAGAGACGCAGCTTGGATCCTAAAGGTGTTAAGATCAGTGCAGTTCCTACGTAATCGTAGGAACTGGCTTTTGGGAATTGACCTGATCCAAGGCACGTGATGGCAACTATCGGTGGGTATGTACCCGTTCCGATCGGTGGATTTGAAGTAAGTGCTGAATACAAATTGGTTTTCTTTTCTTTCAATAACCAAGTCCAAAAAATGGACTGAGGTAGTACTTGATTCAAATGACAGAACAATATTCCTGTTATTATTATTAAGGGTCGCAATGAAATCAGCTAGATCGTCTGGACTACCAGTCTATAGGAGGAGGATGTCGTCTATGTATCGAGCCCACAACAAGAGGTGTGGGTTGCTCATGGCATAGACGACATCCTCCTCCCACTTGGCCATAAATAAATTGGCCAGACTGGGAGCGAACTTGGCTCCCATCGCTACCCCCTTATGTTGCCGGTAGAATCGACCATCGAACCAAAAGTAATTGTGTTGAGTTGCAAACTCAATTAGTTTGATGATATAATCCACCTGGGGTGAAGCGAGGGAGACATCCCTATTAAGAAAACATTTAACAGCGTCTATACCCTGACGGTGCGGGATACAGGTGTAGAGGGATGTAAAGTCTGCAGTTGCCATGATGAGGTCACCAGAGTAAGAAACATTGGAAAGTACTCTGATGACGTCTCTGGTGTCTTTTAGATAAGACGGCGTCTTTATCACAGATGGCTGGAGGAAAAAATCAATGTATTTCCCGATTTTTGAAGTAACCGAGTCGATGCCACTAATTATTGGCTGACCTGGAGGATGTAGGGGGTCCTTATGGACTATAGGCAGGTAGTACATAACAGGTATGCGTGGAGCGAGGGGAACTAGAAACGATCTCTCTTTTTTATTTAAAATACAAGAATTAAAACCTTTAGAAACCAGACAATGTAAATCCTTTTTATATTTCTGTGTGGGATTACTAGATAGTTCGATATATGTCTCTTGATCTCCTAAAATACGATACATTTCGTTAATATAATCTGATTTATTTAATAAAACAATGCCGCCGCCTTTGTCGGCGGGGCGAATAACCAGATTTTTATTATCGCATAAAGTCTTTAGGCCTGTTGGAGGTAGGGGATTATAGTATCTTCGTTTTAATGGAATATTTGTTAAATCTTTCAACACTAACTCTTTGAACAGTTTTATAGCTGGTGGGAGCTGTGTTGGGGGACTGAAAAGGGAAGGGTTGGATAGACCCGAATGGACTGTACCAGATGTTGCTGCCCTGGCTACATTTCTAGAGGGATTTGAGATAATATACCTCTGAACATTCATTTTCCTGATAAACTTCTGAATGTCGATAAATGTATCGAACTTATTGAGCTTGTACGGAGGAGCAAACTTGAGACCCTTATTTAAAATGGTTTTCTCTTCCTGAGTGAGAATAGTATCACTTCAGGTTGAAAACCCCCTGACAAGTTAAACCCGTTTCCTTTTTTCGTCTCTGGATCCTCCTCCCTCCTCTGGACCCTCTCTTGTTTCTGGACCTCTTTTTTTGTTTTGAGGGTCCTCGTGAAAACCCCAAGAGGTCTGTGGCCCAGGGTAGGGTGGTTTATAGGGGGATGGACTATATCCAGCATTAGGAAATGGGTAAACATTTTCGTTATAGTGGTCACGCAAGGGGGAATATCGGTTGTATGTAGAGACTGGAGGGTGTCTGTAATAAGGTGCATTCTGATGGTAAGAATAATGGGGGGAGTCACGGTTACGAACTGGGGAACTTCTATAATGGGAGTTATCTCGATCGTAGTAGTGATATTCATCGTGATTACGATAATCCCCCCTATTTCCACCTCTGCCCCTACTTCTAGAATAGTGGCCTCTACCCCTTTGTTGGTTTCTAGGGGTATGGGTGCTAGGGTATTGGCCCCTCTGTGTAGGGGGGCCTCCATCCTGGACTCGCCCCTTAGTGACCGGAAGTTTGGGGCGAACAGAAGGCTCACTGAAAGGAGCTACAGTACTAGTACCTTGAACATTAGTTTCCATAGGGGACTCCAAGGCGGGTGTCGTGATGGATTTCTGCCTTTCAAACACCCTCCCCCCCTTTATAGTCACCAATGTCTCGGGAATATTTTTTTTGCTTTTTGGTTCTTTGTTCTTTATCCTCTTTTACAAGATGTGCTTGCAAGTTGGAGGATAAAGTATTATATTCAGCCGAGTTTTTAAAAGCGAGTAGTTTGTCTTTCAATTCCTTGATCTCCCGATCAAACGTCGAAAGACGTATACGTTTCCTCGTTATGAGAAAATCAAGGAATTTGATACCCGCGTCATTAAAATACTTGAACCAGGTATCAAGTTCAGACTCACCCTGTTGAGGGTGAACATCCCACCTAAGACTCCGTGGGATCATGCCTTCTGCCACATATTGTTCCAAAAAGGCAAGATCCCATTGGAGGTGGAGTTCTGAGACCATGACGTTCTTTAACCTCAAAAATAGTCCACCTATTTCCGAATCATTGGAAGTGGCTACGAATACACCCTCAGTGTTAACCACTCTGGATGCACGGTAGTCAAATACATCCATACTGAAATGGAAAAGGTGCTGCAGCTGTACTGGATGTCTAGTAAAGGATGGATACAATATGGTAATAAGTGCAGCGCTGCACCAAATAATATTGGAGAAAAGAGAAAAAATATATAGTGTACAATAAGCAGCTAACACACCTCTAGACACAGGTAAAGGCAACAAGTAATACAAAATATAGTGTAGTGCTATGTGCACATATAAATAATGTATCAGTTTTACCTTAACAAACAAACAATGTTGTAACAATAGGTGATGCAAATTAACGTAAAAAGTGACTACAGTGAATAGGTAGCGTGAATCAAAAAATATAAAAAATATGAAATCAGACAATGAGTCTAAAAAACATACATGTGTAATAAATCAAATGATATAGTCCATAAGAAATTGACAATTATATTGATGATAAAATAGTGGAATCGAAAACCACCACCAAAAAATCCATAAGTATTAAAGTGCCAAAAAATAGAAAAAAACTCCTGGGATTTCCACGTAAACGGAATTGTTCACTTCTGGCAGATGGATAAGAAGGAAATCACAGATGGGTGGAAGATCAAAATAAGTGACAGGACCATCACCGGAGCATCAAAAGTGGCTTACCAGAATCAGATGACTTGAGAAGACATACGTCTTACAAGTCTCAGAAAGCGTAATGACCACCAGGTCTGGCCAGATGAATCGTCAAATTATCCTCAGCTTCCAAAAGGGGGGGAAAGGGGTCTCACCACAGTTTTGATCGTCCCCAAGACAGTCCAACAGGCCCAGTGGATGTTTCAAAGATCATGCGAGAAGAAAAGCTCACATGGCATGATAACGTTTAAAAGCAACAATTTATTAAAATGGTAAAAATAAAACACTCACATGGTAGAAGATCAAAAACAGCTTATATAGAATCAATTGCGGTAATCGTGAGGGGTCCACCCGACATGTTTCGGCATACAAAGCCTTCATCTGGGGTGTGGAGCCCCCCCACCTCACCGCTATTTAAACAAGAAGTGACCCCCACTGGGGGTGTCGCGATACCGGAAGTGATGCAATTGATATCACTTCCTGGTAAAACAGGACAGTAATATTTAACTATCTGTATATGCAGAGTGGAGCAATAAGCGGTATTATACCGCTATCATTAGCAGAAGAAAATATGAATTCTGTATTAGAAATTAGGAAATAAAGGCTGGACGCTAGGTGTTCAGGTTCAAAAACGAACCGAGTGCATTCCAAGCCTCTATTTTGATATAGCCAGATCTCATTGGCCAAAGCGCCGTCTCGCGCCGACCAATAGATCCAGCGTATGCGCGATGACGTCATCCGCTATGTTACTGCGGCGCCAGTGCGCTCCACTCTTAGGACCAGACCTCTCTCTCGTGTCAGCCATCACAACGTTTTCTGGAATGGAAAACAGGGCGCTGATAGGCTGGAGAGAACCGGAAAGAGGTCATGATGATCTAAGACTACACTACAAGTGTCAGCAGAGGGGGAATTAAATAAAATGATGTTTAAATGGTGTTAAAACATCGTAAATTAAATGACATGACTAATTAGAGTGATAAAGGGGACGGCAAGCATGGCCAAATAGTAATTAGAGATAATAAATAAGAAAATAAAATTTAGGAGTGACACCGCCAGTGAGGGGCACCGCGTGCATAATTCATGGACCATATGGACCATAAACCTGACAAGATCTCAACAAAGAGAGACATATTCCCTATAATAATGACTATAAATAACCAAAAAATTAAAGATGTAACTCATAATATCAGATAAATTAACATTAATATACAAAGTGTTGATCTAAATATATCTATGGGTAAATCCAGATTTAATATTGGTACCAATAATGGTGATTGGATATATAAATTTATTGGTAAAAAATGACTAAAAGTTGGAAAAAATTTTTTTGAAAAAGGAAAAAAGGAGAGACTGAAAGCTAGATAACTACGCTCGATTGATAAAAGAATTAATGTCCCACTCCACGTTAATACCTTGCGGAAAGTGGGACCCCAATTCATAAATCCAATAAGTCTCAAGGCGGGAGACACCCCTAAGGGTCGAACCACCACGCCAGGGGGCAACATATTTATCAATGATAAGAAACTGCGTACCCCTGCGTGCCTCTGATGCGCAGGTTATGTCTTCTGCCTCTGTTGTCGAGGTCTTCGAGGTGCCTCTGCATATCTCGCATCTGCATAGTATGGGAATCAATGTCCTCTGTGACAGATTGTAAAATGGTTTCCTGACGTTCCGTCTCTCTCTCTACCACATGCACCCTTTCATTCAGTGTACAGAGATCTAGCCTTAGTTCTGAGATGGCTGCGGAGAGCGTCTCTTTAATGTCATCTGTTATGGAGCGGAGGTCCTGCATATTTATGGGTGGTTGGGGCCTGAGTTCTATCCCCCCTTCCCCTCCATGTGGAAGCAGGGGTTGTGGAGGCATAACTGACGGGTTTTGCGGCTGTGAGAGAGTCTGTGAGGAGTGAGCTGGCGCGTGGCGGGAAGGCGCCATATTGCCCCTGCCAGTCTGAAACATCTCTGGGATATTCTGCCCCTGTGCCCCCGCTAGGTCTCTCGGGGATCTCGAGCTGGATGCCGAAGAGGTCCGGGAGGCTGTCCCCATGATTCTATGTCAAAGCTGTGCAATGTTACCTCAGGATTTAAGCTGTTTTATCCTGTGGTGGACGGAGCTCAGAGATCAGGCGACTGTCTCCATGCCAGGTCAGGCCACGCCCCCTGAAGTTCATTACCTTCCGGCATTAGGAACAACCAGAACGGGTTTAGGCGCCAAGGCCTCATAGGCTTGTCTACAGGAATACTTAGGGAGGCCCAATATGGACTGTGGTCGGACAATAATCTTGGGCAGAAGGCAGTATCTAGGAGTCGTGGCGTTAAGATACTTGACATAAAGATAAAGTCTATTCGAGACATGGAGTTGTGGGTGGAGGAGAAGCATGAATAGGCCTTTGCATGTGGAAATTTGTGACGCCATATAGCTATTAATTGGAAAGTGGAAACTAGTTTTGAGAATTTTGTCTCTTCAGTACTTGTTCCTGTTTTCTGTGCAGTTTGTAGTCTGTCAAGGGCGGGTCGTAGGGTGGTATTGAAGTCCCCCATCCATACCACTGGTATATTGGGGTGACAGGTCATGAAGGTGAGTCCCTCCATTACTACAGTTATGCAAAACGGGGGAGGTATGTAACAAGCCATGAGAAGAAACGGTTCGCCATACAGCTTGGCATGTATAAATACGTACTGTTCTTGCTGGTCTGTAAGTACTGCACACATTTTGAAATGCACTTATTTGGCTATTAAAATTGAGACCCCTCTAGCATGGGTTGTATGGGTGGAATGATACGCCCATCCCACCCATGGTCTGCGGAGAGCCATCTGAAGCCGCCCCTCTATGTGTGTCTCCACCAAAGAAATGACATCTGCCCTTTGTTTTTTAAGGAATGAAAGGGCTGCCGAATGCTTAATTTTCTCGCGTAAACCCCGTACATTCCATGTAAGGAATTTTATAGATGCCATATCAGTGGATTAGGAAGCTCTCGCAATGGTAACTATTATTACTCGGTCCATCAGGAAATCATGTAAGGACCATAACATGGATGACATTAGAATCACAAATGAGACTAAGCATGTATATGACAACCAGTCAATATATTTTCATATTCGCTTTATCTCTTGCTGTAGCTTCATCATTGCACTTCGGACTTGCAAAAATAACAGTGTAAAATCCCCCTCCCCCCTCCCCGCCCTGCACCCACCCCAACATGTGCGGGCATCATCCCTAAACTTTGGTAAACTACCAACTGGGAACAACAACGCTTTTAGACATATAAGCAAGAGGAAGAAAAAAAAGGGACAAAATAATCTCAGCCTCTGGGTGTGGTATGAGCGTCCGATCTTGTATCGTTGTTTGGAATGTGGCTGAGTCTCATGTCTCTGGATGGTGTTAGAGTGTAGAAGTCCAATCACAATGCTTTCTGATGTCAGCATAATAATAATGAGTCCCAGTGGTTAATGGAGCAAAAATTCGCTGCATATGCATGCGATTCGCAGGACAAACATATCCCCCCATCCCCGGCATTCAAGTGGGGGAGAAAAAAAAATAGAAGTATGAAAAGAGGAATTCCCCCGTGGGGGAGGGGCATCAAAGCAAAATGGGTCGACGCTCACTTTGTGGTATAACACAGTTGCTGGACCTCACTCTCCCTGTTCCGTGTCAACACTACAAGCCGCGTGACCATCAATTTGGATGGACTTCTCAGGCCACCATGTTTCGATACAATGAGTTCTGAGTTGGATGTCAGCTTAGGATGGGCTTTTAGCGGCCGTGGAAAAGGCAAAAAATAATGTCATAGAGGTGCAGTGCAATGAGAAGAGAATTTAGTGGTATCTCACCTCTCTCAGCACTTCATGTACTTGCTCATTCAGCTCTAGCGGGAACCATCCATCCTGCGTTCTATCCAGGAGGAGACCTCCAGAGGGTCGTCAAAAAAGAGGACTCAATCACCACTTTCAACTCTCAGGCGGGCTGGAAACAGCATGGAATATTTCAGGTGGTTAGTACGCAGCATCCGCTTCGCTTCCATGAATCCTTGGCGACGTTTCTGTATTTCAGCAGAAAAATCGGGGAAGATCGCCACTTTATTATTGCCAATGGGGATATTACCCTTCTATCTGGCCATCCTTAGAGCAGTATCCCAATCCTTATAATTTAAAATTTTTTCAATAAAGGTGCGGGGGGGGAGCTCCCGGGGAGGGGAGTCTCGCAAGTATGCGATGTGCCCTCTCAACCGTCAGCAATGGGGAGAAAGCATCGCGGCCATATGTGTTCACAAGCAGCTGCTCTAGATAAGTGGTTGGATCCTTACCTTCCATCCCCTCAGGGAGACCGACAAGGCGGATTTTACACCTCCGCAGCCGGTTCTCCATTTCATCCTGTTTAGCCATGAACTGCGTAATTTGTCGCTGCATACGGTCTGATCCTGCTTGTAATGGCGGGATGGCGTCTTCAGCTGCACTGATGCAAGTCTCCGTTTCTCTGACCCTTTCCCTCAGTTTTTGGAAATCTTGCCTGATTAAAGAGATGTCAGTTTTAACTTCCTCTATTTGCGCAGTGAGGGAGGTACGGCATAGTGTGATAGCTTCCAGCAGTCTATCTGTGTCCCTCGCGCCTCCTGCCTCTCTATCAGCGCCGCCATCTTCCTCCCCTTCTTCTCCATCCTGTCGGCGATATTGTGCGAGCTTGGCCACCGCTGCTTTTTGGGATTTCGGTGGAGACATGTTGTCATGAAACAGGGGTACCCTCCCGCACCAATCTGGGGGTGTAATCTTGCCGTAGAGTCACAGGATGCTAGAGATTTCAGGAGTATTTGCCGGAGCTCAGGGAAGATGTCTCCTACTTCATGCAGAGTCAGGCCACGCCCCCCGACAATTCCTTTATTTAAACGCTTCTTCTTTCTTCTATCTTCTATCTTCCTTCAGTTTCTTCCTCCATCTTCTTCTTCTGGTTCTTCTAATTCTTCTGGTTCTTCTGGTTCTTCCTCCGGTGTTCTCGTCCGGCATCTTCCTCCGCAGCGTCGGCGTCTTCTATCCTTCTTCTCCTCGGGCCGCTCCGCATCCATGATGGAGGCATGGAGGAAGGCTCCCGCTGTGTGACGCTTCTCTCTTCATCTTCTTCTATTCATCTTCTTCTCTTCATCTTCTTGTCGAGCCGCTCCGCATCCATGATGGCATAGAGGGAGGCCGGACGAGAACACCGGAGGAAAAACCAGAAGAACAAGAAGATGGAGGAAGAAACCGAAGGAAGATAGAAGATAGAAGAAAGAAGAAGCATTTAAATAAAGGAATTGTCAAAAACTGTCTCTTGTCATTTTTAACATTTTTGACAGTTTTTTTGTGAAATGGTAGGGGTACTTTTGTACCCCCTTACCATTTCACACAGGGGGGAGGGCCGGGATCTGGGAATCTCCTTGTTAAAGGGGGCTTCCAGATTCCGATAAGCCCCCCGCCCGCAGACCCCCACAACCACCGGCCAGGGTTGTGGGGATGAGTTCCTTGTCCTCATCAGCATGGGGACAAGGTGTTTTGGGGGGCTACCACAAAGCACCCTCCCAATGTTGAGGGCATGTGGCCTGGTACAGTTAAGGAGGGGGGGCACTCTCTCGTCCCCCCTCTTTTCCTGCGGCCTGCCAGGATGCGTGCTCGGATAAGGGTCTGGTATGGATTTTTAGGGGGACCACACGCAATTTTCTTTTTATTTTTGGCACGGGGTTCCCCTTAAAATCCATACCAGACCTGAAGGGCCTGGTATAAAATTTAGGGGGACCCCCACGTCATTTTTTTGCTAAAATTTTGGTTCGGGGTTCCCCTGTGGGGAATTCCCATGCCGTTTTTATCAATGAACTTTTATGTGTATTGTCGGACCGGCAATTCATTAATAGCCGCGAATAGTTTTAAATGACTTTTTTTCCTTTGAAATGTCATTTTGCTGTCAGACTGTTCTAAACACGGGAAACATGCGCCCCTTTACAGACATACTATAGACACCCCCCAGGTACCAAATTTAAAGGGATATTACACTATTATTGTTTCACTTTAAGCATTATTAAAATCACTGCTCCCGAAAAAACGGCCATTTTTAAAACTTTTTTTGCATTGATCCATGTCCCCTGGGGCAGGACCCAGGTCCCCAAACACTTTTTATGACAATAACTTGCATATAAGCCTTTAAAATTAGCACTCTTGATTATTCATGTTCGTGTCCCATAGACTTTAACGGTGTTCGCGTGTTAGAACAAATTTTTTGCCTGTTCGCAAGTTCTGGTGCGAACCGAACAGGGGGGTGTTCGGCTCATCCCTAGTCTGAAATATTCAGCTAAATGATCTGCTATTTGTGATGTCATTTTGGGGTCTGTTAAAAGGGAGTCATTCAGCCTCCAGGAGACTGTTATTGGAGATAGTCCAATGTGAGAAGTGTGGAATGAGACCAGGTGGTGGTCTGACCAGGGGCAAGTGTGAATGTTAGCAGAGGCAGAGGCAGAGTTTGTGAGTAATTTTGGGGAGCTAAAAATGTAATCCAGCTTAGCATAACTATCATGAGGGTTTGAGTAATGGGTAAATTCCTTTGCCCCCGTGTTAAGGGCTCCCCAAGTGTCAATTGATGTGTTCCCAGGGATTTTGTTAGGGATTTGGGAAAAGCATTGGCCACACTAGTAGTCTTACTTCTGTCTAAGGCAGATTGAGCAACCATATTAAAATCTCCCCCTAGTAACATATGCGTGGTGGAATATCTATCTAGTACTTGGAAAAATATTCTAAAAAAAGGAGCCCTGTGCATTATTAGGAGCATACACGTTTTCCACCGTCAGGGCGCGACCCTGTATTTCACCCTGGATTATCAGGAATCTGCTGGAAGGGTAAATATATGCTTAATCTCGAATGGTACAGTGTTTTTAAATAAAAATAGCTACGCCCCTGGCCTTGGACTCAAAAGTTGTGAAATAATGGAGCCTATAAGCTTTCTCAAAAAAATTATGGTGGGAGGCAGAGGAGAAATGGGTCTCCTGCAGCAGTATAATGTCTGCCCCCAATTGTTTATAATATTGAAATGCCTTCCTCCATTTTTGAGGGGAGTTAAATCCTCTTACATTATGGGATATTATACGTAAACCCATTGTAGATGAATAAACTGCGGGGTTGTAAGTATAGATAAATATTTGGAAATGGGGACCTAAAAGTTATTTTGGTGTTATTTGAGTCCATTGCCTCGGGGCGCACTAGAGAGTCTGGTACCATACTCGTATAATTTCAAGAATACTCATTCAACCTGTTACCATCAAAAGAAGCCATCATCACTATAAAGTCATTAATATGCAGAATGCAGAGTAAAATGAAACTTAAACTATAACGAAGAAAATAAGCTCTAGGGGGCCAGGATGAAAACGTCATCCTAACCTGTATACACAACAATCAAGCACTTAGCCAGTCCAAACTTCCACAGGCTCTCGGGTTCCCCGCTAAGGGGGAGGGTGTGAAAGGGGGGGGTTCTGCAGAAAGGGGAAAACAGGAAAGTCAATGTTTCCTCCCAGCAAAAATAAGGTAGAGGAGAAAAAAAAAATAAAGGGATGTAGTTGAGAGTGGGTGTGGAGAGGGGGCTATTTAGACGGGTGGAAAGTGGCATTTGCCTGAGGGTGTAAGACCCAATTGTTCTTATATATATTCCTGTGTGATGGAAAACCAGTTTTAGGTGGTAGAGAAAGCAAAATATAAAAATTTCAATTTTAAATATTGCTTCTATGCAAACCAAACTCCTCCGACGATAGCTGGAATGATGCCATCAAGCAGGGCTCAGGTGTTTGGGTCTCTGGAGCGTTGGCGGTTCCTCCGGTCACATTGAGGAGATGGGGTAGCCCATATCAGTGACGGGCGCAGAGTCACTGGGTGTCTCAGGGTGGGTTGAGGATCCAGGAGGCCCAGTTTCACCAGGACTTCTTTGCCTTCAGCTACAATATCGTACCATTGTTGGGTAATGACAGTTTAAATGGGAAACCCCATATATAGCAAATCCTCGTTGAATGCAGGAAAGTGGTGATATCCTCCATCCTTTTCCTCTTCTCTAGGGTTGCTGGGGAGACATCTGGATAAATCTGGACGGTGATCCCATCCAGCTGTATATGTGGGGTGTTGCGGGATGCACAGAGGACCTCCTCTTTCACTAGGAAGTCCTTCAGGCACATCACAATGTCCCTAGGAGGCTTCTCGGGTGGTGGTTTAGACCAAAGGGCTCTGTGCAGCCTGTCACACAGGAACAAGGCCTCAGGTTGGTCTGGAAGCATGGAGCTGAACAGTCTCTTAATTGCATCAGACAGATCAGTGACTGATTCTGGCACTCCGCGTACCCTGATGTTTCTCCTGTTATGGTTGTTGAGGTCCTCGAGGTGGTTTTGTAGCTGTATAACCGCATCAGAGAGTAATTCATGGTCTTTGTGGAGGTCAACATAAACCAGGTGCAATTCGTCATGCTTGATTTCTAGCATATCTGTTCACCCTCCTAATGAGGTGATCTCCTGAGTCAGAGTGTTTGTTGACTTGTGCAGTTCAGCCTGAAAATTATGTGCCAGTCTGTTGTACATTGTGGACAAGCTATCCTCCAGGTCTGCTTTGGTGAGATGGGGCATGTACTCACTCTGTTCTGAGGATGCCGTGGGAGAAGCTGCTGGATCCGGGATGTCCGGCACAACAGGCTTCGGTCGGGCACCATCTTGGGCCATCGTGGTCTGTTCCCGTACCCGGAGCAAATAGTTTGTCAGGGACCATTGCAAGGATTTTGGTTTGTTTTTCTTAGCCGTCGGCATGCACCATGGGTCCCACAGGGGAGCTGGGGCTGTTAGGTGAAAAATAGCTGTGTTGATAGCCCTGGGGATTGATATTAGATCTCAATCACCCTCGGAGCTCAGGCTCTTAGCTTCCTGCCAGTTTTGCACCGCGCATGCGCTCGGTCCATTAGTATATATTGCCTATGTGTAGATTTACCCAAACTGACTGTCTCCTCTTTCCCTTTTTTCCTATTTTTGATTATTTTGGATTATTCATGATTCATTGTCTCTCACTCTCTTTTCTTCATATGCTATGAGTGACACATGCTCTTGTCCTCCTTGTGTTATTGGCTATTACTCAATACATCTACTTGAGATTGTCTTGCCTGTGTCACTTTGTTGTGACCAGTATATATTCTCTCTAGTAACCACCTGATATTCGGTAGGTGTTAATAAATTAATGAGTATATCTAATATTTACGATCAATCACTTTTTGATCGACTTGTGCATGCCAAAAACCACCTACATATCAGTAGACTGTCTATGCTGTTTATAGGCGTGATTCTCCAGATAGCCGTAGCTTAACAATGGCCGAAAGACTAGAGCTTTGAGCGAGGAAACATCCCAAGCCGTTGATTTTTCATTTGGTTTTGATCGATTAGTGTGTGACCAACTGGCATATATCATTCTCTCTCTAGTAGCCACCGGATATTCATTCAGTGATTTTAGAGTGTCTCATATGCAATATTGTGCTATGGATGCACAGGTGTTAATCAATGAATATATCTGTTTGGATCAATCATTTTTTGATCGACCCGTGTTTGCCAATAAACCCCTTACATATGAGTGAACTGTCCACGCTGTTTATAGGTGTGACTTTCTAGAAAGCCGTAACTTAACATCTGCCAAGAAATGACAACTTTGAGCGAGGGAACATCTCAAACTTATCCTATTTGGGGTTAATAACCCCTCGGCTATTACTATTAGATATTTGTCTGTTTTGACCATTTACTCGGAATGGCTATATTGTAACTCTGATATAATGTATAAATAACATGGGAAGTGCTAACTATAAACAGCATTGGATTATTTTTGCTAGTTTAGATCCAGGGAGGAGGAATGGAAGAGAGAGAGATGAAGTATGAGTATTTATGTGCAATCACTAGTTATTATTAAAATCATTTCATTGCTTTGGTATTTCAGTACTGGTCTATATCCGAGTAGTGACATGATATCAGTCTGTGACTGACGGATCTGATCTATCTATGTGCGCTGTGTGCATACCCGTGTGTTATTTATCGGCTCTCTATGTGGTTCATTGTAGGTATTATATACAGTTATGATGAGCTACAAGAGTTGTCATACGGTTTTGACAGATCTCTTGGATGCAGACTGATAATCATTTGTATGTCGCTCGATCGGCATATATCCCCTACACAAGTATATATTAACCCATGGGCGTAGCATAAGGGGTTGCAGGGGTCGCAATCGCAACCCTGCCCCTAGCTTGAGGGGGCCCCTGCAGCCTCCCTGTCATATTATATAAAGAGTGATCAGCGCAACTTATTAACAGCTGTGTGTATCTTAAAATGAATGTGTAAATATTGCTCTATAAATATTGCTATGCAAACAAATAACTATGTGCAATTTCAATAAACAATAATATACTAGTAATCCTGTATGAGTAAATATGTGTAAACGCATGCAATAACAAAGCCTATATATAAGGTTAATAATTGCTAATGAGTAATGAAATAATCAATTCCATATAATCAGATGATAATAGCGATATAATAGTCCATTAGCTCTGAAAAATAATAATAAAGGTGCAAAAGTGCAAAAAAGTGCTTATGTGCAACAAAGTATCAAAATAAAGTCTTCAATAGTTGGTTGCCGATGTGCGATCTTCCTGTGCTCCACTTGGTGCTCTCTATATTCTTACCTCAATATGGATAAAAAACGCCACAGAGATCACTGTAGTTTGGGGCCTCCCCTGGATCCAGCAACAAAGGATGATATCTCTCAAAATGGTGTATTCTGAATGATAACTTCCGATCGGTCCATACGACCGTTCATTCACAGCGAGTATAAACAGGGGATAAAAAGGAATCTCCCATAGTGTAGTATATAAAAAAACTCACTAGTTTATTAAACAGCCAAATAGGTACAACGATAAGAGTTAAAAACAGCAGGTCTGTAATTTACACGGCATTACAGGCGCCTCTTTACCTCACTTACGGTTTTCTCGTAGTCCGGTTCCTTCCCTAGGGAAGTAATAAACTAGTGAGTTTTTTATATACTACACTATGGGAGATTCCTTTTTATCCCCTGTTTATACTCGCTGTGAATGAACGGTCGTATGGACCGATTGGAAGCTATCATTCAGGATATACCATTTTGAGAGATATCATCCTTTATTGCTGGATCCAGGGGAGGCCCAAAACTACAGTGATCTCTGTGGCATTTTTTACCCATATTAAGTTAAGAATATAGAGAGCACCAAGTGGAGCAAAGGAAGATCGCACATCGGCAACCAACTATTGAAGACTTTATTTTGATACTTTGTTGCACATAAGCACTTTTTTGCACTTTTATATTGCAATTATCATCTGATTATATGGAATTGATTATCTCATTACTCATTTACTGATAATAGTCCATCATTTACCTTATATATAGGATTTGTTATTGCACTGCGTTTACGTATATTTATATATATATATATTTTTATATTTTTTGCACTCCTGCACCTTTTATTTCAGAGCTAATGGACTATCATATTGCTATTATCATCTGATTATATGGCATTGATTATCTCATTATTCATATACTGAGAATAGTCCATCAGTTACCTTATATAGGATTTGTTATTGCACTGCGTTTACGTATATTTATATAAATGTTTTTGATCTTTTGTTGCACATAAGCACTTTTTGCACTTGTGACAGACTCACCCGAGACAGAGGCTATTGGAGGGGACTGAACGCTAGCCTCTTACCAACAGATTATGGGCCCTAACATTTGGGGGAATGGTGCTCTCTGTGAGCTGTATGCCTGGGGACCCTGGGGTTGGTGTTACTTTGGATTCAGCTCCATGTCCCCCCAAAACACACAGACTCTGGGGACCCTGTATTTGCCATAGTAGCAATAGTGACTGAGTCATACTGTTGGGACTCATACTGTGAGAAGATGCTAATGTCATCAACTCCACTCACCTGTCTGATGTCAGCTATAATGTGTTTAATGTAAATGAGTTTAGTCTAGGTTCTAAGGGTATTCAACTCATTGTTGTTTGTTCTAATTAACCCTGTGTTGATGTTTATGGTAATGTGTGTTAATTGAATGAGCTGATCACATTAGCCACCAGCACTGGCTAGGAGACGAACAGTCTAGGCTGAGGAGGGGGGAGATTGTTGTTTGTATTGTTAATTGTAATTAGCTCCTGCTATTGTGTTTATACTACTGTGTGAAGCTCGGTGCCCACAAGTCTGTCCTATAGGTCATGTCTCTGAGTCATCTGGTCTGGGTAAATTTAATAGTAAATTAGCTCATGTTAATTAGGTTAGCTTTGAGTCATCCTGGTGTATAAATTTGTGTGAGATCTCAAATAAAGAGTTAGTCCTGATGTACTCCAAGACTGGTGTTGTCTAGTTCTCGGGGGTTCCTATAGCCAGATCCATTGGACTCATGTTCCAGAACTTAGGAAGTGATATACTGACGGAAACACTCAAGCGAAGTGAGGGACGTTCCGTGACAGCACTCTTGCACCTTTATTTTAGAGTTAATTATCATCTGATTATATGGAATTGATCTCATTACTCATATACTGAGAATAGCAATTATTAACCTTATATATAGGATTTGTTATTGCATGCGTTTACGCATATTTACTCATACAGGATTACTAGTATATTATTATTATACAGGATTTATATAACGCCAACAGTTTACACAGCGCTTTACAAAATAAAAGGGAGACAATATGGGGGGAGCGATGAGGACGTGACGCGTGACATCAGAATGGGGGGAGGGGCCTGATGGCGGCGCTGGGGTGAGGGTCGGAGACGAGTTGGACCGAATGGGTGGTGTATGCATGGCGCGGGGTGAGAGTCCGCGGCTGCACCCATGAGAGGATTTCTCAAAGGACTGCACAAGCCTCCCCGACTTGAAAACGCCAGCAGCTGCGTGAGCCTGGAGCGAACCCCCCCACTGGCAGGAGCGGCTAGGAGAGAGACGGGTTCACAGCAGTCCCGAACTGGCAGCAGTGGAAAGCAAGGGCGGAAGCGGAGGAAGGCGGATAAAGAGGGTACGCCAGGTGAATAGCCCCACTCCAGAAGCTGAAACAGAGATCAGCCTTCGCTGGGCTTGGCCTGGATGCTTCTCGGGCTGGATCTCTCCTCCCCCATCCCCATCTCTAGGTGTCTACTTTTTACCTCCTCGTGGCAGTACCAAGGTAACTGGATTGGGGCTGTGTTAAAGCTTGCAGTGTGCCAGGAAGCTGGAGATAAAAGGCAACACACCAGATGACACTGAATTATCCCCCGGAGAAGAGGCAACTGTATGGATCCATTAATAGAGTGATCCGACTGAGGCTGGTAATGTCTCCCTCTCCAGGTATGAACGTTTTTGTATTCATAAAATGAAGATTGACAATGAAGAGTGACATGGTTCGGAGTTTCTAGGAAGGTTTTCAGAGAACTGTGTACAAGGGCTACCATAGACCCAGACTTTCTTTTTGTTATATTTTGTTGAATGCGGGGTAGCCCATGAGCAGGGCGTGAGAGGACCCCAGGAATAGGGGGGTAGCGATGCACCCCGTGTGCGTGTCGGTCTAGTCAGGCACAAGGTGGGTGAAAGTTGAGGCTTTGCTGCTACAGCAAGTATAAGCAGGTACCAGCGCGCCTGGGTGGGAAGAAGCACGGAATATAACGGTGTAACGAGGCAGCGGGTGGTATACGGAGGTCTGGGAGACCATAAATAAAACACCCATACTAACTACCATTGGAAAAAAGCTGTTAGCAAGGACAAGCATGAGAGGTCGGCCCCAAAGAACAGCAGAACCTAAGACCCCAAGGGAGAGTCTAAACTCCAGCTCAATACAGAAATATCTTAAAGAAGCAAGCTCAAAGAGCCCCGGAACTGACACTAAACAAGCAGGAACAAAAGATAAAAAGAAAGACCAGCAAAAACAAAAGGGGGGACAGGGGTAGAGGCCCAGGGAAGATCCAGAGCTAGAAGGAGCATGTGCCAGCAGCGATATGGAAGAGCAAAGAAGTATGGCGCTCGTCCCTTTTAAAAGAGAAATGATGGAAATGTTCGCCAAACTCGAAAACATTATAAAATCAGAAATATTGAATGTGCGGACGGACATGGGTCATCTGTTGCGCAGAGTGGAAGAGGCAGAAGTGGCATCAGGAAATCAGGCAAAAGAGATCTTAGACCTAAAAGCGCAAGTGAAGAAAATGCAGAATGAAAATCGCATGTTGGCATATAAAGTGGAAGAACAGGAGAACCAAAGTCATTGTCAAAATTTGCGCACCAGATCTATCCCGGAGCAAGATAATGAGGACTTAGGGGAGAAGATGAGAAAAATATTTAACCCTATCCTGGGAAGGCGGGAAGATGAGGTCCTGAGGATTGATAGGGTACACAGGGTTAGAAAACCCCCAAATATAAAACAAGACATCCCCAGAGATGTAATTGTGAAGTTCCATGCCTACGAGGACAAAGAAATGATCTGGAATAACCTTAGGGTTGCTCCCCCTGTATGTTTTGAAAATTAAAATCTACAGATTTTTTTAGATCTCTCTGCGGGAACTTTGTCCCGAAGAAGGCATTTTAGACCACTGCTTGATCAACTGAAGAGGGCCAACTTGAAATATAGCTGGGGGTTTCCAACATCCCTGATAAGTCATAAAAGAGGGTAGATTCTATAGGATGAGATTTCAGGAAGAGATGCAGGACTTTTGCGGCAGTTTGGGTATCTCTGTCCCTGATGCAGCAAGTATAGAGAGTCGCTGAGCAGATCGGACACTAACAGCATTTAACGGATGAACTGAGGAAAAACCAGGGGGGGTTCTTTTTTTTTTTATTTTCCCTTCTCCTCCCCTCTGCTTAGGGGAGCCCACAGGAAACAACATTGTACTTAAAACATAAGACTGCCTGGACTGGGGAATAAGGGGGAGGGGAAAGTAACTGTCCTAAACGGGGGTCGCTGCTGGGTGGGTGGGGGGTCTGAGGAGGCTGATATTCCTGGTTGGTTTGCTCGTTTCCGCCCCTCCTATCCCCCCCCGCCCTGTAAAGGGGTGGGGGGATGCCAGAGGCTGTTGGCGGAGCTCCACCCTCGGAAAAGAGGCGCGCAGTATGGGATCAATTATGTCCCTTACGTGCAGGCTTTGGGCTGGTGTACAGCCAGGGGGAGGGGGGAGGGATGAGGGGGAGAGGGGGGTATTTCCTGCAGGGGTGGCTATAGATGAGCAGCGGATAGTGGAGTGGGGATAAAGGTTAGTGAGTTGAATGCTAGATCTTAAATTTTTAACATATAATGTGAAGGGATTGAACTCGCCTGCGAAAAGACACAAAATACTTAAGGAACTTCAACATTATAGAGCTGATATAGTATTCCTCCACGAGACCCATCTGGCCATTGAATCAAGATTTAAGTTGTTCTCCCCAGGACTGCCCCTGTGGTTCTATGGCGATACGCCTATTAAAAGATCCAAGGGAGTAGCAATTGGGTTTTCAAAGGTCTCCAAATTTTCACTAGTGGATAGGGTGACGGACCCAGACGGCCACTTTCTTTTTCTGAAGGGCAACCTGGGGAATAAATTGTTTACTTTAGAGAACATCTACTGTCCCAATAAAAACCCGACGGTGTTCCTAAAACAGGTGCTGGCTAAACTGATGGAGTTCAGGGAGGGGGAGGTGGTGCTGGCGGGGGACTTTAATTTTTGCCTTAACCCTGTTCTGGATAGTACGTCCCGGGCACAGGGGACAAGTAAGGTCCAACTAAGCACGATTGGGCGTCGGCTGCATCAATGTTATCTGATGGATGTCTGGAGGGTGCAGCATGCAAAGGTTAAGGATTATACCTTCTTCTCCCCTGTGCACGGGACGTACTCAAGATTAGATTAAATACTTACGGACCATAGCTTACTGGATTTGGTGGAGGAAACTAGAATAGAAATTATCTCTTTATCAGATCATTCACCAGTCACGATGAGAATTAGGATTCCGGAGTTGCAAAGACAACCCTTTTCGTGAAAGTTGAATGAAAATTTACTCAAAAATCAAAAAGTATTAGAAAGGGTCCAATGACACAGGAGAAGTCTCCCCTCCCATTTTATGGGAAGCATATAAAGAGTACATTAGAGGGGTCCTCATTTCCATTGGGGCTGGGGTGAAAAAAAAGAGAAAAGAAGAAAGGGAAAGGCTTATTGAGGAAATTTTCTTACTGGAACAGAGCCGTAAAAAACTGAAGGGTCAGAGCCAGGAAGGTTTCCGTCAGTTAGCCATCAAAAGGGAGGAGCTAAGGGACTGTATGGAGCAAGACTCCAAAAGGGCCCTCAATAAAATAACGAGAGACAGATATTTCTGGGCGAATAAGTCGAGCAAGCACCTGGCAAGGTTAGTGAGAAAGAAAAGGGACCGGAATTTCATTGAGAAAATACAGAATGAAAAAGGGGAGATAATAGCCACTAGTAAAGGGATAGCGGAAGAGTTCAAAAAGTTTTATGAAGCTCTATACTCCATTGGACAAAAAGGACCAGGAGACCAAACTGCTATGGGGAGGGTAGAGGAATTTCTGAGGGGGGGCGGGGGTGGCTGTGCTATCAGAGGAAGACAGAGGTATCCTCGATAGGCCCATAGTGGCGGAGGAAATCTTGGCAGCTTTAGAAAATTCCCCAAAGGTTAAGAGTCTAGGTCCCGAAGGGTTCACTACCTGGAAAAATTGAAATGCATTCTTATACCTAGGCTTTGCCACTACTGGAACGAGTTGGGGTCCAATTGTGTAATGGAGGGAGAAGCTCTGGCAGCTTCCATCACATTGATATTAAAAGAAGGTAAAAACAATAGGCTCTGTTCGAATTATGGACCTATTTCGTTGTTAAACGCAGACGTTAAACTTTATGCTAAAGTGCTGGCCAGCAGACTGAAGGATAGAATGACCACCCTGGTACATGCAGACCAGGCGGGTTTTGTACTGGGGAGACAGAGTAGGGACAATGGGGTGCGAGCAGTGCTTCTGTTGGAGGCCAGTAAACCTGGGGGCCCCCAGTTCTATTCCTGTCAGTGGACGCGGAAAAAGCGTTCGACAGGGTAGACTGGGGTGTCAGGTCACCTTGAGGCTAGGTGACAGATGCACACCGTTGGGATCAGGAGTGCACCGCAAGGCAGTGGACCCTATGGCTGACTGCTGCGGATGGGAGTCCGGGTATAAGGAAGGCAGGGTCGCTGGAACACCAACACGGATCCCACCGGGGTTAGAGCGTAGGATTCCCTGGGGCACTGAGTCTAAGAGCCAGCAGGTGTTCACCAGAGCCTCTAGTGGTGAGGATGAACTGGGCTGCAACTGGCTCCAGGTCGCGACCCCCAGGGTCCCCCAGCTCACACCAACAGTAGGCAACAGAATTATATAAGGATAAGGATAGTAAAGGAATAAGCCAAGGTCAGGGCCACAAGCAGACAAGGACAACAGGGTACACGCCAAGGTTCAGGGTCACAGGCAAACAAGGATAGTCAGGGACAAGCCAAAAGGTCAGGGTCACGAGCAGACAGGAATAGTATAGAACATGCCAAGGTCAGTAACAGAGATAAATGTAGAGCACACGGCAGGCAGGAACAAGAAGCCAAACACACAAAGGTTGATCAGCAGGGCTGACCTGCAGTGCAGAGGTTAATAAAGAGTTCTCCGATAGGAGCTGGGGTGGAGCCATGCTAGAGGAGAGTTAATAAAAGCAGTCAGGTGAGAGACAGCTGGTCTTTGGAGATGAACACATGGAAACAGGTAAGCTGACAAACAGACTCTATTGCATAACCATGACAGTACCCCCCTCTTACGAGGCCTCCCCCTTCCCCGCCTGGGACCAGGTTTAGAGGGGAACTTCAAATGAAACTTCCTCAACAGACAAGGTGCAAAGACCTCAAAAGCCTTGATCCACGACCTCTCCTCAGGACCAAACCTCTTCCAATGCACGAGGTACTGGAGAATGCCTCTACAGAGTCGGGAATCCAAAATTTGGCTAACCTCGTACTCCTGATTATCCTCAGAGACCGGTGCTGCGGTAGAGAGAGGACGAGAGAACTTATTGAGGACTAAAGGCTTCAGAAGGCCAACATGGAAGGAGTTAGAGATTTTGAGGCTTTTGGGAATCTGGAGCTTGAAACAAACCAGATTCAGTTTAGAAGTTATGGTGTATGGACCAATGAATCTTGGGGCAAATTTGAGAGAAGGAACCCAGAGTTTGGTGTTCCTGGTGGAGAGCCAGACTTTGTCTCCTGGCTGAAGAGAAGGCGGCTTACGCCTGCGACGGTCAGCAAAACTCTTGAATTTGTTGGCAGCTTTCTGGAGGGAATCATGAACGTCAGCCCACATGGAATTGAATGATTCCTGAACAGTAGCCAAGGCTGGAATGTCAGAAAAACAGGTCATAGGAAGAGGGAGTTGAGGATGTCTTCCATAAACAGTGATAAAGGGTGTTTTCTGAGAACTGACGTTGACATGATTATTGTGGGAGAACTCTGCCCACGGAAGTAGTGATGCCCAATCATCGTGATGAGCCAAGACCAAGGTACGGAGAAAGACCTCCAACTCCTGATTAACCCTCTCAGTCTGGCCATTGGATTGGGGATGGTAAGAAGAGGTAAAATGCAAGGTAATGTTGAGGGATTTGCAAAAGGCTCTCCAAAAACGGGACGTAAACTGAACACCCCTGTCCGAAACGACATGGGAAGGAACACCATGAAGGCGGAAAATCTCTCATACGAAAATGGGAACCAAGGCAGAGGCAGAAGGGAGACCAGGAAGAGGAACAAAATGAGCCATCTTGGAGAACCGATCGATTACCACCCAAATGGCTGTATTATTCTCCGACAGTGGAAGATCGGTGATAAAATCCATGGCGATGTGAGACCAGGGCTCCTTAGGAATGGGCAAGGGCATGAGAAGACCAGCAGGTGATCACCAGAGCCTCTAGTGGTAAGGATGGACTGGGCTGCAACTGGCTCCAGGTCGCGACCCCCAGGGTCCCCCAGCTCACCCCCACAGTATTCAACAGAAGGATAAGGATAGTAAAGGAATAAGCCAAGGTCAGGGCCACAAGCAGACAAGGACAACAGGGTACATGCCAAGGTTCAGGGTCACAGGCAAACAAGGATAGTCAGGGACACACCCAAAGGTCAGGGTCACGAGCAGACAGGAATAGTATAGAACACGCCAAGGTTGGTAACAGAGATAAATGTAGAGCACACGGCAGGCAGGAACAGGAAGCCAAACACACAAAGGTTGATCAGCAGGGCTGACCTGCAGTGCAGAGGTTAATATAGAGTTCTCCGATAGGAGCTGGGGTGGAGCCATGCTAGAGGAGAGTTAATAAAAGCAGTCAGGTGAGAGACAGCTGGTCTTTGGAGATGAACACATGGAAACAGGTAAGCTGACAAACAGACTCTATTGCATAACCATGACATGGGAGTTCATGATTAAAACCCTGGAAGCAATGGGGGTTGGCCCAAGATTTATCTCTTGGGTCAAAATACTCTACAATCATCCTTCGGCATCCGTAAGGGTGAACGGGGTTCTCTCCAGACCCTTTAGGATGGAAAATGGCACTAGGCAGGGGTGCCCTTTGTCCCCCCTCCTATTTGTCTTGTCCCTAGAGCCTTTACTGGCCACCATTCGAAACAACCCAGACTGTAGTGGGGTGAAGATAGGAGCAGGGGAACATAAACTCGCGGCTTTTGCCGACGATGTTATGTTCTTCATTTCGATCCCCAGGATTACCATACCGAATGTGTTACAGATTTTAAAAAGATATGGGGAGGTCTCAAATTTTAAAATAAATCTGAGTAAGTCTGAGGTCCTAAATATCAATGTGGGTAAACAAGAGGAGGCAAGCCTCTCAGAGGTGTTCCCCTTTCCCTGGAGAAAGGAAATTAATTATTTGGGGATTAAATTATCCAACACACTAAAAAAAATGTATTTAAATAACTACATTCCACTGTTGGACGAGATCAGGCAGGAAGGTAGAAGTCTATCATCGCGGCCCCTCTCATGGTTTGGCAGTGTGAATGCAGTTAAAATTATGTTATTTTAATGCCTAAAATACTGTACAAATTCCAGATGCTCCCAATTCCACTCCCCCAATCATATTTGAGAGCACTACGAGGTTTGATAGCAAGATTTGTCTGGGGTGGCAAAAAGCCACGAATTTCCTACGAAGTTCTGAGTAGGGAAAAAAAAAGGTGGACTAGCTCTGCCAGACTTTAATAAGTATTATATGTCAGTAACACATAACGCATAACACTCTTAAATTTTGTTATCAGATTCACATACAGAATAAATGGACACACAACTCGCTTTTGATTTATATGAAAGACAACAAATTTTTTGATAATAGATTGAGAGTCTGCGCTTAGGATTTTAACAGGGCTGCTGCCTTCCCTTAATTAATTCCTAATTAGGAGTTAATTAGATGTACTGGAAAAGAAAATAGGGAAATTGGCGCTGCCTTACTCAAATAAATTTTCCCAAATCTTACTAGTAATGAATAAGTGTGTAAAACAAAAAAGGTTACAAGTATTAAGTAAGTGTGTAAAATAAAAATGGGGGTACTTTTGTGAGTGACTTCCCCTACATTTGTGCTATAATTTATAAATACATGAAAAATATATATTTTATTAAAAGTAAACGTGCGACTCCTCTGTGTGACTTAAATAAATATCATAATATAATTTAAAATGTGCTCCACCTCTATTACAACATATCAAAAAATGTCAATCATTAGCTTACTATAGTATTAATGCCACAAAATCAAGGGTTAACATTAACCATGTAAGGGTCTCCTTATATCCCTTATAAATGTGGTACCAAAAGTGCACTGTGCATAAAATAGATTAAAGTGCATTAAACTTATATATATTAAATTACATAAAGCCTCAATTCACATGAGCAAACCTATGAGGGCATAAATCCAAACATTAATGTTCATATAAAAAGTACATCTGTGGACAATGAAAGTCCCTAAAATGAATACCAAACCAGGGAAAAAACTCTTAATAAAGTCTATTTAGAAGAAAAAATATTTAGGTACGTCAGGATCAATTATCATGCATTCCCAGCTGTCCAGGGGGTAGTAGTAGGTGACTCCTGTGCATATAGAAACTGGTGACTTCAAGTGCTCCCCCCCGTGCTCCTCCACTCACCGGACTCCGTCACCCTCAAAGGGGTACTAAGCAAGAGAGTGGGTGCCTCAGGATGGCTGCTGTTGTGGGATGTCCCTCTACCGCTCTGCTTGTTCGTTCGTTCATAGATCCCTCCTTATGTGCTGGTAATGAGGTTCTCCTTATCCGGATCTGGATGTATTCACTAATTACCACCTCCGTGCTGTTAAAGACTCCTTCTCCCACTTTGCAGGCGATCTGAGCTGGAGGTTCGGCCCCCTCCACATCACAGGTCCCAGAAGACCATTCACAAGATTCAGCTAGAGCATGCGCAATAGAAAACCGGCATGCTCTAGCTGAATCTTGTGAATGGTCTTCTGGGACCTGTGATGTGGAGGGGGCTGAACCTCCAGCTCAGATCGCCTGCAAAGTGGGAGAAGGAGTCTTTAACAGCACGGAGGTGGTAATTAGTGAATACATCCAGATCCGGATAAGGGGAACCTCATTACCAGCACATAAGGAGGGATCTATGAACGAACGAACAAGCAGAGCGGTAGAGGGACATCCCACAACAGCAGCCATCCTGAGGCACCCACTCTCTTGCTTAGTACCCCTTTGAGGGTGACGGAGTCCGGTGAGTGGGGGAGCACGGGGGGGAGCACTTGAAGTCACCAGTTTCTATATGCACAGGAGTCACCTACTACTACCCCCTGGACAGCTGGGAATGCATGATAATTGATCCTGACGTACCTAAATATTTTTTCTTCTAAATAGACTTTATTAAGAGTTTTTTCCCTGGTTTGGTATTCATTTTAGGGACTTTCATTGTCCACAGATGTACTTTTTATATGAACATTAATGTTTGGATTTATGCCCTCATAGGTTTGCTCATATGAATTGAGGCTTTATGTAATTTAATATATATAAGTTTAATGCACTTTAATCTATTTTATGCACAGTGCACTTTTGGTACCACATTTATAAGGGATATAAGGAGACCCTTACATGGTTAATGTTAACCCTTGATTTTGTGGCATTAATACTATAGTAAGCTAATGATTGACATTTTTTGATACGTTGTAATAGAGGTGGAGCACATTTTAAATTATATTATGATATTTATTTAAGTCACACAGAGGAGTCGCACGTTTACTTTTAATAAAATATATATTTTTCATGTATTTATAAATTATAGCACAAATGTAGGGGAAGTCACTCACAAAAGTACCCCCATTTTTATTTTACACACTTACTTAATACTTGTAACCTTTTTTGTTTTACACACTTATTCATTACTAGTAAGATTTGGGAAAATTTATTCGAGTAAGGCAGCGCCAATTTCCCTATTTTCTTTTCCAGAACAAATTTTTTGAGCCTGGGATGAGGGAGGTGGGTGGGAATTGGATAAAAGATGATTATATACAACTAAAAAATTTCATCAGTAAGGGGAAAATACGCACGTATGCCGATTTGAAGTCAGAGTTTTGGGTGATTGATGTGTGGAGGTACGTCCAGCTTTCGCATTTCATTGAGAAGTTACCGAAACCGCTCAGAAGCGAGGAGGAGTATAGACCACTTGAGCAGCTCTGTGAGAGGGAGCAATCGGGTAGCACTATCTCTCAACTCTACAGGATTCTGGGGGCTAGGGGAGAGCTGGAGGTGCCACCATACATCAAGAACTGGGAAAGGGAGTTAGGGTCACAATGTAGCAAATTCACGTTAGAGAAGATTTTGAAGATGGTACATTACTCTGCACTTCATATCAAGAGGACTGAAATAATTTTAAATGTCTTGCAAGATGGTATGCCACTCCAGACAAAATAAGTACATTTGATCAGACCAAATCGGAGACATGCTGGAGGGGGTGTGCTAGCTTGGGAACAATGGCCCATATTTGGTGGGAGTGCCCCATTATTAAAACATTTTGGAAAAAAATTACAACATTGATCAAGGAAATCACAGACAAATCAATTATAGAAGATCCATGGGTGTGCCTGCTGTCTGTTGGTGTGTGCATTGCTGCTGTCTGTTGGTGTTTGCTGGGTTGCATTTTGGGGACTTTTCCTTTTAGTTTTTAATTTGCCTTTTGCTGTCACTTTTTAAATAGCTTTTTTTTTTTTTTTTTTCTGTTTCATCAGTCTATCAATTAAGGGGTGTGGTTAATTGCTCACAGGTGCCCAGGTGCCTATTTAACTTGTTGTAGGACTCAGTTTGAGCGTGCTCAGTTTGAAGCTGTGGAGCTTGGTGTAAGTGGGAGTTAAAAACAAGAGTTTAAAACAGGAGGTTATAACAGGGGTCATAGTACCTGTGTAGTGTGAGTATCTGAGTGTTGTCTGAGTAGTGTGTGTGGATCGTTAGTACTTGTGTATTGTGTACCTGTGTATTGTCTTGTCGTGTACCTGTGTATTGTCTTGAGTATTAGTGCCAGGAAGCTAGTTGTTAGGTAATTTGGACAGGGTAAAATCCCCAAATCCTCACTAAATTTAATAGGTACGATGCCCGGCGGGTGTGGAGAGGCGACTCTTTGTACATCTTGCCGCATGTATGCGTTCCTTGATCATCCGATCAAGGGCGAATACTGCTGTGCAAAATGTAAGCACATTGTTTCCCTGGAAGCCCAGGTTCTGAATCTGGGGAAGCAACTGTCAGCACTGAGAAGTCCCTCCATACTAAAGGTGAGCCAGGAACGTACACGGCAGGTGCCGGTAGGGGCCAGCACAGAGGCGGGTGGAGACAAAGAGGTGCAGGCACTAGCAAAGAGTAGATGGGTGACAGTCAGGAGGGGTAGAGGGGGAAGTGCCAGGGAGGCCGATCCAGGACTGGAGCATCCCAATAAGTACGCTCCATTGAGTGACATTGGTGTAACCAGTCAGGGACCAGCACTGCTGGAGTTGAGGGACTCTCCTAGCTGCCAGGGGAAGAACTCCTCCAGTGAGAGTGGGGGGGCAGCAAAGGGAAAGGAAAGACAGATTCTGGTGGTAGGGGACTCAATTCTTAGAAGGACAGAGAGGGCAATCTGTAACCAAGACCTGAAGCGCCGAACAGTATGTTGTCTACCGGGCGCTCGGGTTCGGCACATCACGGATCTTGTGGACAGATTACTGGAAGGGGCTGGGGAAGACCCAGCTGTCATGGTGCACGTTGGCACCAATGACAAAGTCAGAGGCAGATGGAGTGTCCTAAAGAACGATTTTAGGGACTTAGGAGCTAAATTGAGGAAAAGGACCTCCAAGGTAGTGTTCTCAGGAATACTACCGGTACATCGAGCCACACCAGAGAGGCAGAGGGAGATTAGGGAAGTAAACAAGTGGCTGAAGAGCTGGTGTAGTAAGGAGGGGTTTGGGTTCCTGGAGGACTGGGCCGACTTCTCAGTCGGTAACCGGTACTATAGAAGGGACGGACTGCACCTAAATGAGGAGGGTGCAGATCTGCTGGGAATGAAGATGGCCAAAAAGTTAGAGGGGTTTTTAAACTAGGCGATGGGGGGGAGGGTCCAGAGACAGTAATAGCCAGCGCGGAAGATATTCCAGAGGGTAGTATTGGGGGCATTAGTGGTAGGTTAACCAAAGCACAAAAACGCAAGGTGAGTATAGTAGCAAGTCCAAGTTGCAATCTTGAAACACCCAATACGAGGACAATATGCGACCGGTCTAAACTATGTGGCATGTTCACCAATGCCAGGAGCCTGGCGGACAAGATGGGTGAACTAGAGATACTGTTGTACAAGGAGGATTTGGATTTTGTGGGAATTTCAGAGACCTGGTTCAACAGCTCTCATGATTGGCTAGCAAACATTCAAGGGTATACCCTATACCGCAAGGATAGAGAGGGTAAAAAAGGGGGAGGGGTATGCCTATATATCAAGAATAATGTACAAGTGAATGTGAGAGATGACATCACTGAGGGAGCTAGGGAGGAGGTGGAATCTTTATGGGTAGAGCTCCAAAGGGATGAAGCCAAGGGGAAAATAATACTGGGAGTAGGCTATAGGCCCCCTAACCTGAGGGAGGAAGTGGAGACGGATCTCCTATCACAAATTGGATTAGCAGCAAGGATGGGAAGTGTTATCATAATGGGGGATTTTAATTATCCAGACATAGACTGGGCGGAGGGAACCGCGCATTCATTTAAGGCTCGCCAGTTCCTTAATGTCTTGCAGGACAATTTTATGGGTCAGATGGTAGACGCACCAACTAGAAATAAAACATTACTAGATCTACTGATTACCAACAATACAGACCTGATAACAGATGTGGAAATACGGGGCAATTTAGGTAACAGCGATCACAGGTCAATTAGTTTCAGTATAAATCACACAAATAGGAGACATGAAGGGAACACAAAGACACTGAATTTCAAAAGAGCCAACTTCCCTAAACTACAAACCTTGCTAAAAGGCATAAATTGGGATAAAATATTAGGAACAAAGAATACAGAGGAGAGATGGGTTTGCTTTAAGAGCATATTAAATAAGGGCATTAGCCAATGTATCCCATTGGGTAATAAATTTAAAAGAGCGAACAAACATCCTGGATGGCTTAACTCCAATGTAAAAATGCATATAAAAGCAAAGGAGAAGGCCTTCAAAAAATACAAGGTTGAGGGATCATCCACAGCATTCAGAATTTATAAAGAATGCAATAAGAAATGTAAGGGTGCAATTAGGATGGCTAAGATAGAACATGAAAGACACATAGCGGAGGAGAGCAAAAAAAATCCCAAGAAATTCTTTAAGTATGTAAACAGTAAAAAAGGGAGGACAGACCATATTGGCCCCATAAAGAATGAGGAAGGACATCTGGTTACAAAGGATGGGGAGATGGCAGAGGTATTGAATTTATTCTTCTCCTCAGTCTTCACGAGTGAATCGGGGGGCTTCAGTAACCAAAACTGCAGTGTTTATCCTCATGACACAACACAGGAAGCACCTACATGGTTAACAGAGGACAGAAATAAAATTAGACTTGAGAAACTTAACATTAATAAATCACCGGGACCAGATGGCTTGCATCCGAGGGTACATAGGGAACTCAGTCAGGTGATTGCCAGACCGTTGTTCCTAATTTTTACAGACAGTCTATTGACTGGAATGGTACCAGCTGATTGGAGAAAAGCCAATGTAGCACCAATATTTAAAAAGGGCCCAAAAAACATCCCTGGGAATTACAGACCAGTTAGTCTAACATCAATAGTATGTAAACTCTTGGAGGGGATGATAAGGGACTATATACAAGATTTTAGTAATAAGAATGATATCATTAGCAGTAATCAGCATGGATTCATGAAGAATCGTTCTTGCCAAACCAATCTATTAACCTTCTATGAGGAGGTGAGTTGCCATCTAGATAAAGGAAGGCCCGTAGACGTGGTGTATCTGGATTTTGCAAAAGCATTTGACACAGTTCCCCATAAACGTTTACTGTACAAAATAAGGTGCATTGGCATGGACCATAGGGTGAGTACATGGATTGAAAACTGGCTACAAGGGCGTGTTCAGAGGGTGGTGATAAATGGGGAGTACTCAGAATGGTCAGGGGTGGGTAGTGGGGTCCCCCAGGGTTCTGTGCTGGGACCAATCCTATTTAATTTGTTCATAAACGACCTGGAGGATGGGATAAACAGTTCCATCTCTGTATTTGCAGACGATACTAAGCTAAGCAGGGCAATAACTTCTCCGCAGGATGTGGAAACCTTGCAAAAAGACCTGAACAAATTAATGGGGGAGGGGCGACTACATGGCAAATGAGGTTCAATGTAGAAAAATGTAAAATAATGCATTTGGGTGTCAAAAATATGAATGCAATCTATACACTGGGGGGAGAACCTCTGGGGGAATCTAGGATGGAAAAGGACTTGGGGGTCCTAGTGGATGATAGGCTCAGCAATGGCATGCAATGCCAAGCTGCTGCTAATAAAGCAAACAGAATATTGGCATGCATTAAAAGGGGGATCAACTGCAGAGATAAAACGATAATTCTCCCGCTCTACAAGACTCTGGTCCGCCCGCACCTGGAGTATGCTGTCCAGTTCTGGGCACCAGTCCTCAGGAGGGACGTACTGGAAATGGAGCGAGTACAAAGAAGGGCAACAAAGCTAATAAAGGGTCTGGAGGATCTTAGTTATGAGGAAAGGTTGCGAGCACTGAACTTATTCTCTCTGGAGAAGAGACGCATCACACACATAGGTTGGACTTGATGGACTTGTGTCTTTTTTCAACCTCACCTACTATGTAACTATATGTAACTATGGTACGGAGGAGCCTGTGAAGCGATACCAATCTTCTATTGTCCCTATATTGTTGGATTCTGCCAAGAAGCAGATTGCAATGAAATGGTTAGATACGGCAAGCCCAAACACCCCAGATTGGCTCTACTGTATAAATGAAATCTACAATATTGAGTGTATGGACAGTAGGGGATTGGTACCTGACGAAGGGGATGAACGGGTAGATAAATGGGCAGTATGGCAAAAATGTAAAAATACTTGGAGGTACTTGGAGGAGATCTTAAGTGAAGCTTGAAGGGTTGGGGATCCTGGAGTGCCTGGTAGGAGTGACAGCGAAGGCTGTTCTTTCTGTAACCACCTGCAGGAGGGGGGGGTTGGGGGGGTGAGGTGGGTGGGATTTAGATAGGATTGCATTATTACAATGTCATTTTGTTAACCACTTCAGCCCCGGAAGGTTTTACCCCCTTCCTGACCAGAGCACTTTTTACAATTCGGCACTGCGTCGCTTTAACTGCTAATTGCGCGGTCATGCAATGCTGTACCCAAACGAAATTTGCGTCCTTTTCTTCCCACAAATAGAGCTTTCTTTTGATGGTATTTGATCACCTCTGCCGTTTTTATTTTTTGCGCTATACACGGAAAAAGACCGAAAATTTTGAAAAAAAATGATATTTTCTACTTTTTGTTCTAAAAAAAATCCAATAAACTCAATTTTAGTCATACATTTAGGCCAAAATGTATTCGGCCACATGTCTTTGGTAAAAAAAATGTCAATAAGTGTATATTTATTGGTTTGCGCAAAAGTTATAGCGTCTACAAACTAGGGTACATTTTCTGGAATTTACACAGCCTTTAATTTATGACTGCCTATGTCGTTTCTTGAGGTGCTAAAATGGCAGGGCAGTACAAAACCCCCACAAATGACCCCATTTTGGAAAGTAGACACCCCAAGGAATTTGCTGAGAGGCATGTTGAGCCCATTGAATATTCATTTTTTTTGTCCCAAGTGATTGAATAATGACAAAAAAAAAAAAAAAATTACAAAAAGTTGTCACTAAATGATATATTGCTCACACAGGCCATGGGCATATGTGGAATTGCACCCCAAAATACATTTAGCTGCTTCTCCTGAGTACGGGGATACCACATGTGTGGGACTTTTTGGGAGCCTAGCCGCGTACGGGGCCCCGAAAACCAATCACTGCCTTCAGGATTTCTAAGGGCGTACATTTTTGATTTTACTCCTCACTACCTATCACCGTTTTGAAGGCCATAAAATGCCCAGATGACATAAAACCCCCCCAAATGACCCCATTTTGGAAAGTAGACACCCCAAGCTATTTGCTTTGAGGCATGTTGAGTCCATGGAATGTTTTATATTTTGACACAAGTTGCGGGAAAGTGACAATTTTTTTTTTTTTTTTGCACAAAGTTGTCACTAAATGATATATTGCTCACACAGGCCATGGGCATATGTGGAATTGCACCCCAAAATACATTTAGCTGCTTCTCCTGAGTATGGGGATACCACATGTGTGGGACTTTTTGGGAGCCTAGCCGCGTACGAGACCCCGAAAACCAATCACTGCCTTCAGGATTTCTAAGGGCGTACATTTTTGATTTTACTCCTCACTGCCTATCACAGTTTCGGAGGCCATGGAATGCCCAGGTGGCATAAACCCCCCCCAAATGACCCCATTTTGGAAAGTAGACACCCCAAGCTATTTGCTGAGAGGCATGGTGAGTATTTTTCAGCTCTCATTTGTTTTTGAAAATAAAGAAAGACGAGAAAAAAAATTTTTTTTTTTCTTTTTTCATTTTTCAAAACTTTGTGACAAAAAGTGAGGTCTGCAAAATACTCACTATACCTCTCATCAAATAGCTTGGGGTGTCTACTTTCCAAAATGGGGTCATTTGGGGGTTTTTTTTGCCACCTGGGCATTCCATGGCCTCCGAAACTGTGATAGGCAGTGAAGAGTGAAATCAAAAATTTACGGCCTTAGAAAGCCTGAAGGCGGTGCTTAGTTTTCGGGGTCCCGTACGCGGCTAGGCTCCCAAAAAGTCTCACACATGTGGTATCCCCGTACTCAGCAGAAGCAACAGAATGTATTTTGGGGTGTAATTTCACATATTCCCATGGCATGTTTGAGCAATATATCATTTAGTGACAACTTTGCGCAAAAAAAAAAATAAAAAAAATAAAAAATTGTCTCTTTCCCGCAACTTGTGTCACAATATAAATTATTCCATGGACTCAACATGACTCTCAGCAAATAGCTTGGGGTGTCTACTTTCCAAAATGGGGTCATTTGGGGGGGTTTTGAACTGTCCTGGTATTTTATGCACAACATTTAGAAGCTTATGTCACACATCACCCACTCTTCTAACCACTTGAAGACAAAGCCCTTTCTGACACTTTTGTTTACATAAAAAAATAATTTTTTTTTGCAAGAAAATTACTTTGAACCCCCAAACATTATATATTTTTTTTAAAGCAAATGCCCTACAGATTAAAATGGTGGGTGTTTCATTTTTTTTTTTCACACAGTATTTGCGCAGCGATTTTTCAAACGCATTTTTTGGGGAAAAAACACACTTTTTTACATTTTATTGCACTAAAACACACTATATTGCCCAAATGTTTGATGAAATAAAAAAGATGATCTAAGGCTGAGTACATGGATACCAAACATGACATGCTTTAAAATTGCGCACAAACGTGCAGTGGCGACAAACTAAATACATTTTTAAAAGCCTTTAAAAGCCTTTACAGGTTACCACTTTAGATTTACAGAGGAGGTCTACTGCTAAACTTACTGCCCTCGATCTGACCTTCGCGGCGATACCTCACATGCATGGTGCAATTGCTGTTTACATTTGACGCCAGACCGACGCTTGCGTTCGCCTTAGCGCGAGAGCAGGGGGGACAGGGGTGCTTTTTTTTTTTTTTTTTTTTTTTTCTTTATTATTATTATTTTTTTATCTTATTTTTAAACTGTTCCTTTCATTTTTTTTTTTTTAAGTCATTTTTATTGTTATCTCAGGGAATGTAAATATCCCCTATCATAGCAATAGGTAGTGACAGGTACTCTTTTTTGCAAAAATTGGGGTCTATTAGACCCTAGATTTCTCCTCTGCCCTCAAAGCATCTGACCACACCAAGATCGGTGTGATAAAATGCTTTCCCAATTTCCCAATGGCGCTGTTTACATCCGGCGAAATCTAAGTCATAAAATGCTCGTAGCTTCCGGTTTCTTAGGCCATAGAGATGTTTGGAGCCACTCTGGTCTCTGATCAGCTCTATGGTCAGCTGGCTGAATCACCGGCTGCATTTTCAGGTTCCCTGTTGAGACAGGAGAGCCAGAGAAAAACACGGAAGACGTTGGGGGGGGGGCATTCCCTCCCACTGCTTGTAAAAGCAGTCTAGAGGCTAATTAGCCGCTGGGATTGCTTTTACATGAAAGCCGACCGCTGGCTGAAAAGAATGATACCAAGATGATACCTAAACCTGCAGGCATCATTCTGGTATAACCACTCAAAGTCGTGAATGGCGTACCTGAAGACAAAAAATGGTTAACAATAAAGCACAGTAAACGGTAAAGTATAAAAAATTGCATACCTGAAAAGCAAACATGATAAAACATTGCAGAATAGAATACAGTAAAAAAAGAGCAGAACAATAGAGAGAGAATAGAGAGAGAGAGAACAATGAAACGACAACTATTTTTTTTTTATTTTATATTTTTGTATGTGTTTTTTTTTTTTTTTTTACACTTTTTTTGTAACTAACTTTTATAACTGTAACCGGTTCCAGGTTCGGGTCTCTCAAAATGCGATGGCATCTTGGGAGACCCTGTGAAAGTGTGCCTAGTCTGTGCAATGCTGTACCCTACGCTAATACTCAACTAGTGAATGGTAGCGTTCAAAACATTCACCAATGCAAAGACCAGGATTGTCAGGACAGGAGGGACAATAATAGCGGGTGTCACGCCTATATCCGCGCTTGCTGCAGACACGACATCTTTTTTGGGGGGTTCGCTGGGTAGGGGTACTCTGGAGGACGGAAAGAAAATGCCTCTCATGCAGCCGACTGCATTTGGTTGGGGATGTGAATGGGGGAAGTACGGGCGCTGCAGAAGTGGTGGGTTCCCAATTAGGATTGGCGAATGCAGCAGGAAGGGCATTATGGGCACGACGGGCCTGTGTTTGTCTTTTTGGTGGCAGCGGGACACTACTTGTGCTTGCCACCTCACCAGCTTGAACTGCACTTATGGGACTCGCCACGTCACCAAGTGTTACTGCAGTGCTGGTTTGACTATGACCGGGGTGTACTAGGCCGCTGGTGCTTGCCAGTTCACCAAGACGCTACCAAAAAAACTGTTAGCGATCGCAGGGATCAGGCCTGACTCTGCGAACGCTGCAGTTATGCGTTTAGTGTTTTGTAAGTGACAGTGATCGATCGATACTGCACTTGGGTGGGCTGGGCTGGGCCGGGCGGAGGGGCAAAACGCAGGTGCTAGCAGGTATCTCGGCTGATCCCGCTAACACTGCGTTTGTGGGAACCCTAAACTGCTGGGGACGCTAGTATAGATCTGATCGGATCAGATATTGATCCGATCAGATACTATACCACTAAGGGAGGCGTATGCTGCGTGCATGGGTGTTAGCGGTACTGGCACTAACCTGACACTGCCTGGGGCTGGTGCTTGCCAGTTCACCAAAACGCTACCAAAAAAACTGTTAGCGATCGTAGGGATCAGGCCTGACTCTGCACACGCTGCAGTTATGCGGTTAGTGTTTTGTAAGTGACAGTGATCGATCGATACTGCACTTGGGTGGGCTGGGCCGGGCGGACGGGAAAAACGCAGGTGCTAGCAGGTATCTGGGCTGATCCCGCTAACACTGCGTGTTTGGGAACCCTAAACTGCTGGGGACGCTAGTATAGATCTGATCGGATCAGATATTGATCCGTTCAGATACTATACCACTAAGGGAGGTGTACGGTGCGTGCGTGGGTGTTAGCGGTACTGGCGCTAACCTGACGCTGCCTGGGGCTGGTGCTTGCCAGTTCACCAAAACGCTACCAAAAAAACTGTTAGCGATCGCAGGGATCAGGCCTGACTCTGCGAACGCTGCAGTTATGCGTTTAGTGTTTTGTAAGTGACAGTGATCGATCGATACTGCACTTGGGTGGGCTGGGCCGGGCCGGGCGGAGGGGCAAAACGCAGGTGCTAGCGGGTATCTGGGCTGATCCCGCTAACACTGCGTTTTCGGGAACCCTAAACTGCTGGGGACGCTAGTATAGATCTGATCGGATCAGATATTGATCCGTACAGATACTATACCACTAAGGGAGGCGTATGCTGCGTGCGTGGGTGTTAGCGGTACTGGCGCTAATCTGACGCTGCCTGGGGCGACGCATATCACCGCCGGGCGATCAGGGGGCTAAACCTTTATTCGGTAATAAACGGCGGGTGCCCTGACACTATAAAAAATAAACGAACTAACCAGCGTCACCCGTAACAGTTATACGGTGATCAGTGGTGAAAGGGTTAACTAGGGGGCAATCAAGGGGTTAAAACATTTATTAGATAGTATATGGGGGTCCCTGACGCTATAAAACGCTGACGGCGAACTTAACTATTTACGTCCCTAACTAGCGTCACCAGCGACACTAATACAGCGATCAGAAAAATGATCGCTTAGCAACACTGGTGACAGGGGGTGATCAAGGGGTTAAAACTTTGTTAGGGGGGTATCCTAGACCTAAAGGGGGCCTAACACTCACTGCCCTAACACACTAACTGTCACAAACTGACACTATGCAGTAATCAGGAAAAAAAAAAAAAAAAACCTGCTTGGTGTCAGTTTGTGACAGGGGGGGGGGGGTGATCGGGGGGGGGATCGGGGGGCGATCGGGGGGGGGATCGGGGTGTAATGTGTGCCTGGCATGTTCTACTGTGTGTGTGTGTTTGGTGCACTCACAGTTCAGTCTTCTCTCCTCGGCCCGGAACGGAAAATACCGAGCCGAGGAGAGATGACATCATTTCCTCTCCCTCTGTGTACAATACAGAGGCAGGGAAATGATCCCATTGGCTGGGAGCGATCGCGAGGGGGGGGCCACGAATGGATGGCCTCCCCCTCACCACCGATCGCCGGGGGACATTTGCCGACCGCCGCAGGCACCGGGGGGGGTCCGATCGGGCAGGCAGGGACGTACAGGTAAGCCCTTTTGCCTGCCCGTGCCGCTCTGTCGACGTACATCGTCGTGCGGTGGTCGGCAAGTGGTTAATGTGGATGTATACTTGTAGGGTTTGGGTTTTGTATGTATAAAATATTAAATAAAGAATTAAAAAAAAAAAAGGAGACAATACAGTTTTAATACAATAAAATACAGGAGGATTAAGAGGGCCCTGCTCAGAAGAGCTTACAATCTAATAGGGTGGGGCAGGTGGTACAAAAGGTTGTAACTGTAGGGAATGAGCTGATGGAAGTGGTAGAAGAGTAGTTGGAGACGTGATAGGCTTTCCTTAAGAGATGAGTTTTCAGGGATCACCTGAAGGTAGCAAGAGTAGGGGATAGCCGGACCGGTGGAGGTAGCGAGTTCCAGAGGATGGGAGAGGCTCTGGAGAAATCCTGGAGACGAGTATGGAAGGAGGAGACGAGAGAGCTTGAGAGTAGGAGGTCTTGAGAAGAGCGGAGAGGACAATTTGGGTGATATTTGGAGACAAGATTGGTGATGTAGCTCGGGACAGAGTTGTGAATGGCTTTGTATGTTGTGGTTAGTATATTGAATTTAATTTGCTGGGTAATTGGGAGCCCGTGTAGGGATTGGAGGAGAGGGTTGGCAGACACTGAATGGAGACCAGTGTAGGGATTGGAGGAGAGGGTTGGTGGACACTGAATGGAGACCAGTGTAGGGATTGGAGGAGAGGGTTGGCGGACACTGAATGGAGGTCAGTGTAGGGATTGGAGGAGAGGGTTGGCAGACACTGAATGGAGACCAGTGTAGGGATTGGAGGAGAGGGTTGGCAGACACTGAGCGGTTGGTAAGGTGGATAAGTCTGGCAGCAGCATTCATGATAGACTGAAGAGGGGAGGGGCCTATGGAGAGGCAGGCCAATGAGAAGGGAGTTGCAATAGTCAAGGCGAGAGATAACGAGGGAGTGAATGAGGAGTTTGGTGGTTTCATTTGATAAAAAGGGGCAAATTTTAGAGATGTTACGGAGGTGAATTCTACAAACTTTTGACAACGATTGGATTTGAGGCTGAAATTAAAACTGAGAGTCTAGGATTACACCTAGTACCCTGGAGTGAGGGGAGGGACTGATGGTTGCATTGTTGATTTTGATGGAAAAGTCATGGAGGGGGCACGGGTGGGGGGGATTATTAATAGCGCAGTGTTAGAGAGATTTAGTTTAAGGAAGTGGTGTGACATCCATGCTGATGTGTCAGTTAGTAAGTTAGTAATGGAGAGGAGACTGCAGGAGTGTTGTGAGGAGTAGACAGATAGATTTGAGTGTCATCGGCGTACAAGTGGTATTGGAAGCCGTGGGTGGTTATCAATATATATATATATCATTGTTTATTGAAGTTGCACATAGTTATATGTTTGCATAGCAATATTTACACATTTATTTTAAAATACAAATAGCTGTTAATAAGTTGCGCTGATCACTCTATGTTATACCCACTGGGTCACTTTTCAGGTCTAGCAGCAACTTATTATTTACTATAAACATACTCACTCATCGTTCACTTTGATAGCGCGAGGAATCCCCCCTTATTTTTATACTCCCTGTCATATTATCAAAGGCGGCTCTAGGCTTTGTGAGGCCTTAGGCAAAACTTAGACATGAGGCCCCATTCACGCCCATAATGGGAAAAATCATTAAAGCGATAAAAAATTAACTGTATATATCACCTATATTAAGAGACTTAAATCCTATGAACTATGAATTCACAGTTTCTAAATGTTCTCTAACCAATTATTCTTTAATCAAATATCATTAAACATAGGGTATATGTATATATATATATATATATATATATATATATATATATATATATATATATATATATATTAATTTTTTTATTACACCCACACAAATATAGATACAATTTGTGCAGCGGCTTCTAACAATGTGTTTAGGTTATAACGAAAGTAAAAAAAAACATATTTCTCCATTTATATGAAGGTCAGGGTAATATAACCCAACACAGAGCCCCCTTACATCAGAGTCTGCAGGATTCCCCCTTACAGTGCAAGGGGAAATTTTATGTAAAGGGGAATGCTGCAGATCACGATGTGAGAGGAAATGCTGCAGACTGGTGTAAAGGGGAACTCTGATGTAAGGGGGGCTCTGGTGACCAGAGATCACCTTATATCAGAGTGCACAGCATTCCCCTTTACATCAGAGTTCCCCTTTACATCAGGGTCTGCAGAGTTCCAACTTACATCTAAAAGAGGAACTCTGATATGGAGGGGACTCTGGTGACCACAGACCACCTTCCACAGGATATCAGGGGGATCTTCTAAATCAGTGCCCCTTTACCTTACTGTATTTACTCCCCCGGAGTCTGACTCTGCGGACATGATACAAGAAATGGGCAGAGACTGTGCGGACAGGATACAGGAGATGGTCAGAGACTCTGCGGACATGATACAAGAAATGGTCAGAGACTGTGCGGACATGATACAGGAGATGGTCAGAGAATGTGCGGACATGATACAGGAGACGGTCTTATGCCCCGTACACAGACATTGATCGGACATTCCGACAACAAAATCCATGGATTTTTTCCGACGGATGTTTTGCATACACACGGTCGCACAAAGTTGTCTGTATTTCCGATCGCCAAGAATGCGGTGACGTACACCACATACGACGAGACTAGAAAAGGGCAGTTCAGAACCAAGCGCAGCACCCTTTTGGCTCCTTTTGCTAATCTCGTGTTAGTAAAAGTTTGGTGAGAGACGATTCGTGCTTTTTCAGACCGTTTTCTGCTGTTCAGTTTGTGCTTGTGGGTTTGTATCTGGTCTTCAGTGCGTGCAGTGAGTACAATTGACTTGTCGTTGTGTTCGTGTTCGTTCCTGATTTTCAGGTCACTCTTCACAGGCCTTGCTGTTCTTCAGTGCGTTCTGTTACTTCGTTCTGAGCAGCCGACCGTTTTCTAGCCATGTTGCGTATACGTACTCCTCGTAGAGTTTGTGCTGTGCGGGGGCTTGGTGTTGGGGTCCTGACCTTGACACAAGTCCAGTCCATGAACAGGGTGGGGAGGAGTTCATGGACCAAGAATTAGTTGCTTCAGCGTGACCAGTTCTCTCATATGCCTTTGCTCCGTGAGTTCCGTAAGAATAATCCTGACGATTTCAGGAACTTTTTCCGGATGACGGACCCCGTATTTCACTGTTTGTTGGCTTTGCTGACCCCCTATATCAGCAGGCAAGATACCTGCATGAGGCAAGCCATCACTCCGGAGCAGAGGCTAGTTGCCACCCTGCGGTACTTGGCGACGGGGAGAAGCCTGCAGGACCTCAAGTTCTCGACAGGCATCTCCCCCCAGGCTCTGGGGATCATTATCCCAGAAACCTGTTCTGCCATCATCCAGGTCCTGCAGGAGGAGTATATTAAGGTAAGATTTATCCTTTACCATCACATTTTATTGTATATAATGTTTGTTAATATATTGTATTTCTTTCCTCATTCCCTAATTACCATGATTGTAATATGCCGTGAATGTCCCCTTTGTCCTCATGCATGCTGCATTTTTATGTAATTTTTTTGTCCTTCATGCATATTTGCCTTCACTTACCTCCCCATCATGGTCTCCTGGCCCTATATTCACCTCATGTAGTCACTTAACAAGGTATTTTGTCAGCTCCATAGTAGTCCTTTACCCCAAACACCCCCTAAAATGTGTAAAAATGTGATTTGTAATTTAAATTCAGGCAGAGTGGCAGAGGCTTATTTTTGGTGTCCCAAAATCATTTGGAACCCTCCCTCCCCCCAACTGCTAAGTCAGCTGATAACAATTCTCTATCTATCCTCAATCATCTATCTGCTGACTTTGCCAAACCCATACACACTATACCCACTTCTTTAGTGGTCGGCTTTATGGACAAATTCCCCAAAGCATGTAGTGCAAGGGCCTGCCTGAATACTTTAAAATGGTACTGTTTAAAGTTGTTGTATCCTATTATCTTGATAGGTAATAGCAGAATGTAAAAATGTGCTAAAATGTGTACAATGTGTATTTATATCTTTGTATTATGACACTTCTTACCTGTCTAGTGGGCTGCCAATAGTGTAAAGCAAGGAGGGGCTGGCCAAAGTAATACACATTATTTAGGCATTCATCTCTCAATGAAGTGGAGATGGTTACCTGTCCAAAACATCTCCCCCCCATAAAATTTTACAAATGGCCCATGAGAGGGCGTGGGGGGTCTGAAAGGTGGACCTTTACCTTTGTCTTCAAATACTCCCTAAAATAAATGTTATACTGATCTTGGCCAAGAATGTTTGTGTCTAATCTGCTTTCCCTGTTTATGTGCAAAATGATTAATTTATTTTTCTTGTTTGACTCCACAGTTTCCTTCCAACCCACAGGAATGGCAGACTGTGGCCTCCCACTTTACCCAGCGGTGGGACTTTCCTAACTGCGTAGGGGCAATTGATGGGAAACACATCCACATCGTCCCAACACCCAACTCGGGGTCATACTATCATAATTATAAGGGGTTCAATAGTATTGTGATGTTGGTGGTGGTGTCGGCTACTTATGAGTTCCTGTATGTGGACGTGGGGAAGAATGACAGGATGTCAGATGGTGAAGTCATCGCCCAGACGGAGTTCTACAGGCGTCTCTAGAATGGCAGCTTGGACTTGCCACCTCCAGAAGACAATGTGGAAGGACTCCCATTCATCTTCATTGCTGATGAAGCGTTTGCGTTGGAGGACCATCTTATGCGGCCATTCCCGATGAAGACCCTCACCCCGGACCAGAGGGTTTTTAATTACCGGCTGGCCAGAGCCAGAAGAGTGGTGGAGAACACATTTGGAATCATGGCCAGCCTGTTCCGCCTATTTCTTACACCCATACACATGGCGGAGTACAAACTGAATCATATCATCCTGGCGTGCTGTGTTCTACACAACTTTTTAAGGCAAAATTCTGCCAACTATGCTGCCTCAGTTGGGCCTGATGCCGGAATTCAAGTGAAAGAACCAACCCTGATGGCATTTGAAAGTGGCCGTCCTGGCTTGCCCCCCGAGTGCCCGCGAGGTCCGTCTTAGATACCTTGATTACTTTGCGGGTAGGGAGGCCATCAATATGCCAGACAATGTCTGATACATTTTTAAAATAAAAAAAAAATCATTTTAACTACTAAAATCTTCGGTGACATTTACTGCTTGTGTTTCTTTTAGCTGACCCGGACAGAAATGTGGGGAGTCCTGAAAATGTTGTGATTGTGTAACCTTAAAAAGCACTGTTGGGTGTCATTTACTAAAGGAATATACACTTTGCACTACAAGTGCACTTGAGCCTGCACTGAAACTGCACTTGTAGTGCAAAGTTGATTTGCCCTTAGGAAATAACCCCCATTGTCACTGAAAACACCAATTTTACCTTAACAAAATTTAAGGAGCATTGAAACAATAATCCACACATTCTTGATTATCAATCTTTTTAATACCAGCACAATCACATGTGCATTTCTAAAAAGGTTTTTTAAAACAAACCACCATGTTTGTTGTATAACAATTTTTTCGGTAACATTATTAAATATTGAAATGTCCATTTAAGGTAAAACAGGCATGTTTCAAACAAACAAGAAATACACAAATATGGAACTTACAAAGTTCAACTTTTGTAGAAATTGAAGGCAATATCAGACATGAGTATTTAGAAACTGTGTTTGATATTGCGTTCCGCAGATGGGGTAAAGTCACCCCTGGAAAAGCCAAATTTTGAAGATGCACACAAATTGCTGAATGTCAACATGTGCTAGCTGCCATCATGGGGGATCAAGGGACGTGTTTTGTGGGTGCAATCCCTTCCTCTCAGCTACTTTATTATTGAGGAAGGGGTTGCACCCCCAAAACGCGTCCATTGATCTCCCGTGATGGCAGATAGCACATGTTGACACACTGTGTGCATCTTCAAAATTTGGCTTTTCTATAAAATGGCAAAAAAAAAAAATTGACTTTACAAATACCACAAAAAAGGAAGGGATTAAAAGGTGTTTTAAACTCTCCCTAAAACATCAATGATGTTCTTCATGTTGTTTTTAACATCATTGATGTTTTTCTGGATGTTTTCCAAGTCCCTATTACTCCTCATGATCTCCCCGATCAGGATCTGGGCACTCTCACTGGTGAAATGACCTGGATCCACAACATCACGATCACCTAAAAATAGAGAAACAAAAACACACCATGTATTATAAATGTGACGGCATCAACCTCTTACCTGAGCCTGTGGTCGCAGACACTCACCTGTTGTGGTGACTATTTCCACCACGTCTCCCTCGTCCTCCTGTTGGCTTTGGGGGATTTCACCTTCTTCATGAGGTGGGGGTCTGTTGTCTCTTCTGCTGAGTGGTGTCCTCCGAGTCTTTTCTCCCCTATGTAAAAAAAAAATAGGTATACTTAGCACACAGATATTTGATGACAGAAATAGGAATCTGAAACATTGCTTGGAAGTGGGGTACAATTGTCTGTTTTGACAGAGTTCCAAGATGAAGAAATATTTTTTTCCTTTGTCAAGCTTGAATATTTACCTGTTTTGTACAAGCTTCACAGATGGAGAAAAAATGTATTCAAATGCATATGGCCAAAACAATGGTGTTTTCTAGGCCGAACAAACAATGTTTCATATGAACGAACAATGTGCCCATGAACAGGAAAGTTGCCATTTTAAACTGTACAACAGTTAAGAAAAGCACATGGAGCAGCACGAACGTAATAAAAATAAAGAATAGGAACACAGGACCAGTACTTTTTTGCAGCACTCTCCTGATCCTTCTGTACTGCTCATGCTCCCTTAATTTAAGGTCTGAACACCGTTTCCTGAGTTGATCTTTGGATCGCCGTACCCCAAAATTCTTCTGCAGACTTTTGACTACTTTCACCATTATCTTGGCCTTTCGGACATTGGGGTTGGGGTAAGGTCCATACTTCCCATCATAGTCGGCCCTCTTCAATATGTCGACCATCTCCAACATCTCCCCAAAGGACATATTTGAGGCCTTATATCGTCTCCTCCAGGATCTGGACATTTCTGGCTCCGGGCTTTCCACCTCCTCCTCCTCGTTACTGCTATTAGCATGCACCTGCTGTGTCTCCACCATGTGCTCTTCCCCCACTGCGCCGAACGAGAAGGGGCGGGGAATAGACTAGAAAGAACATCAGGGGCGGGCGGAGTTTCACGCATGCGCAATGTATATAAAGCGTAACACGCGTGTTTAGTACTTACGATCTGTGAGCGGAGGAAGGAGTATCGGAGGCGCTGATCGTGATAACGAAGGTAAGATCTAAACTTGGGCCTATACTGCTTCTAGATTGAGGCCTATATTCTAACAAGATTAGGAGAGTTTTGCCTGACAGGGTTTGTCTTGTGTTGTGTCTTGCAGATAAAATGGATGGCTTCAATGACCACAACTTCCTCCCCCTGTTCATAGACAAATACAGGGAGCTGCCCTGTCTGTGGCAAGTCAAACACCCCCAATACAATAATAAACAAAAGAGGCAGGCAGCGCTGGAGAAACTGTTGGAGTTGGTGAAGCTGGTGGTCCCCACGTCAACCATCCCCTATTTAAAAGGCAAAATTGGTGGCTTGAGGAGCACTTATCTTAGGGAGCGGAAGAAGGTCACAGATTTCCAGAGATCCGGAGCTGCAGCAGATGACGTTTATGTCCCCAGGCTGTGATACTATGAGAGACTGCAATTTCTGTCAGACCACACTGAAGTCAGGGAATCCCTCTCCACTCTTCCTTCCACTCTTCCTTCCACCCTATCTTCCACCCCAGCTGAGGTTTCTGATGTCCAACCTGGGACTTCCAGCCAGGAAGAAGTGGAGGAGCCCAGCTGGAGCCAGGTATAGCATTGTTCTACAGATTTCTGGTCAATAAATAAATGATGTTTACTAGATGTTATTATTGATCACTAATTGCTGATTTAAGAAAATGTTTTACATATCAATAGACAGTAGTGTGCAAAACTAATTGGGACAAGAATGAAAAATGCTGGGCTCAGAATGATAGTCTGTTATATTTGTTAACATTCAATTTGCAATAGTCATGAGGTGAAAATTGCGTGTGATTGATGAATAAAAAACTAAAACTATGTCCCTTTTTCATACACAGGAAGACCTCAGCCAAGACGAGGAACCTTTTGAATGTGGCACACAAGCTGTAGATTGTGGCAGCCAGGAGGAGGTGGGTGCTGGTGGCAGCCAGGAGGAGGCGGGGCTAAGTGGCAGCCAGGAGAAGGCTGGGCCCAGTAGGAGCCTGACCGAATCACAGGTTCCTCACCTCCGCCGTCCAAACAAAAGACCCAGGAAGGAGAGTCACGTGCAGGATTCAGCACTCAGGCTGATTCAGGAGGCTTCTGTGTCCCTCAGAGCCTTACCCACTCCTGAAGAGGCCTTTGCCTGCATGGCTGCCACAAAATCACACACAAAACCCACCTGTGTGAGTTGGACCATCCTCCTCCTCCTCCTTCTCCTGCCACAACTCCACCACCACAGACACAGCATGGAAGGAAGTGTGGAAGGAAGACCAGAGAGAGATGGCCCTGGGTTCAGTCTGGTCTGACAAAAGATGCAGCCTCTTGTATGACCACATACATGTCATCTGCTGCTGTTTAGGATCTCTTGGAATTCTGGACCAAACTGCACTCCCTTTATATATGGACTCCTCAGGCCACCAATTTTGTAGTAAAATAATTGATGTCTGCCCTGGGGGTCCAAGGCTTCACCAATTTCTGCTTTTTCTCCAGCGTTGCCCCCCTCTTTGTTTGGTTATGAGCCCTTAATAAAGGAATTTTTGTTTCAATTATACTCGCCTATGTGTGTTTTCCTTCAAAAAGGACAGTTTGTTTGTGAGGAGGCAGGTACATTTCAAATATACGATGTGAAATTAACAAAAGACACCAACACCAAACAACCTCCTTGAGATTGAATAATACAAGATAATAATGGTGTGGTGGTAACTTGACACACAAAACACACCCGAAAATATTCAGGATGTAAAATCAAAAAATAAAAAAAATTAACAACACGATCAGGCTTGAAAACAATACAAACCAAAAAAAAAAACATATCTTTTTTGTCAGATGTGACAAATCAAAATATATTGATGAAATCACGATAAATAATAAAGAAAGAAGTTTGTGAGAAGTCTGTGTGAATATGAGCAGCAAAACTACTTCATTCTTCTAGCATTATAAAGAAGAAGAGAGTGCGCTGTATTAAACAATTTTAAACATTGCAGCCTGACGAAAGTGCTGTATCCATTCCAAATGCTAATTTTACCAGACCGAGCTGTTCCGTCTCGGAATTTATTCTGAGCACGCGTGGCACTTTGTGCGTCGGAATTGGCCACACACAGTCGGAATTGACGTGATCGGATTTTGTTGTTGGAAAATTTTATAGCCTGCTCTCAAACTTTGTGTGTCGGAAAATCTGATGGAAAATGTCCGATGGAGCCCACACACGGTCAGAATTTCCAACAACAAGCTCCGAACGCACATTTTCCATCAGAAAATCCGACTGTGTGTACAGGGCATTAGACTGTGCAGACAAGATACAGGAGATGATCAGAGACTGTGCGGACATGATACAGGAGATGGTGAGAGACTGTGCAGACAAGATACAGGAGACGGTCTTAGACTGTGCAGATATGATACAGGAGATGATCAGAGACTGTGCGGACATGATACAGGAGATGGTGAGAGACTGTGCAGACATGATACAGGAGATGGTGAGAGACTGTGCAGACATGATACAGGAGATGGTGAGAGACTGTGCGGACATGATACAGGAGATGATCAGAGATTGTGCGAACATGATACAGGAGATGATCAGAGACTGTGCGGACATGATACAGGAGACAGTCAGAGACTGAGCAGACATGATACAGAAGATGGTCAGAGACTGCAAACATGCTGCAGAAGGTGGTCAGAGACTATACAGTTATGATACAGGAGATGGTCTTAGACTGTGCTGACAGGCACCAAACACTGGAGCCATAGCCGCAGACAGGGTGCAGAGCAGACAGATGATCCCTCTATACACTCCTTGGTTCTTACTACAAGCAGTGAAGCAGGCGAAGTCGACACATTCGCTTTGAGCACCATTCTGGTAGATGTAGTCTCTGCAGAGTGCAGACACCAGTGGGCCAAGTCTAGTGTGTGGTGTGGAGAACTACAACTCCTGCCATGTAATGTGGTGCTGGGACAAGGTCATCCAGTGCCCAGGGCAAAGGTATTAAACTGCACCCCACTCCCCAGGTGGAGTAGGGGCTGGGGTGCAGTTTGTAGCGACATGCAGTTTGCAGTACGCATTTTATCCTGCAGTAAAGCTTTGGGCCAACAGTAATGTAGAAAAAATGTATCAGTGTGAGGAAAAATGCCTGCGTGTGTTGTGTCACTAGAAGGAATAGATGCCCCTGCTTCTGTGGTGTGAGTCCAAAGCGAAGTAGACACGGTTATTTTTTTTTTGTGCAGCTGGTGTGCGGAAGAAAAGCATGGCCGTTCGACAGAAGTTGATCTACTGATTGATTTCTGTTGAACAGAAAGGGGGAAGGCCACACACAGACTGAAATTTGTCTGGTTCCTAGTGAACTAGCCGATTTTTGGTCTGTGTGCGCCCAACTTAAAGCGGAGTTCCACACAAAAATGGAACTTCCGCTTTTCGGAACCCTCCCCCCCTCCGGTGTCACATTTGGCACCTTTCAGGGGGGAGGGGGGTGCAGATACCTGTCTAAGACAGGTATTTGCACCCACTTCTGGCATAGACTCCCACGGGAGTCTATGCCTCTTCCTGTCCCTCCGCGCTGTCTCCTGGGAAACACACAGGTCCCAGGAGATAGCGGGGACCAGTTACGATGCGCAGCGTGACTCGCGCATGCGCAGTAGGGAACCGGGAAGTGAAGCCGCAACGCTTCACTTCCTGATTCCCTCACTTAGGATGGCGGCGGCCATGGCGGGTTATCGGCGACGGCTGCCGACATCGCTGGACCCTGGGTCGGGTAAGTGGCCATTTATTAAAAGTCAGCAGCTGCAGTATTTGTAGCTGCTGGCTTTTAATATTTTTTTTAGGTGGACTTCCTCTTTAAGGGGCTCTGTGTAATTGTAAAGAAGGAGCGGTGCATTCAGAGGGAGAGGGCGACTCTGGTACTAAATCTTGTGTTCTATTGTCAGCCTAAAATTCAGATTCCTTGTTATAGATTAGCTGCTACACACTGATATCCCAAAATGATTGATAATGAGTCACTGCAGAGAGGTTTTTTTTCTATTACAACTGCATATGTCACTGATCACAGGCTTGGGGCTTAATTCTAGTAGACCCTCACCTCCTTTGCAAGCAAAACACATAGCCTTTAGTAAATGTCCAGTAAAGTTTTCTGAGCCTGAGAAGTAGTGAAGTTTTCCTGGTCTGTGATCTCATCAGAGTTGCAGGATACTGATAATTTATCAGTAATCGGAAAGCACTGATTGCAGACTGACACAGCCAGGACGTTTTACAAATCTGGCATTGCTGACACCAGTAATCCAGCAAATACATTAGCACCTCACCTTACTAGCAGCTTCCATGGATTGAATGAAGATCTTGTGTGCTGGTCTGGGCAGAGCTCTGGTGATTGCTGGGCTGGACAGTGATCGGTGCTGTAGAGTTTACAGTGTGATGAACTTTCTTAGCCTGCTCCACCCACCTCTCCTGCTGCTCAGACTGTGCAAGCTCCGATCCAGCCAGGCAAACCCAGGATCTCCTGTATGGACACTGGTATGGCTGCAGCTACAGAGAGGAGGCACGCAGTGTGTACAGTGTACACAACCTCAGCTCAGGCCATTTTTCCTGCACTGAATGAACATAGTGCAGGTCGCAATCCAGCCCCCCCCCCCCCTTCCAGCTCTGATGTCAGCTTTCTGAGAAGGCTAGAAGGCAGTAGAGATCATGAGCTGTTCTCCGTGTGAGGGGGATGTTACAGCCGACACAGCTGGAACCTGCATGGCTTTACCTGCTGACCAGGGACATTCCCCTCTGACAGTGAAATTTGGCTGCACACAGAGCACACAGCCAAATCTCCTGTTTCTAATAATAATAACAATTTCGTCTAATGATAAAAATGCATCTCACCTTTTGATCGTATGCCATCCTCTGGTGTAGCCCATCCTCTGGTGTGTGCCCCATTCTCACAAACAGACAGATCACAACCTTACGTTTCCGGTTCCACCATCACACTGCCTGCTCAGCCATGTGCTGACTCTTTATTAGCATAACAGGAAGTCCCAAAAACTCAAGGGTTCAGCTTACAACAGCCAAACACCTCTTACAAAGCTTGTGACCTCACAGGATATGACCTCACAGGATGTGAATGACCATATAAGGATTTAACAACAGAACACAAAACAACCACCAATTGCTACAGGACATGATACAATATACAATAACTAAATACGATGACTAGAGTTCCTCATGCATGGATGGGAGATTATCTGCAGGTGTACGTCATGGCACCCCAAACATGTTGATCAGGCATACCAGGGGTGACAAGAGGAAACAACCGATAATGTCTTTGCAGAGCGAACGCATCCCCACCAGACGATCGTTCTGTGCATTGCATAGGGGCCCTTTGCTGGCGGACATGTCCTCTCTCCGCAAACACCTCTCTCCAAACACCAGGAAGTTTTCCACTACTTAACAGGTCTCAACCAGCGTCAGTCTGCCCCAGTCAGCTCTTTAGAGCGGGCTGCAAGAGATCATACACTGGGAGACTCTTATGACAATACATTAACATAAAAATTTCCACAACACCTCTCACACACATTCGGCAAAGTAGGCGGGTTGTGCGAGGCCCCTGTGAGTACGAGGCCTTAGGTCACCGCCTAATTTGCCTAATTAGAGAGCCGCCTCTGCATATTATCATATCCTCCACAAAGTCCAACTCCGATCTGCCCTAGCGCCCCACAGCCACGCTCCAGTGACTGTGTGCCTTCCACAGTCCACACCCCTCTGTTCCCATTGGCTGGGGAGAAGCTGTGAGCCTTTTCCTGAATGGAGAGGAGCACAAGGTGAGAACAGCCCAGGATGGGGAAGTGTCTGTGCTCTGTGCTGGCAACAGGGAATGGTAACCGATCTCAGCAAAGCAAGAGGAGGAGAGTGCCGTCCTGTAGCCACGATGGGACCGATGTTACTGGTGAGGTATTACATCACTCAGTGTCTCCTAGTCACCAGCTGGGATTCTCTGTACCCCACCCGGAGATATCTACTTACCACACTTCCCTGACAACTGGGGAAAAGACGCACACCTCTGGGAGGTGACCTTTCCCCGACACTGACAGAGATACCTTCAGAAATTGCTAAAACAAATCCCTTAACACCTTCTAATCACATTCCTTTACAACACAGCCAGTCAGCTATGATCTGCACAGGGTGTATCTGCCTACTGCAACTACACCTCCTCCAGTACCTCCGCACCAACACCCAGCCGTCACCCACACCACTCCAGAAGCAGTGGTAGCCATCTGATCCCTCCATCCCCCTGCAAGCTCGTTATCGCGTACCATCATCAGAACACCCTTCCCTCAAGCAACTCTGTCCTTATCATGTGCAACTTCAAATACACAGCAGACGCCCTCCACAGGCTAAGAAACACTGCCTCAACTTTACGGACCGCCACTCAAAAAAGACTAAAAAAGAACAATTACTAAGGACCAACCCACAATCAACCATCAAATACAGGGAGACACCGATCCAACCACAACAACTAGCATGCGCCCTGATCAACACCAGATCTGCAGTCAAGCACAGGCTGGAAATCCACAACTTCATCATCGAAAACAACATATACTGCCTCTTCATCACAGAAAGCTGGCTAACATCCGACTGCAACACCATCCTAACTGAATTGGTGCCCGAGAACTACAGTATCCTAACCGAGCACAGAATAGGAAAAAAAGGAGGAGGCCTAGCAGTGGTTTTCAAATCGCACCTTGGGTTCACCAAACCAACTTTACAGAACTCAGTGCCTTTCATGGAAACACTCTCACTGCATCTTTAAACAACACCTCAAGACACCATTGACATACTACTATGCTACAGACCACCAGGACCAAAGACCAATCTCCTTACTCCACTCACTGAATTTTTCTCAGTACACACCCTGAAAACCAAAAACCTTCTGGTACTTGGGGATTTTAACCTCTGGGCTAACTCTGCCCAAGACTCTATCGCAACCGCCTGCGTCAACCAAATGGAAGAACTAGGCCTTCAACAGCTGATTAATGACCCCACGCACGGTTCAGGACACACTTTAGATCTCATCTTCAAACAGAATATGGACATCAACATATTTGACAACACTCCACTACCATGGACGGACCACCACGCTATCAAATTTAAAATCACTACTAACACCACCCTCCAAAAACAGAAACGCGCAACAACAACACACTGGAACAGATTTCAGAAGAAACTACACTCCGAACTCTTCAAAACTAAACTATCAAACAAAATACTTTTGCTAAACTCAAACCTCTCAACGGAACAAACACTCAGCTCCCTAAACAAGGTATTACTACAAACAGCAGACTCAGTGGCGCCAAAACGCAGAACACTCATCCACAAAAAAAACTTGAGTTGGTTTAATGGCACTCTCACCCTACTCAAGCAAGAACGTAGAAGAGCTGAAAGAGCATGGAGGTGAAATCCCACCAAGGAAAACCATGCTAACTACTAGGGATGAGCCGAACACCCCCCTGTTCGGTTCGCACCAGAACATGCGAACAGGAAAAAAGTTAATTCGAACATGCGAACACCGTTAAAGTCTGTGGGACACGAACATGAATAATCAAAAGTGCTAATTTTAAAGGTTTTTATGCAACTTATTGTCATAAAAAGTGTTTGGGGACCTGGGTCCTGCCCCAGGGGACATGGATCAATGCAAAAAAAAGTTTTAAAAACGGCCGTTTTTTCAGGAGCAGTGATTTTAATAATGCTTAAAGTCAAACAATAAAAGTGTAATATCCCTTTAAATTTCGTAGCTGGGGGGTGTCTATAGTATGCCTGTAAAGGGGCGCATGTTTCCCGTGTTTAGAACAGTCTGACAGCAAAATGACATTTCGAAGGAAAAAACCCATTTAAAACTACTCGTGGCTATTGCATTGCCGACAATACACATAGAAGTTCATTGATAAAAACGGCATGGGAATTCCCCACAGGGGAACCCCGAACCAAAATTTAAAAAAAAAAAAAAAAATGACGTGGGAGTCCCCCTAAATTCCATACCAGGCCCTTCAGGTCTGGTATGGATATTAAGGGGAACCCCGGCCAAAATTTAAAAAAAAAATGACATGGGGTTCCCCCTAAATTCAATACCAGACCCTTCAGGTCTGGTATGGATTTTAAGGGGAACCCCACGCCAAAAAAAACAAAAAAAAATGGCATGGGGTCCCCCCAAAAATCCATACCAGACCTTTATCCGAGCACGCAACCTGGCAGGCCGCAGGAAAAGAGGGGTGGGGGGCTAACCCCCCCCTCCTGAACCATACCAGGCCACATGCCCTCAACATGGGGAGGGTGCATTGGGGTAACCCCCCAAAACACCTTGTCCCCATGTTGATGACAAGGGGACCCCCAGATCCCGCCCCCACCCCCTGTGTGAAATGGTAAGGGGGTACTTACTCCTACCATTTCACTAAAAAACTGTCAAAAATGTTAAAAATGACAAGAGACAGTTTTTGGCATGGGGGGAGGCTCCCGCTCTTCTCTTCATCTTCTTCTTCATCTTCTTTTCTTCCTTCTTCTCTTCTTCTCTTCTTCATTTTCTTCTCCGGGCCGCTCCGCACCCATGCTGGCATGGAGGGAGGCTCCCGCTGTGTGACGGCGTCTCCTCGTCTGACGGTTCTTAAATAACGGGGGGCGGGGCCACTCGGTGACCCCGCCCCCTCTGACGCACGGTGACTTGACGTCACGGGGAATGCCACAGGGAAGTCCCGTCATGTCCCGTGCGTCAGAGGGGGGGCGGGGTCACCGGGTGGCCCCGCCCCCCGTTACTTAAGAACAGTCAGACGAGGAGACGCCGTCACACAGCGGGAGCCTCCCTCCATGCCAGCATGGACGTGGAGCGGCCCGGAGAAGAAAATGAAGAAGAGAAGAAGAGAAGAATTGACAGTTTTTTAGTGAAATGGTAGGGGTAAGTACCCCCTTACCATTTCACACAGGGGGGGCCAGGATCTGGGGGTCCCCTTGTTAAAGGGGGCTTCCAGATTCCGATAAGCCCCCCACCCGCAGACCCCCACAACCACCGGCCAGGGTTGTGGGGATGAGGCCCTTGTCCTCATCAACATGGGGACAAGGTGTTTTGGGGGGCTACCCCAAAGCACCCTCCCAATGTTGAGGGCATGTGGCCTGGTACGGTTCAGAAGGGGGGGCGCACTCTCTTCCCCCCTCTTTTCCTGTGGCCTGCCAGGTTGCGTGCTCGGATAAGGGTCTGGTATGGATTTTTGGGGGGACCCCACGCCGTTTTTTTTTTTTTTTTGGTGTGGGGTTCCCCTTAAAATGCATACCAGACCTGAAGGGCCTGGTATGGAATTTAGGGGGACTCCCACGTCATTTTTTTTTTAAATTTTGGTTCAGGGTTCCCCTGTGGGGAATTCCCATGCCGTTTTTATCAAAGAACTTCTATGTGTATTGTCGGCAATGCAATAGCCGCGAGTAGTTTTAAATTTGCTGTCAGACTGTTCTAAACATGCGCCCCTTTACAGGCATACTATAGACACCCCCCAGCTACGAAATTTAAAGGGATATTACACTTTTATTGTTTGACTTTAAGCATTATTAAAATCACTGCTCCTGAAAAAACGGCCGTTTTTAAAACTTTTTTTTGCATTGATCCATGTTCCCTGGGGCAGGACCCGGGTCCCCAAACACTTTTTATGACAATATAACTTGCATATAAGCCTTTAAAATTAGCACTTTTGATTTCTCCCATAGACTTTTAAAGGGTTTTCCGAGGCATTCGAATTTGCCGCGAACACCCCAAATTGTTCGCTGTTCGGCGAACTTGCGAACAGCCAATGTTCGAGTCGAACATGAGTTTGACTCGAACTCGAAGCTGATCCCTACTAACTACAAAGCACTCACTGTGAAATACCACAAGGCAATCTTCAAAGCCAAAAAAGAACATTTCTCGGACACCATCTCATCTGCCTTAAACAGTCTGCAGGAACTTTTCAAAATAGTTGCTCAGTCAATGAACCCGACCTGCTTAGAGCCCCTAGCAAACGATACTCAAGAATTGTGCGATGAGTTATCAGATTTCTTCATCGACAAAATCGACAACATTCGGAAATCGATTCATCAGAAAATAACAACCAACCTCACTCAACCAAAGCAAAAAGAGGATATCGACATGAACATCACTCAACCACCGTATTTCTCTTTGTCCCCAATCACCAATGACACGACAAAAAACATCATCAGAAGCCTTCGAGACAGCACATCACCAAACGACATCATTCCCACCAAACTCCTGAAAGAATGTTCCGACATCTTGGCCCCTACCCTAACACACCTCATAAATCAATCATTCAAAGAAGGGACTGTGCCAATCTCCCTCAAGCAAGGCATCGTCAAACCCCTGCTAAAGAAACCCAATCTCGACCCTAAGGACCCTAACTGCCGCAGACCAATAACAAGCCTCAACACCATCTCCAAGATTATAGAGAAAGCAGTAGTACAGCAGCTACAACGCCACCTGTACACACACCAACTCCTGGACCCTCTGCAATCAGGCTTCCGCCCAGGCCATGGCACAGAAACAGCACTTCTCAAAATATGGGACGACGCCCTTGAAGCAGCAGATGATGGAGAATCGTGTCTCCTGGTACTGTTAAACCTCAGCGCAGCATTCGATACAGTGGACCACAATACTTTACTTGTCCGCCTCGCAAAAGTTGCAGGAGCTACAGATTCTGCTCTAAAATGGTTTGCATCCTTCTTAGAGAATCGCTCTCAGATAGTGAAACTAGGAACATTCACCTCGGAAACCCAGGCAATCTCCTGTGGAGTCCCTCAGGGCTAACCCTTGTCACCAGTGCTATTCAACATCTACATCCGCCCACTTCTCAATATCATCAGGAAAATGGACCTCTGCTTCCACTCATACGCTGACGACACCCAACTCTACCTTCGCATCACCGGACAAAAAGACCTTCATCAGCAATTAGAGAAATGCCTCACTTTAATAGATGACTGGATGACCATCAGCTCCCTCAAACTCAACGGATCAAAAACAGAACTTCTCCTACATGCTAACAAAAACTCCAAAATAAAAACTTTGTGGACACCTCCCACCATCCTCGGACAGACCATCTCTCCAAGCACAAAAGCCAAGAGTCTCGGAGTCATCTTTGATTTAGAAATGACAATGGATGCACAAATAGGATCAGTAGTTAGCGGATCCCACCATCTCCTCCGCCTGCTACGCAGACTCATCCCCTTCATCCCAGAAGAAGACAAAGCGGCAGTTGTGGGAACAATCATCAATTCCCGGCTCGACTACGCAACTTCGCTCTACGTAGGACTACCCCAATATCAGCTTGCGCAGTTGCAACTCATCCAAAACACGGCGGCAAGACTGTTAACAGGAAAAAAAACCTGGGAATCTATTTCCCCATCCCTAAAGAGCCTACACTGGCTAACCGTGAAGAATCGGATCACATTCAAGACCCTCTGCCTCACCCACAAATGCATACAAGGAAACGCTCCGCTATATCTCCGGGAGAAAATAAAACACTACACGCCGAATTGCAGTCTTCGATCAGCTAACCAAATCCTCCTCATCATTCCCAAATACCCCTACAAAGCAAAGGGAGAACGAAGATTCGCAGTCCAAGGACCTCGACTATGGAATGCTCTTCCAACCAACATCCGGATGGAAAAAAACCACCAGGCCTTCAGGAAAAAACTAAAGACCTTCCTTTTCTAAGAAGCTGACAACAGAGAATGCATCTAGCGCCTTGAGGCGATTCAGTTCCCATTTGCAGCGCTTTACAAATCATTCATTCATTCACACTGCCGTTCCAACCAGAGAATTTCACAGGACCGAAGGGCAACATAAAAGCCAGATACACCCTGTGAAGACTGATAGACTTTGTGTGAAGGAATGTGATTCCAGCCCTGTGTATTGTGGGGGGAGCTGTATACAGGGCTGGGATGGGAAAGGAGCTCTGCCAAGTGACCTGCCATGGGTCCCTGTCCTCTGATTCCTCAGAGGTGATTCCTGTCCTCTGATTCTTCAGAGGTGATTCCTGTCCTCTGATTCTCCAGCGGTGATCCCTGTCCTCTGATTCTCCAGCGGTGATCCCTGTCCTCTGATTCTCCAGCGGTGATCCCTGTCCTCTGATTCTCCAGGGGTGATCCCTGTCCTCTGATTCTCCAGCGGTGATCCCTGTCCTCTGATTCTCCAGCGGTGATCCCTGTCCTCTGATTCTCCAGCGGTGATTCCTGTCCTCTGATTCTTCAGCGGTGATCCCTGTCCTCTGATTCTTCAGCGGTGATCCCTGTCCTCTGATTCTTCAGGGGTGATCCCTGTCCTCTGATTCTTCAGGGGTGATCCCTGTCCTCTGATTCTCCAGCGGTGATTCCTGTCCTCTGATTCTTCAGCGGTGATCCCTGTCCTCTGATTCTTCAGCGGTGATTCCTGTCCTCTGATTCTTCAGCGGTGATCCCTGTCCTCTGATTCTTCAGGGTTGATCCCTGTCCTCTGATTCTTCAGCGGTGATTCCTGTCCTCTGATTCTTCAGCGGTGATCCCTGTCCTCTGATTCTTCAGCGGTGATCCCTGTGCTCTGATTCTTCAGCGGTGATCCCTGTCCTCTGATTCTTCAGTGGTAATCCCTGTCCTCTGATTCTTCAGCAGTGATCCCTGTCCTCTGATTCTTCAGCTGTGATTCCTGTCCTCTGATTCTTCAGAGGTGATCCCTGTCCTCTGATTCTTCAGCGGTGATCCCTGTCCTCTGATGTAAGAAGGAACTCTAGGAACTCAAAACTCTGAAGCTACTTTGAGTATCTTGGCATGCGGTGGGTGTATCTGCATGCACGGTGGAAGTAGGGGGTGGTAGTGGGGGGGTCCCATGTCAACTTTTGCATCGGGGCCCACAAGATTCAAGCTACACCTCTGTATTAACTCATCTGTATATTGGATGGATGTGGGAGATGTATGTTTTGAATTATGTAAAATCTCATAGGATTTGGAGTTCCTGCACTTTACATGAGAGCTCAGCCTAATGTTTGAACTTGCCGTCTTTTTGGCAATCTATGTAGTTGTCTATGCCTGAACAATCATCCCCCTATATACGGAGATTTTGCCAATATTTAAAATTGTATATAATAATATAACACATCTGTGCAATTTTATATGGGTTGAGCACTTGTAGTAATACCACTATATTGGTGTTGGAGTTGATAGGTTATCAGCACTAGGGATGAGCCGAACACCCCCCGGTTCGGTTCGCACCAGAACCCGCGAACGGACCGCAAGTTCGCACGAACGTTAGAACCCCATTGACGTCTATGGGACTCGAACGTTCGAAATCAAAAGTGCTCATTTTAAAGGCTAATTTGCATGGTATTGTCCTAAAAAGGGTTTGGGGACCCGGGTCCTACCCCAGGGGACATGTATCAATGCAAAAAAAACTTTTAAAAACGGCCGTTTTTTCGGGAGCAGTGATTTTAATGATGCTTAAAGTAAAAAAAAAAAAGTGAAATATTCCTTTAAATATCGTACCTGGGGGGTGTCTATAGTATGCCTGTAAAGTGACGCGTGTTTCCCATGTTTAGAACAGTCCCTGCACCAAATGTCATTTTTAAAGGAAAAAATCTCATTTAAAACTGCTTGCGGGTTTAATGTCATGTCGGGTCATGGCAATATGGATGAAAATCAGTGAGACAAACGGCATGGGTACCCCCCAGTCCATTACCAGGCCCTTTGGGTCTTGTATGGATATTAAGGGGAACCCCGCACCCAAATTAAAATAAGGAAAGGTCCCTATATACTCTGAACAGCAGTATACAGGCGGTGCAAACAAGACAGGGACTGTAGGTTTGTTGTTAAGTAGAATCTGTTTGTAATTTTGAACATTTTTAATGTGTTTAGCTCCAGCCAAAAAATCTTTTCTAAGCTTTTTGGAAAACATAGGGAAGGGTTATCACCCCTGTGACATTTGTTTTGCGTCTTTCCTCCTCTTCAGAAGATTTCACCTCACTTTTTTGTCCCAATGAAAAATGTTTTTTGAAAATTTGGGTTTTTTTGTGGAACAAGGATTGGAAAGCATCAGTGGAAAGGAGAAATTGTTTTCCCATATTAACTCTTACAGGAGAGAATTTCCCTTCCTTAGGGGTAGATTTCATCTCACTTCCTGTTGTCTCCTTCCGTTTGCAAGTAGGAGTCGTTTGTAAGTTAGATGTTTGAAAGTAGGGTCCTGCCCTATATACTCAGCAGAAATTTGGGCCTTAGGTGTTGCTGTGGCCAAAACACTGTAAGCCCTCACAGGGCCCTGCTGTGAAATATTAGATCAAGAATTGTAATTACATGCCCCTGTTGAACAGGAGCTGAAAAATTAGGCCTTAGGCACTGGTGCTGGTGCCACAACACTGCAACCCCTCACAGACACTCTAGTTGGAACGCAGGAACGAGCCCTGCTGCAAAGTATTGCATCAAAAATTGTAATTACACGCCCCTGTTAGACAGGGGCAGAAAAATTGGGCCTTAGGCACTGGTGCTGGTGCCACAACACTGCAACCCCTCACAGACACTCTAGTTGGAACGCAGGAACGAGCCCTGCTGCAAAGTATTGCATCAAAAATTGTAATTACACGCCCCTGTTAGACAGGGGCAGAAAAATTGGGTCTTAGGCACTGGTGCTGGTGCCACAACACTGCAACCCCTCACAGACACTCTAGTTGAAACGCAGGAACAAGCCCTGCTGCAAAGTATTGCATCAAAAATTGTAATTACACGCCCCTGTTAGACAGGGGCTGAAAAATTGGGTCTTAGGCACTGGTGCTGGTGCCACAACACTGCAACCCCTCACAGACACTCTAGTTGGAATGCAGGAACGAGCCCTGCTGCAAAGTATTACATCAAAAATTGTAATTACACGCCCCTGTTAAACAGGGGCTGAAAAATTGTGCCTTAGGCACTGGTGGTGGCGCCCAGAACCAAAAATGTTCTTACAAGCTATCAGCGTGATGATTGAGGAGGAAGAGGATAATTACTCAGGGATAGTCACTCAGCATCAGCATAGGCAGTCTTTGAAGGGATCTGAGATTTCAAAAAAAATTATTCGGTTACATCTGCATCAGGTGCTTGGTAGCTGGTGGTGATCCAAGACTGATTCATTTTTATGAAGGTCAGCCGATCGACCGAGTCGGTGGACAGACGCACCCTGTGATCGGTTACCACGCCTCCAGCAGCACTGAATGTGCGTTCCGAAAGAACGCTGGATGCAGGACAGGCCAGTAGCTCAATTGCATACTGTGCAAGCTCTGGCCAGTGATCCATCCTCAAGACCCAGTAACCCAGAGGATTTTCGGTGGGAAAGGTGTCCAAGTCTGATCTTGCCCCTAGGTATTCCTGCACCATGTAAAACAGACGCTGGCGATGGTTGCTGGAACCGATCATACCTTGGGGCTGCGGACCAAAAAATTGTCTGAACGCATCGGTCAGACGGCCACCTTCTCCACCGCTCCTTCTTTGACTGACCGAAGCCTCAGCAACACGTTGTCCAGAAACAGGAGTTTGTAACCTCCCAGTCTCTGGGAACGCGTTGCACAGACCTTTCTGCAAGGCCTCCCGAAGATGTTTCATCCTCTGCTCCCTCTGCGATGGCAAGATAAGGTCCGCAACCTTACCCTTGTAACGTGGATCAAGGAGGGTTGCCAGCCAGTATTGGTCCTTCTCCTTGATACCACGAATACGAGGATCCTTACGCAGGCTTTGCAGGATCAGGGAGGCCATGCAGCGTAGGTTTGCTGAGGCATTCGGTCCGGAGTCCTCTGGGTCACTAAGGACAACAACGTCCGCAGCCACCTCCTCCCAGCCACGTTCAAGTCCATGTGTTCCTTGGGACTGATCCCTTAAAGACTGCTGATGCTGAGTGCCAGGCTCCACCTCCATACTGACACAATCTTCCTCCTCCTCCTCCTCCTCCTCCTCGTCCTCTTCCTGTGTGATCGGCGGGCACGCAGGAACACTGTCTGGATAAAGGGGGCCTTGAGAGCTAAGGAAGTCCTCCTCTTCCTGCCTCTGTTCTGCCTCAAGTGCCCTGTCCATTATTCCACGCAGCGTGTGCTCCAACAGGTGGACAAGGGGGACAGTGTCACTGATGCATGCACTGTCAGTGCTCACCATCCTCGTGGCCTCCTCGAATGGTGACAGGACAGTGCATGCATCCCTGATCATGGCCCACTGGCGTGGGGAAAAAAAAACAAGCTCCCCTGACCCTGTCCTGGTGCCATAGTCGCACAGGTACTCATTGATGGCCCTCTGCTGCGTGTGCAGCCGCTGCAGCATGGCCAACGTCGAGTTCCACCTGGTGGGCATGTCACAGATTAGGCGGTTCTTGGGCAGGTTAAACTCCTTTTGGAGGTCCGTCAGCCGAGCACTGGCATTATATGACCGGCGGAAATGCACAGAGACTTTCCTGGCCTGCCTCAGGACATCCTGTAAGCCCGGGTACCTGCCCAAGAACCGCTGCACCACCAAGTTAAGGACGTGAGCCAAACAGGGCACATGGGTCAGTTGTCCCTGTCGGAGGGCAGAGAGGAGGTTGGTGCCATTGTCGCAAACCACCATTCCTGCCTTAAGTTGGCGTGGCGTCAACCACCTCTGAACCTGCCCCTGCAGAGCTGACAGAACCTCTGCCCCAGTGTGGCTCCTGTCCCCCAAGCACACCAGCTCAAGCACCGCATGGCATCTTTTGGCCTGCGTACTTGCGTAGCCCCTTGAACGCCTACGGAGCACCGCTGGTTCCGAGGAAGAGGCCATGGAGGAAGAAGAAGAGGAGGGGGTGGAGGAGAGAGGTGTGTCACAATCAGCATTTTGGAGGCGTGGTGGCGGAACAACCTCCAACACTACTGCACCTTGTCCTGCATCCTTCCCAGCTGCCAGCAGAGTCACCCAATGCGCCGTGAAACTTAAGTAACGTCCCTGTCCATGCCTGCTGGACCATGAGTCAGCGGTAATATGCACCTTACCGCTGACCGCCCTGTCCAGCGAGGCATGGACATTGCCTTCCACATGCCGGTAGAGAGCCGGAATCGCCTTCCGTGAGAAAAAGTGGCGTTTGGGTACCTGCCACTGAGGAACCGCACATTCCACAAACTCACGGAAGGGGGCAGAGTCTACCAACTGAAAAGGCAGCAGTTGAAGTGCTAGCAATTTTGCCAAGCTAGCATTCAACCGCTGGGCATGTGGATGGCTGGGAGCAAACTTCTTTCGGCGGTGCAGCAGCTGGGGCAGGGAAATTTGCCTGGTACAATCTGACGTCGGTGTACCAAAAGCAGATTGCCCACAAGTACTTGGCTGTGACACACCTAATTCTACACCTTCATTCCTCTCACTGCAGGTCTCAGAGAGGACTGAAGGTCTAGTGGGGTTGGAAATCTCAGCTGATGAGGAGCAAGGAGAGATCGTCTTTGTTCTTTGGTGTGGGTCTTTTAGATACGCTTGCCAACGAACTGCATGGCAGGTCAACATATGTCTGGTCAAGCATGTGGTACCCAAGCGGGAGATGTTTTGGCCACGCGAGATACGCTTGAGACATATGTTGCAAATAGCAGCGGTGCGATCTGATGCACTCGTCTCAAAAAAGGCCCACACCAAAGAACTTTTTGAATAACGCGCAGAGACTGCAGCGCCCTGCACATGTGGAGCTTTGGGGTGTGATGCAGTCAATGTGCTGCCCTTAGGCTGGCCCCTGGAGGGCATCCTGCCTAGTTGGTGATGTGCCACCTCCTCCTCCTCCTCCTCCTCTCTCCTATCAGGCACCCACGTTGAGTCAGTGAACTCATCATCCCCTCCCTCCTCATCACTGGAGCAAACCTGGCAGTATGCTGCAGCAGGGGGAGCATGACTGCCAGATTGCTGTCCTTCTTGGGCACCCCCTCTGTCCGTGCTCATGTTACTGCCTTCATTGAGCTCAGTATCATCATCAGAGCCTTCCAAACGCTGGGCATCCTCCTGGAGCATGTACCCAACACTGTGGTCAAACAGTTCGAGGGAATCCTCATGAGGACATGGTGGAGCTAGGGAAGGAGTCACTGATGACATTGAGCTGAGGGAAGAGGCCGCTGCTTTGCCAGACAAAGCACCCTGGGCATGGGTGAGAGAGGATGAGGAGGATGAGGACGGCTTGGTCATCCACTCGACCAAGTCTTCCGCATGTTGCAGCTCAACACGGCCAGCTGCCGAAAAAAAGGCCAAGCGTGTCCCATGGCCACGTGCTGATGAGGATGCACCGTCTCCACGACCAGCACTAGACACAGAGCCTGCTTGCCCTCTCTTATTGGCTTGTGACTGTCTGCCTCTCCTTCTTGGCCTTCCAGACATACTAATGGCCTGTAGCTGCACTAAGCTGGGATAGAACACCTGTAATTTTCTTAAGGTAGCTTTATATACTGTAACCAGACAAGCCTGCCTGTCAGTAGGAAGATAACAGGAACGGATCTAGCTGAACACTGTGAGCAGGACACACTGTACTAAATGTAAATAGTCTAGCTGCCTGACCGTGGTACTAATAGGATCAAAAAGAACACCTGTAATTTTCTTCAGGTAGCTTTATATACTGTAACCAGACAAGCCTGCCTGTCAGTAGGAAGATAACAGGAACGGATCTAGCTGAACACTGTGAGCAGGACGTACTGCACTAAATGTAAATACCAGGAACGGATCTAGCTGAACACTGTGAGCAGGACGCACTGCACTGAATGTAAATAGCAGGAACGGATCTAGCTGAACACTGTGAGCAGGACGCACTGCACTGAATGTAAATAGCAGGAACGGATCTAGCTGAACACTGTGAGCAGGACGCACTGCACTGAATGTAAATAGCAGGAACGGATGTAGCTGAACACTGTGAGCAGGACGCACTGCACTAAATGTAAATACCAGGAACGGATCTAGCTGAACACTGTGAGCAGGACGCACTGCACTGAATGTAAATAGCAGGAACGGATCTAGCTGAACACTGTGAGCAGGACGCACTGCACTGAATGTAAATAGCAGGAACGGATGTAGCTGAACACTGTGAGCAGGACGCACTGCACTAAATGTAAATACCAGGAACGGATCTAGCTGAACACTGTGAGCAGGACGCACTGCACTGAATGTAAATAGCAGGAACGGATCTAGCTGAACACTGTGAGCAGGACGCACTGCACTGAATGTAAATAGCAGGAACGGATCTAGCTGAACACTGTGAGCAGGACGCACTGCACTAAATGTAAATACCAGGAACGGATCTAGCTGAACACTGTGAGCAGGACGCACTGCACTGAATGTAAATAGCAGGAACGGATCTAGCTGAACACTGTGAGCAGGACGCACTGCACTAAATGTAAATACCAGGAACGGATCTAGCTGAACACTGTGAGCAGGACGCACTGCACTGAATGTAAATAGCAGGAACGGATCTAGCTGAACACTGTGAGCAGGACGCACTGCACTGAATGTAAATAGCAGGAACGGATGTAGCTGAACACTGTGAGCAGGACGCACTGCACTAAATGTAAATACCAGGAACGGATCTAGCTGAACACTGTGAGCAGGACGCACTGCACTGAATGTAAATAGCAGGAACGGATCTAGCTGAACACTGTGAGCAGGACGCACTGCACTAAATGTAAATACCAGGAACGGATCTAGCTGAACACTGTGAGCAGGACGCACTGCACTGAATGTAAATAGCAGGAACGGATCTAGCTGAACACTGTGAGCAGGACGCACTGCACTGAATGTAAATAGCAGGAACGGATCTAGCTGAACACTGTGAGCAGGACGCACTGCACTAAATGTAAATACCAGGAACGGATCTAGCTGAACACTGTGAGCAGGACGCACTGCACTGAATGTAAATAGCAGGAACGGATCTAGCTGAACACTGTGAGCAGGACGCACTGCACTAAATGTAAATACCAGGAACGGATCTAGCTGAACACTGTGAGCAGGACGCACTGCACTGAATGTAAATAGCAGGAACGGATCTAGCTGAACACTGTGAGCAGGACGCACTGCACTGAATGTAAATAGCAGGAACGGATCTAGCTGAACACTGTGAGCAGGACGCACTGCACTAAATGTAAATACCAGGAACGGATCTAGCTGAACACTGTGAGCAGGACGCACTGCACTGAATGTAAATAGCAGGAACGGATCTAGCTGAACACTGTGAGCAGGACGCACTGCACTAAATGTAAATACCAGGAACGGATCTAGCTGAACACTGTGAGCAGGACGCACTGCACTGAATGTAAATAGCAGGAACGGATCTAGCTGAACACTGTGAGCAGGACGCACTGCACTGAATGTAAATAGCAGGAACGGATCTAGCTGAACACTGTGAGCAGGACGCACTGCACTAAATGTAAATACCAGGAACGGATCTAGCTGAACACTGTGAGCAGGACGCACTGCACTGAATGTAAATAGCAGGAACGGATCTAGCTGAACACTGTGAGCAGGACGCACTGCACTAAATGTAAATACCAGGAACGGATCTAGCTGAACACTGTGAGCAGGACGCACTGCACTGAATGTAAATAGCAGGAACGGATCTAGCTGAACACTGTGAGCAGGACACACTGCACTAAATGTAAATAGTCTAGATAGAAGATAACAGGAACGGATCTAGCTAAACTGAATACAGTGTATATATATATATGCAACACCTGGGATGCATATATATACACAATACACTGTAAGTGCAGCTAACTGACTGACTGTTCTGCCTAATCTATCTAACTCAAATCAAATGACACTGTCTCTCTCTCTCTCTCTATCTCTCAGCACACCGGAACACACACTACACAGGGCCGCCGTGCAGGCGGCCTTATATAGTGTGGGGTGTGTACTAAATCCCCTGAGCCATAATTGGCCAAAGCCACCCTGGCTTTGGCCAATTACAGCTCTCTCTACTGACGGCGCTGTGATTGGCCAAGCATGCGGGTCATAGTGCATGCTTGGCCAATAATCAGCCAGCAATGCACTGCGATGCCGCAGTGAATTATGGGCCGTGACGCGCCACACGAATTTGGCGCGAACGGCCCATATCGTTCGCAATTCGGCGAACGACCGAACAGCCGATGTTCGAGTCGAACATGGGTTCGACTCGAACACGAAGCTCATCCCTAATCAGCACTTGTTTTTGATTTAGAATAATTAAGGGTGGGTAGTGGTCCCTATTTAACCACATCAGCCCTGGAAGATTTGGCTGCTCAATGACCAGAGCGTTTTTGCGATTCGGCACTGTGTCATTTTAACTGACAATTGTGCGGCCGTGCGACGTTGTACCCAAACAAAATTGACATCCTTTTTTTCCCACAAATAGAGCTTTCTTTTGGTTGTATTTGATCATCTCTGCGGTTTTTATTTTTTTATGTTATAAAACGAAAAAGGAGCAACAATTTAACCACTTAAGGACCGCCTCACGCCGATGTACGTCGGCAAGGCGGCACAGGCAGGCAAAATCACGTAGATGTACGTGATCTGCCTCCCGTGGGTGGGGGGTCCGGTCGGACCCCCCCGGTGCCCGAGGCGGTCCTCTTTTGTCCCCCGGCGATCAGAGGTGAGGGGGAGGCCATCCATTTGTGCCCCCCCCTCGCGATCGCCGCCGGCCAATCAGATCATTTCCTTTGCTGCTGTATGCTAAACAGCAGCAAAGGAAATGATGTCATCTCTCCTCGGCTCGGTATTTTCTGTTCCGGCGCCGAGGAGAGAAGCCTGGAATGTGAGTAAAAACCCACTACACACACAGTAGAACATGCCAGGCACACTAAACACCCCCGATACCCCCCCGATCGCCCCCCAATCACCCCTCCCTATCACACTGACACCAAGCAGTGTTTTTGTTTTTTGTTTTTTGTTTTTTTCTGATTACTGCATGGTGTCAGTTTGTGACAGTTACTGTGTTAGGTCAGTTAGGGTTAGCCCCCTTTAGGTCTAGGGTACCCCCCTAACCCCCCCATATAAAGTTTTAACCCCTTGATCACCCCCTGTCGCCAGTGTCGCTAAGCGATCATTTTTCTGATCGCTGTATTAGTGTCACTGGTGACGCTAGTTAGAGATGTAAATATTTAGGTTCGCCGTCAGCGTTTAATAGCGACAGGGACCCCCATATACTATCTAATAAATGTTTTAACCCCTTGATTGCCCCCTAGTTAACCCTTTCACCACTGATCACCATATAACTGTTATGGGTGACGCTGGTTAGTTAGTTTATTTTTTATAGTGTCAGGGCACCCGCCGTTTATTACCGAATAAAGGTTTAGCCCCCTGATCGCCCGGCGGTGATATGCGTCACCCCAGGCAGCGTCAGATTAGTGCCAGTACCGCTAACACCCACGCACGCAGCATACGCCTCCCTTAGTGGTATAGTATCTGAACGGATTAATATCTGATCCGATCAGATCTATACTAGTGTCCCCAGCAGTTTAGGGTTCCCAAAAACGCAGTGTTAGCGGAATCAGCCTAGATACCTGCTAGCACCTGCGTTTTGCTCCTCCGCCTGGCCCAGCCCAGCCCACCCAAGTGCAGTATCGATCGATCACTGTCACTTACAAAACACTAAACGCATAACTGCAGCGTTCGCAGAGTCAGGCCTGATCCCTGCGATCGCTAACAGTTTTCTTGGTAGCGTTTTGGTGAACTGGCAAGCGCCAGTGGCCTAGTACACCCCGGTCATAGTCAAACCAGCACTGCAGTAACACTTGGTGACGTGGCGAGTCCCATAAGTGCAGTTCAAGCTGGTGAGGTGGCAAGCACAAGTAGTGTCCCGCTGCCACCAAGAAGAAGACAAACAGGCCCGTCGTGCCCATAATGCCCTTCCTGCTGCATTCGCCAATCCTAATTGGGATCCCCAACCAAATGCAGTTGGCTGCATGAGAGGCATTTTCTTTATGTCCTCCCGAGCACCCCTACCCGACAAACCCCCCCAAAAAAGATGTCGTGTCTGCAGCAAGCGCGGATATAGGCGTGACACCCGCTATTATTGTCCCTCCTGTCCTGACAATCCTGGTCTTTGCATTGGTGAATGTTTTGAATGCTACCATTCACTAGTTGAGTATTAGCGTAGGGTACAGCATTGCACAGACTAGGCACACTTTCACAGGGTCTCCCAAGATGCCATCGCATTTTGAGAGACCCGAACCTGGAACCGGTTACAGTTATAAAAGTTAGTTACTGTACAAAAAAATTATAAAAAAAAATAAATATATATATATAAAATAAAAAAAATAGTTGTCGTTTTATTGTTCTCTCTCTCTCTATTGTTCTGCTCTTTTTTACTGTATTCTATTCTGCAATGTTTTATTGTTATTATGTTTTATCATGTTTGCTTTTCAGGTATGCAATTTTTTATACTTTACCGTTTACTGTGTTTTATTGTTAACCATTGTTTTGTCTTCAGGTACGCCATTCACGACTTTGAGTGGTTATACCAGAATGATGCCTGCAGGTTTAGGTATCATCTTGGTATCATTCTTTTCAGCCAGCGGTCGGCTTTCATGTAAAAGCAATCCTAGTGGCTAATTAGCCCCTAGACTGCTTTTACAAGCAGTGGGAGGGAATGCCCCCCCCTCCCCCACCATCTTCCGTGTTTTTCTCTGGCTCTCCTGTCTCAACAGGGAACCTGGGAATGCAACCGGTGATTCCGCCAGTTGACCATAGAGCTGATCAGAGACCAGAGTGGCACCAAACATCTCTATGGCCTAAGAAACCGGAAGCTACGAGCATTTCATGACTTAGATTTCGCCGGATGTAAACAGCGCCATTGGGAAATTGGGAAAGCATTTTATCACACCGATCTTGGTGTGTTCAGATGCTTTGAGGGCAGAGGAGAAATCTAGGGTCTAATAGACCCCAATTTTTTCAAAAAAGAGTACCTGTCACTACCTATTGCTATCATAGGGGATATTTACATTCCCTGAGATAACAATAAAAATGATTAAAAAAAAAATGAAAGGAACAGTTTAAAAATAAGATAAAAAAGCAAAAAAATTATAAAGAAAAAAAAAAAAAAAAAGCACCCCTGCCCCCCCCGCTCTCACGCAAAGGCGAACGCAAGCGTCGGTCTGGTGTCAAATGTAAACCGCAATTGCACCATGCATGTGAGGTGTCACCGCGAACGTCAGTAATTTTAGCAGTAGACCTCCTCTGTAAATCTAAAGTGGTAACCTGTAAAGGCTTTTAAAGGCTTTTAAAAATGTATTTAGTTTGTTGCCACTGCACGTTTGTGCACAATTTTAAAGCATGTCATGTTTGGTATCCATGTACTCAGCCTAAGATCATCTTTTTATTTCATCAAACATTTGGGCAATATAGTGTGTTTTAGTGCATTAAAATTTTAAAAAGTGTGTTTTTTCCCCAAAAAATGCGTTTGAAAAATCGCTGCGCAAATACTATGTGAAAAAAAAATGAAACACCCACCATTTTAATCTGTAGGGCATTTGCTTTAAAAAAATATATAATGTTTGGGGGTTCAAAGTAATTTTCTTGCAAAAAAAAATAATTTTTTCATGTAAACAAAAAGTGTCAGAAAGGGCTTTGTCTTCAAGTGGTTAGAAGATTGGGTGATGTGTGACATAAGCTTCTAAATGTTGTGCATAAAATGCCAGGACAGTTCAAAACCCCCCCAAATAACCCCATTTTGGAAAGTAGACACCCCAAGCTATTTGCTGAGAGTCATGTCGAGTCCATGGAATATTTTATATTGTGACACAAGTTGCGGGAAAGAGACACATTTTTTTTTTTTTGCACAAAGTTGTCACTAAATGATATATTGCGCAAACATGCCATGGGAACATGTGAAATTACACCCCAAAATACATTCTGTTGCTTCTCCTGAGTACGGGGATACCACATGTGTGAGACTTTTTGGGAGCCTAGCCGCATACGAGACCCCGAAAACCAAGCACCGCCTTCAGGCTTTCTAAGGGCGTACATTTTTGATTTCACTCTTCACTGCCTATCACAGTTTCGGAGGCCATGGAATGCCCAGGTGGCACAACCCCCCCCCCCCAAATGACCCCATTTTGGAAAGTAGACACCCCAAGCTATTTGCTGAGAGGTATAGTGAGTATTTTGCAGACCTCACTTTTTGTCACAAAGTTTTGAAAATTGAAAAAAGAAAAAAAAATGTTTTTTCTTGTCTTTCTTCATTTTCAAAAACAAATGAGAGCTGCAAAATACTCACCATGCCTCTCAGCAAATAGCTTGGGGTGTCTACTTTCCAAAATGTGGTCATTTGGGGGGGTTTTGTGCCACCTGGGCATTCCATGGCCTCCGAAACTGTGATAGGCAGTGAAGAGTGAAATCAAAAATTTACCCCCTTAGAAATCCTGAAGGCGGTGATTGGTTTTTGGAGCCCCGTACGCGGCTAGGCTCCCAAAAAGTCCCACACATGTGGTATCCCCATACTCAGGAGAATCAGCTAAATGTATTTTGGGGTGCAATTCCACATATGCCCATGGCCTGTGTGAGCAATATATCATTTAGTAACAACTTTGTACAAAAAAAAAAAAAAGTGTCACTTTCCTGCAACTTGTGTCAAAATATAAAATATTCCATGGACTCAACATGCCTCTCAGCAAATAGCTTAGGGTGTCTACTTTCCAAAATGGGGTCATTTGGGGGGTTTGTGCCATCTGGGCATTTTATGGCCTTCAAAACTGTGATAGGTAGTGAGGAGTGAAATCAAAAATTTACGCCCTTAGAAATCCTGAAGGCGGTGATTGGATTTCGGGGCCCCGTACGCGGCTAGGCTCCCAAAAAGTCCCACACATGTGGTATCCCCATACTCAGGAGAAGCAGCTGAATGTATTCTGGGGTGCAATTCCACATAGGCCCATGGCCTGTGTGAGCAATATATCATTTAGTGACAACTTTTTGTAAATATTATTTTTTTTTGTCATTATTCAATCACTTGGGACAAAAAAAATATTCAATGGGTTCAACATGCCTCTCAGCAATTTCCTTGGGGTGTCTACTTTCCAAAATGGTGTCATTTGGGGGGGTTTTGTACTGCTCTGCCATTTTAGCACCTCAAGAAATGACATAGGCAGTCATAAACTAAAAGCTGTGTAAATTCCAGAAAATGTACCCTAGTTTGTAGACGCTATAACTTTTGCGCAAACCAATAAATATACGCTTATTGACTTTTTTTTACCAAAGACATGTGGCCGAATACATTTAGGCCTAAATGTATGACTAAAATTGAGTTTATTGGATTTTTTTTATAACAAAAAGTAGAAAATATCATTTTTTTTCTAAATTTTCGGTCTTTTTCTGTTTATAGCGCAAAAAATAAAAATGGCAGAGGTGATCAAATACCATCGAAAGAAAGCTCTATTTGTGGGAAGAAAAGGACGCAAATTTTGTTTGGGTACAGCATTGCATGACCGCGCAATTAGCAGTTAAAGCGACGCAGTGCCAAATTGGAAAAAGACCTCTGGTCCTTAGGCAGCATAATGGTCCGGGGCTGAAGTGGTTAAAAAAAACACAATATTTTTTACTTTTTGATATAATAAACATCCCCATTTTTTTTTTTTTTTTAAAAAGGTAATTTCTTTCCTCAGTTTAGGCCGATATGTATTCTTCTATACATTTTTGGTAATAAAAAATCGCAATAAGTGTATATTGATTGGTTTGTGTAAAAGTTATAACGTCTACAAAATAGGGGATAGATTTATGGCATTTTTATTTATTTTTTTTACTAGTAATGGTGGCGATCTTTTTTTTTTATTGTGACTGCGACACATCGGATACTTTTGACACATTTTTGGGATGATTGACAATTATTCAGCAATCGGTGCTATAAAAATGCACAGATTACTGTATAAATGTCACTGACAGGGAAGGAATTAATGGGGGCAATCAAGGGGTTAATTGTGTTCCCTGACTGTGTTCTAACTGTAGGGGGAGGGGACTGACTAGAGGGGATGACAAATTGTGGTTCCTAGCTATTAAGAACTCATGATCTCTCTCTCCTCAAAGAACAGGGATTTCTATGTTTACACACACACATACCTGTTCTGCCTCTCGTGCCTGGGATTACTCATGGCCGGTGGTCATCGCGACCGTCGGCCACAAGCATTGGCACCCCCACAGTGCAGCAGGCGTGTGCGTGCGCCTGCTAACCCTCTTAAAGCAGCTGACGTACAGCTATGACATCTTGCGGAATCGTGCCAACGTGCCGCAGTATAATGACGGTGGCTGGTCGGTAAGAGGTTAAACAAGTGACAGCTGACTATCCCTCGTGTTCTGATGAAGTTCCGGGTGTATAGGAAGGAAACATGTAAACATCTAAACGCTGAGACACTCCCCTTCCCTACTTGGCTCAGCCACCCATTCTCAGGGATGTCTAACCCGAGCATCCGATGTACAGACCGGAGAAGTCCATCTGACCGGAGAAGTCCATCTGACCGGAGAAGTCCATCTGACCGGAGAAATCATCCAACCTCCTCCCAAGAACTCTGGAGAACCACTATACTATATATTGAAACATAAATACTCATCAGCACAATCTGAATCTTATAGTCAAGGAATTTGCCAGCTGGAAAAGCCGTATGTATCGGGAACACACCGACAGATCGATTCCCCTGAATATATGTGGAGATCTCTGTACAGTGACCAGAGGGATCTGAGAGTAAATTTAGCATGAAGAAACACTGAGAGGTGTTACCTATAATTGGGAGTGAATAGAATGATCTACACACTGCGGGAATCCCTTCACATTGCCGAGCTTTACTTCACTTGAATCTGTTGTAATCTCCTATGTACAAGAAATGAATATCTGAGCAGATTGGATGAGTATTGTACATTTTATGCCGTTTTTCTCCAGTGATGTTATTTCTTTCTCGGACATCACGGGACACAGAGCCACAGTAATAACTGATGGGTTATGTAGGTACCTTTAGGTATTGGACATTGGTCACACCCTAATCAGGAAGTTCAACCCCCTATATAATCCCTCCCCTTCCAGGGATACCTCAGTTTTTATGCCAGTGTCTTAGGTGTTGGACGTGTAAAGATGTCCTGTGCTGAAGCTCCAAAGGGAATATCCTGATATTCTATACTGGGGCAAGCCAGGTGAATCGGATCCATTCAAAGTGTCTTTTCATGGCCGAATTGGATGGTACCCGGGCCTTGTGTCCGAAGAAATTAGGTTTTACCTGTAACACTTCTCTTTTTAGAGAGCTGGACCCTGCAGATCAGAAAATGGCTTTAAACCTCCTAATTTCTGGCTGGGTGCTTTACAGGGCCAGAACTGCAGGATCCCCCTACTCATAGGGGGCCCCAGTCTCTGACTTTTTTTTAAACAGAGCCCACCGTGAGAGGTGAAGATTGGGTCTGTGTATACAGCACCCTGCGGCTGGATAAGGTAACAGGAGATTGCACAGAATTTTGAATTCTAGTAGGTTTTCTCCTTTAAGGTAAATGCATGCTATGCTTATTGTGACCACCGGGGGCTGCCAAGAGCACATACCTTCTCATGCTGTTTTCTGTCTCAGCATTCCACGCTACACAGCTCTTCTGACCGGCTTCAGGTAGGATGGGATGGGGGATTTCTCCTCAGGGATGTTCCCCCCAGGCTTAGGGGAGGCCGCAAGTGGGCTGTAAGGCGGTTTGTTACACCGCACTGTCACCGCCGCTGCCACCGCCAGGCCGCCATTGCAGGTATGCAGGCCCCCATCGCTGCTGGCCTCCCCCCTTCCTGCTCCACCCCCAGCCTTCCTCCAGGATAATTCTGGAAGGGTCAGGCTCACGCGGGAAGTGCTCGTTTTCGAAAATACGAGGGGGGGCGCCAGAGGGGGGGGCGGGGCGTCAGCACAGCGTCAGCATGCTCAGACGCCCACAGTGCCAGAAGCATGGCTACTTAGAGCACACTCTACAGGTGCTCTGAGCCTTGGGGGGACACAGAGCTGACAGTCGCATGTAAGGTGGGACACAGGCATTCTCCCAGGCTGCATTTACCAATGTAACACAAGACTGGGCATTTTGTAGCAAGGCTTTTGCCAGACTACATCGCTCAGCAGTCAGTGTTCATTTTGGATACCTCACACCTTGTTGCTTTGCCCTATGGGTAGAAGATGTTCAAGTACCCCCAGAACCAGAGACACTAGGGGATCTCGTTCAGGTTCTGAGGACCCCCTGTCTGCTACATCCTCCCCCCCTGAGGGGCCAGGGACGGCTGGACAGGGAGAGCCGTTGGGGTCTGGGGCTATACCTGCTTCCGGCACTTCAGCCCCTGTATGCATTACACAAGAGGTTTTTTCCTCAACCATTGCTGAGTTAGAGGAAAGATTAATGGCCGTGATTAAATCTTCACTCAGTGGAAGAAAATATACTAGGCCTTCCTCTGTTTCCCAAGACCCTCAAGCAGAGGAGCTCTGGGATAAAGGAGATGAATCCCTTATAGAGGATCGGGATGGGACAGATAATTCCTCTTCGGAGGAATCAGGTGGAGAGGGACCCTCCACGACTTCCCAAGAGGAGAAAGTCTTAGTGCAGATCCTTACTGGATTGGTCCGCTCCACATTTAAGTTGCCCGTACCTGAAGCTGTTAAAGAATCCTCTTCTGCTTTGGGGTCACTGAAACCTTCCCAAGCAGCACATGCTTTTCCTGTTCATAATTTGCTTGAAAAGCTCCTTTATTCTGAGTAGGATCACCCAGATAAGCGATTTCTTCCGCCGAAAAAGTTTTCAACACTTTATCCTATGGAAGAAAAATTTATTAAGATGTGGGGAATGCCGGCCATTGATGCGGCCATTTCCTCTATAAATAGTAGTCTGACTTGTCCTGTAGACAACGCTCAGATGCTCAGGGATCCTGTGGATAAAAAGATGGAATTCTTATTAAAGGATGTTTTTTTCCTTAGCAGGATCAGTGGCCCAACCTGCAGTAGCAGCGATTTGAGTCTGTCAATACTTAAGAGACCATGTTTAACAGGTCATCGAAGTATTACCCGAACAACAGGCCCAGGGGTTTGCTAACCTTCCTGCGGCCTTATGTTATGTGGTTGACGCCATCAGAGATTCTATCATGCAAACCTCTCGCCTTTCACTTGGGTTGGTGCATATGTGTAGAATCTTATGGTTGAAAAATTGGTCAGCCGAAGCACCATGTAAGAACATCTTGGCTGGGTTCCCTTTTCGTGGTGCAAAGTTGTTTGGAGAAGACTTGGATAACTATATCAAGAGAATCTCTTGTGGGAAAAGCACTCTCTTACCTGTTAAGAAGAAGAGTAAGCGTCCCTCTTTCAAACGGACTCTTTCCCCAGTGCCAGGGGCTTCAGCCTCCAGGCAGTCACGACGGCCTCCTCCATCTGGGGCAAGAAACAAGAGTCAACCCCAGGAACAAAAGAAGTCCTGGGGAAAGAAGTCTTCTAGACAAAACACTAAGACCTCTTCATGAAGGGGCGCCCCCGCTCACTCGAGTGGGGGAAAGACTGCTACAGTTCTCAAAGCTCTGGCAGGAGGACTTCCAGGACAGATGGGAAATCTCCACGGTAACCTTAGGGTACAATCTGGAGTTCCAAGAATTTCCCTCTCCTCGTTTCCTCAGATCAAGTGTTCCCAGAGACCCAGAGAAGAAGCAGTCGCTCCTTCTAGCGTTAGAGCGACTTTTCTCGCAGGAGGTCATTATGGTGGTTCCTGCAAAGGATCAGGGATTGGGTTTGAATTCCAACCTTTTTACGGTCCAAAAACCAAATGGGGATGTCAGACCCATTCTGGATTTAAGGGATCTGAATCGATTCCTAAGGATTCAGTCCTTCCGCATGGAATCAATTCGGACAGTAGTCTCCATCCTGCAGAGAGGAGAATTTTTGGCATCGATAGACATCAGAGATGCATATCTACATGTGCCCATTTTTCCAGCTCATCAGAAGTTTCTACGCTTCGAGATAGGAGGGCGCCATTTCCAGTTCGTGGCTCTGCCTTTCGGGATAGCCACTGCACCTCAAGTGTTCACAAAGGTCTTGGCCCCTCCTCTGGCCAGATTAAAGGCTCAGGGTATAACTGTCATAGCATACCTAGACGACCTGCTCTTGATAGACCGGTCGGTGGCTTCCTTGAATGGGAACTTGAGGACCACGGTCAAGTATCTGGAACATCTAGGTTGGATCCTCAACCTAGAAAAATCTTTCCTAAAACAAGTAAGAAGACTGGAGTATTTGGGTCTGATCATAGATACAAGCCAGGAGAAAGTATTTCTTCCTCAGGCAAAGATCACTGCTTTAAGGGAGCTGATTCTAACAGTCAAGAAGGGTCCTCCTGTCCGCCTTTGTATAAGGCTGCTGGGAAAGATGGTGTCTTCATTCGAAGCCGTTCCCTATGCTCAGTTCCATTCAAGACTACTGCAACACAGTATTCTGTCAGCCTGGAACAAGAAGGTTCAGGCATTAGACTTTCCGATGCACCTGTCACATGCGGTGCGTCAGAGCCTCAATTGGTGGCTCATACCCGAAAACCTGCAGAAGGGGAAATCCTTTCTACCGGTTACCTGGACGGTGGTAACAACAGATGCCAGTCTGTCAGGTTGGGGAGCAGTTCTGGAACAGTCTGCGATCCAGGGGCTATGGTCCAGGACTGAGAGGACCTTACCCATCAACATTCTGGAGATCCGGGCGGTGTACCTAGCCCTAAGAGCCTGGACTATCAGGCTACAGGGTTGCCCGGTCAGGATCCAGTCCGACAATGCCACAGCAGTGTCTTATGTCAATCATCAGGGAGGCACCCGGAGCCGAACTGCTCAAAAGGAGGTGAACCAGATCTTAATCTGGGCAGAGAAGCATGTGCCATGCATATCGGCAGTTTTCATTCCAGGGATAGAGAACTGGCAGGCAGACTATCTAAGTCACCAGCAGTTACTCCCAGAGGAATGGTCTCTGCATCCCGAAGTCTTTTTGGCCATATGCCAAAGATGGGGGGTCCCAGATGTAGATTTCTTTGCATCCCGATTCAACAAAAAGATAGACAGATTTGTGGCAAGGACGAGGGATCCTCTTGCATGCGGGACGGATGCGTTGGTGATTCCGTGGCATCGGTTCTCACTGATTTATGCATTCCCACCTATTCTGCTACTACCACGACTCCTTCACAGGATCAGGCAGGAAAAGAAGTCGGTACTTCTGGTGGCCCCTGCTTGGCCCAGAAGGACTTGGTATGCAGAAATAGTAAGGATGACGGTGGGTTCCCGGTGGACCCTACCGGTACGCCCAGACCTGTTATCTCAAGGTCCAGTGTTCCATCCTGCCTTACAAACGCTAAACTTGACGGTATGGCTGTTGAGACCCACGTTCTGAAAAGTCGTGGGCTTTCAGGTCCTGTCATATCTACCTTGATCAATGCAAGGAAGCCAGCTTCCATAATGATTTATCATAGAGTCTGGAAAGCTTATGTATCCTGGTGTGAATCCAGAGGTTGGCATCCCAGAAAATATGTCATAGGTAGAATTCTTGATTTTCTACAATTAGGATTAGAGATGAAGCTGGCCTTGAGTACCATCAAGGGCCAGGTCTCGGCTTTATCAGTATTGTTTCAACGGCCACTTGCTTCGCATTCTTTGGTGCAAAACTTTATGTAGGGGGTGATGCATCTTAATCCTCCGGTTAAGGCACCTCTAAACCCCTGGGACTTGAACTTGGTTCTGTCAGTGTTACAGAAACAACCTTTTGAACCAATACGTCATATTCCTTTGGTCTTGCTGACAAGGAAACTAATTTTTCTGGTAGCCATCTCTTCTGCTAGAAGAGTATCAGAATTGGCAGCTCTTTCCTGTAAAGAGCCTTATACACAAGGATAGAGTTTTACTGAAGGTGGTTTCAAAGTTTCATCTAAACCAAGACATTGTTCTGCCTTCCTTTTTTCCAGATCCCTGTTCTTCGGAAGAAAGATCGCTACATTCTTTGGATGTAGTAAGAGCAGTCAAGACCTATCTGGAAGCAACTGCTCAAATTCGCAAGACGGATGTTTTGTTCGTGCTGCCAGAGGGTCCCAATAGAGGACAGGCAGCGTCAAAAGCGACCATATCTAAATGGATTAGACAATTGATTATTCAGGCTTACGGTTTGAAACAGAGGATTCCTCCGTTTCAGATCAAGGCACATTCCACAAGGGCTATTGGTGCTTCTTGGGCAGTGCATCACCAGGCCTCTATGGCTCAGATCTGTAAGGCCGCAACCTGGTCTTCAGTTCATACATTCACCAGATTCTATCAGGTGGATGTGAGAAGGCATGAGGATATCGCCTTTGGGCGTAGTGTGCTGCAGACAGCGGTACAGGGTCCTCAGGTCTGATTGCACCCTACTTGGTTGTGATTTCCCCCCCTCAGTTGGCATTGCTTTGGGACATCCCATCAGTTATTACTGTGGCTCTGTGTCCCGTGATGTCCGAGAAAGAAAATAGGATTTTTTAAAACAGCTTACCTGTAAAATCATTTTCTTTCGATGGACATCATGGGACACAGAGGTCCCGCCCCTCTTCTAATACACTATATTGCTTGGCTACAAACTGAGGTATCCCTGGAAGGGGAGGGATTTTATAGGAGGTTGAACTTCCTGCTTAGGGTGTGACCAGTGTTCAATACCTAAAGGTACCTACATAACCCATCAGTAGGGATGAGCCAAACACCCCCCTGTTCAGTTCTCACCAGAACATGCGATCAGGAAAAAAGTTTGTGCGAACACCGTTAAAGTCTATGGGACACGAACATGAATAATCCAAAGTGCTAATTTTAAAGGCTTATAGGCAAGTTATTGTCATAAAAAGTGTTTGGGGACCTGGGTCCTGCCCCAGGGGACATGGATCAATGCAAAAAAAGTTTTAAAAACGTCCGTTTTTTCAGGAGCAGTGATTTTAATAATGTTTAAAGTCAAACAATAAAAGTGTAATATCCCTTTAAATTTCGTAGCTGGGGGGTGTCTCTAGTATGCCTGTAAAGGGGCGCATGTTTCCCGTGTTTAGAACAGTCTGACAGCAAAATGACATTTCGAAGGAAAAAACCCATTTAAAACTACTCGCGGCTATTGCATTGCCGACAATACACATAGAAGTTCATTGATAAAAACGGCATGGGAATTCCCCACAGGGGAACCCCGAACCAAAATTTTTTTTAAAAATTACGTGGGAGTCCCCCTAAATTCCATACCAGGCCCTTCAGGTCTGGTATGGATATTAAGGGGAACCCCGGCCAAAATAAAAAAAAATGATGTGGGGTTCCCCCTAAATTCCATACCAGACCCTTCAGGTCTGGTATGGATTTTAAGGGGAACCCCGCGTCAAAAAAAAAAGGCGTGGGGTCCCCCCAAAAATCCATACCAGACCCTTATCCGAGCACGCAACCTGGCAGGCCGCAGGAAAAGAGGGGGGACGAGAGTGCGGCCCCCCCCTCCTGAACCGTACCAGGCCACATGCCCTTAACATTGGGAGGGTGCTTTGGGGTAGCCCCCCAAAACACCTTGTCCCCATGTTGATGAGGACAAGGGCCTCATCCCCACAACCCTGGCCGGTGGTTGTGGGGGTTTGTGGGCAGGGGGCTTATCGGAATCTGGAAGCCCCCTTTAACAAGGGGACCCCCAGATCCCAGCCCCCCCCCTGTGTGAAATGGTAAGGGGGTACTTACCCCTACCATTACACTAAAAAACTGTCAAAAATGTTAAAAATGACAAGAGACAGTTTTTGACAATTCATTTATTTAAATGCTTCTTCTTTCTTCTATCTTCCTCCATCTTCTTCTTCTGGCTCTTCTGGTTCTTCCTCCGGCGTTCTCGTCCAGCATCTCCTCCGCGGCGTCTTCTATCTTCTTCTCCTCGGGCTACTCCGCACCCATGGCATGGGGGGAGGCTCCCACTCTTCTCTTCTTCTCTTCTTCTCTTCTTCATTTTCTTCTCCGGGCCCTCCGCACCCATGCTGGCATGGAGGGAGGCTCCCGCTGTGTGACGGCGTCTCCTCGTCTGACGGTTCTTACCCACCCGGTGACCCCGCAACCCTCTGACGCACGGTGACTTGACGGGACTTCCCTGTGATGTCACGGGGAATGCCACAGGGAAGTCCCGTCATGTCCCGTGCGTCAGAGGGAGCGGGTCACCGGGTAACATTTTTGACAGTTTTTTAGTGAAATGGTAGGGGTAAGTACCCCCTTACCATTTCACACAGGGGGGGGCCGGGATCTGGGGGTCCCCTTGTTAAAGGGGGCTTCCAGATTCCGATAAGCCCCCTGCCCGCAGACCCCCACAACCACTGGCCAGGGTTGTGGGGATGAGGCCCTTGTCCTCATCAACATGGGGACAAGGTGATTTGGGGGGCTACCCCAAAGCACCCTCCCAATGTTGAGGGCATGTGGCCTGGTACGGTTCAGGAGGGGGGGCGCACTCTCGTCCCCCCTCTTTTCCTGCGGCCTGCCAGGTTGCGTGCTCGGATAAGGGTCTGGTATGGATTTTTGGGGGGACCCCACGCCATTTTTTTTTTTTTTGGCGCGGGTTCCCCTTAAAATCCATACCAGACCTGAAGGGTCTGGTATGGAATTTAGGGGGAACCCCACGTCATTTTTTTTTTAAATTTTGGCCAGGGTTCCCCTTAATATCCATACCAGACCTGAAGGGCCTGGTATGGAATTTAGGGGGACTCCCACGTCATTTTTTTTTTTTAAATTTTGGTTCCGGGTTCCCCTGTGGGGAATTCCCATGCCGTTTTTATCAATGAAATTCTATGTGTATTGTCGGCAATGCAATAGCCGCGAGTAGTTTTAAATGGGTTTTCTCCTTCGAAATGTCATTTTGCTGTCAGACTGTTCTAAACATGCGCCCCTTTACAGGCATACTACAGACACCCCCCAGCTACAAAATTTAAAGGGATATTACACTTTTATTGTTTGACTTTAAGCATTATTAAAATCACTGCTCCTGAAAAAATGGCCGTTTTTAAAACTTTTTTTTGCATTGATCCATGTCCCCTGGGGCAGGACCCAGGTCCCCAAACACTTTTTATGACAATAACTTGCATATAAGCCTTTAAAATTAGCACTTTTGATTTCTCCCATAGACTTTTAAAGGGTGTTCCGCGGCATTCGAATTTGCCGCGAACACCCCAAATTGTTCGCTGTTCAGCGAACTTGCGAACAGCCAATGTTCGAGTCAAACCTGAGTTTGACTCGAACTCGAAGCTCATCCCTACCCATCAGTAATTACTGTGGCTCTGTGTCCCGTGATGTCCATCGAAAGAAAAGGATTTTACAGGTAAGCTGTTTAAAAAATCCTATTATCTCCTTTGTTCTCAATGTCTACTTACCTGGATTAAGCAGTCAGGACTGAATACAATCATTATTACACTCACATGGAATACGGATGTACAAATATTTGACGGTATCATGATATGTCCAATCCCATTGTCTTCTCAGGCCCACTGACTGACAGACTTATAACCCGGGTAGTTTTATAGATATTATAGAGTGTGGTTCTTATTCTGTGCATCTTTCCATGACGGGATAGTGTGACATGTGTCATATGTGTTCTACACAGACATACACGGCTCCGCTATAGGAACGAGCTGCAGGGATCCAGTTTTAGCTGGTTTTGAGCCATCATATAGGAATTAAGGAGGGTGCTTTGCACTGGGGAGGGTGGGCTTGTCTATTGTGGGGTTTTTTGCACTTTTTTTGGCCCTCCGTCTCATGAGGGGTATTTTTGCCCTACATAGTGTGTCTGGTTTTAAGAGGAATATTTTTGGGGAGGGTTGGAGTATTTCGGGGGGGGTCATTGTGCTAATAAATTGTTGTACATTGCTTTTTTAAGCAATAAATCTTTTTTATTTCTTGTTTGTTGGTATAGTATATTACTGATTACACCCACGATATTTATTCGGTGAGCTCTGTATATTTATATTAAGTGGGATTCCCATTTATTCCAGATTTGTTCCATGTAAAATCCCCAGAAAGTCGTACATTTGTCTGAATCTTATAGACTTTGCTGCGACTTCTGAGGCTTCTTTACCCCTCACCTCTCCTCCCTGGTCATCCTTGCTGCCTAAAATCTTCCTCCCAACACATCCCAGTCACACCTGAGCGTAGCGGAAACGCACATTCCCACTTCCATTATTTGTGTATTTTTCATGTGTAAGCAGACATTGTGTATAGGGAGCCCATTCACTGGAATGTTCTGCCCTACATGCAACAAACACCCCAAAGTAGATCAAGAATCTTCTCAGTCATGGAGCGTCATCCATCTTGGCAACAAAACATGCGTCTGCTAACTGCGATTGGGGTGTCATTAACAATTAGCTGACATTCATATCTGCGTGTTTCTGAATACGAGGCGACCCACACAGAAAATGTGCACTTTCTCAGACGTCTAAAAAATGCACAGCAACGCACGCCACACATGCGCAGATGTAAATGAATGGTAACGCAAAAGCAATGCACCTTGCTGTGCATTTTTTAAACATACAGCAGAGTGAATGTATTCTTGCCCTCTGCCATGCATTCAAAAATGTGCAGAAGCAAATGAATAATAACGCAAGTGTGACGCACATTGTCGCACATTTATGAAATGCACAGCAAAGCATGGATTGCAGGTTGCTGTGCAGTTGGAAATGTACAGATATGAATGAATGGTAACGTATTTACAACTGACAGCAACCCGCAAGAAAACGCATGCTTTGTTGTGAAAATGTGTGACAACACACGTTGCTCTTGCGATACAATTCGTTGGTGTCTGAATGTTTCTGAATGCCCGGCAACCTGCAGGAAAACGCATGCTTTGCCACACGTTTTGGAAACATGCATTGCGCTCGCCTTGCCATTTTTGCAGTACAAGCCTGATGCGCGGTTGCAGCGCATTTCTGAAACGTGCGGCAAAGCACACAATTTCTGTGCGGTTGATGTGCATTCAGAATCATGCAGATGTAAATGCAGCCTGATTGTTAATGACGCCCCAATCACGGTTAGCAGATGCATGTTTTGTCATGTGATAAAACACGCTATAAACACGGATCATCAAAGTCACATAGGAATGCTTCTCAGTAAAGTCACTTTGAAGTCACACCTGGTCGCTGGGAAGTTGTAGAGCAAAGTCAAGCTGGAAGTCGCTGCGACTTTCATGTTGTGCTGTGTGAACCAGAGCTAAATGGTGGTTCCCACATATCACCTTCTACCAATCACATCATTTACATCATATTAACCCTTTCCCTGCCCCCCAATTATACCATTTATCACACAGAACATTTGGAGGGAAAGCTTTGTGTTCAGAGATCTGGGGGAGGGAAATAATGCCAGGGGTGTGACATCATCATCCCAACATTGGAGGGACCAATTGTCTGCAGAAGTGGGCGGAGATGGGAATGTCTGGACTGCATTTTATATCTGGAACCAAAGTGGTGTTCCAGAATTTTCCAGAAGATGAATGGAGACCCCTGTGTAGGAAAGCCGGAGACCCGTATACATATCAGGGGCCTCCTTTAAGTTTTGTCTGGAGTGTGACTTCAAAGACCACTCATAGGTACCAATGAGAAGTCCTCATCAGGTCCGGTATGAGACTGTAGAGCCAGAGGGAAGGCAGCCATGTGGAAGGGAAATGTTGGGTGTTACATTGTTATTCTTGGTGTCAGAGGTCATACATTCTTGGTGCTAATTATTATCTCATTATTGGCTTTTAGATTTGAGCGTTGTACTATTTCCAGTAAAGATTGTCCGGGAGAGGACAACGCAGAAGAAGAAGATTCCTCCTCTTCAGGATATAAAAGGAAGTGTGATTCTCTTTCCTTTCTGATGAACCCGGAGAGTAAAATTCAGGAATTACGGTAAGAGAAATGTCTGATCTGCAGTGATGGGGAAATGTGACGTCTTGTGATTGTTCCCATCTCTCAGTGTTTCCTTCTATCTCTGGGTGTCCTCCATCCTCACCCATGTAGAATCTTCCATCACCTGTCCTCTTCTCATGTCTTCTCCTCTCTCTGAGGGAATCTTTCTCTTTGTAATCTCATCCATGGGATTTGGGGTTCCCCTTATAGTAGAACAGTGACCAGGCTATGTACATATGGAATGACCATCCATATTCCTAACAAGCAGGAAATAGGATGGAATAGACCCCCTTAGGACTCGCTCACACCTCTGATGATTATGTAGAAGGAAGCAATGCTCAGTAACACTTCTATGAAATTTATGATGTGTCTTCATTGTGTTTATGAAGCTCTGAAAACACTATAATGCCCCGTACACACGGTCGGACTTTGTTCGGACATTCCGACAACAAAATCCTAGGTTTTTTTCCAACGGATGTTGGCTCAAACTTGTCTTGCATACACACGGTCACACAAAGTTGTCAGAAAATCTGATCGTTCTAAACGCGGTGACGTAAAACACGTACGTCGGGACTATAAACGGGGCAGTGGCCAATAGCTTTCATCTCTTTATTTATTCTGAGCATGCGTGGCACTTTGTCCGTCGGATTTGTGTACACACGATCGGAATTTCCGACAACGGATTTTGTTGTCAGAAAATTTTATAGCCTGCTCTCAAACTTTGTGTGTCAGAAAATCCGATGGAAAATGTATGATGGAGCCCACACACGGTCGGAATTTCCGACAACAAGGTCCTATCACACATTTTCTGTCGGAAAATCCGACCGTGTGTACAGGGCATAAGAATGCTGGAGAAATGTCCGGGGGAGGGGTTACTCGTCTAGTGGGAGGAGCCTAAAGGGGAAGTGATGTAGAGGAAATGATCTCCTCTGATATGTGGATTTCTGATATATTACCCACTTAAGGACCGGACCATTATGCTGCTTAAGGAATAGAGGACTTTTTCCAATTTGGCACTGCATCACTTTAACTGCTAATTGCACAGTCATGCAATGCTGTACCCAAACGAAATTTGCATCCTTTTCTTCCCACAAACAGAGCTTTCTTTTGATGGTATTTGATCACCTCTGCCATTTTTATTTTTTGCGCTATAAACGGAAAAAGACTGAAAATTTTGAAAAAAAAGATATTTTCTACTGTTTGTTATAAAAAAAATCCAATAAACTCAATTTTAGTCATACATTTAGGCCAAAATGTATTCGGCCACATGTCTTTGGTAAAAAAATGTCAATAAGCGTATATTTATTGGTTAGCGCAAAAGTTATAGCGTCTACAAACTAGGGTACATTTTCTGTAATTTACACAGCTTTTAGTTTATGACTACCTATGTCATTTCTTGAGGTGCTAAAATGGCAGGGCAGTACAAACCCCCCCAAATGACCCCATTTTGAACAGTAGACACCCCAAGGAAATTGCTGAGAGGCATGTTGAACCCATTGAATATTTATTTTTTTGTACCAAGTGATTGAATAATGACAAAAAAAAAAAAAATATTTACAAAAAGTTGTCACTAAATGATATATTGCTCACACAGGCCATGGGCATATGTGGAATTGCACCCCAAAATACATTCAGCTGCTTCTCCTGAGTACGGGGATACCACATGTGTGGGACTTTTTGGGAGCCTAGCCGCGTACGGGGCCCCGAAAACCAATCACCGCCTTCAGGATTTCTAAGGGCGTACATTTTTGATTTCACTCCTCACTACCTATCACAGTTTTGAAGGTCATAAAATGCCCAGATGGCACAAACCCCCCCAAATGACCCCATTTTGGAAAGTAGACACCTCAAGCTATTTTCTGAGAGGCATGGTGAGTATTTTGCAGCTCTCATTTGTTTTTGAAAATGAAGAAAGACAAGAAAAAACTTTTTTTTTTCTTTTTTCAATTTTTAAAACTTTGTGACAAAAAGTGAGGTAAAATACTCACTATACCTCTCAGCAAATAGCTTGGGGTGTCTACTTTCGAAAATGGGGTCATTTGGGGGGGTTTTGTGCCACCTGGGCATTCCATGGCCTCCGAAACTGTGATAGGCAGTGAAGAGTGAAATCAAAAATTTACGCCCTTAGAAAGCCTGAAGGCGGTGCTTGGTTTTCGGGGTCCCGTACGCGGCTAGGCTCCCAAAAAGTCTCACACATGTGGTATCCCCGTACTCAGGAGAAGCAGCAGAATGTATTTTGGGGTGTAATTTTACATATTCCCATGGCATGTTTGAGCAATATATCATTTAGTGACAACTTTGTGCAAAAAAAAAAAAAAAAAAATTTGTCTCTTTCCCCCAACTTGTGTCACAATATAAAATATTCCATGGACTCGACATGACTCTCAGCAAATATCTTGGGGTGTCTACTTTCCAAAATGGGGTCATTTGGGGGGGTTTTGAACTGTCCTGGCATTTTATGCACAACATTTAGATGCTTATGTCACACATCACCCACTCTTCTAACCACTTGAAGACAAAGCCCTTCTGACACTTTTTGTTTACATGAAAAAATAATTTTTTTTGCAAGAAAATTACTTTGAACCCCCAAACATTATATATTTTTTTAAAGCAAATGCCCTACAGATTAAAATGGTGGGTGTTTCATTTTTTTTTTCACACAGTATTTGCGCAGCGATTTTTCAAATGCATTTTTTGGGGAAAAAACACACTTTTTTAAATTTTAATGCACTAAAACACACTATATTGCCCAAATATTTGATGAAATAAAAAAGATGATCCTAGGCCGAGTACATGGATACCAAACATGACATGCTTTAAAATTGCGCACAAATGTGCAGTGGCGACAAACTAAATACATTTTAAAAACCTTTAAAAGCCTTTACAGGTTACCACTTTAGATTTACAGAGGAGGTCTACTTCTAAAATTACTGCCCTTGATCTGAAGTTCGCGGTGACATTTCACATGCATGGTGCAATTGCTGTTTACATTTGACGCCAGACCGACGCTTGCGTTCGCCTTTGCGCGAGAGCAGGGGGGGGACAGGGGTGCTTTTTTTTTTTTTTTTTTTTCTTTATTATTTTTTTGCTTTTTTATCTTATTTTTAAACTGTTCCTTTCATTTTTTTTTAATAATTTTTATTGTTATCTCAGGGAATGTAAATATCCCCTATGATAGCAAAAGGTAGTGACAGGTACTCTTTTTTGAAAAAATTGGGGTCTATTAGACCCTAGATTTCTCCTCTGCCCTCAAAGCATCTGACCACACCAAGATCGGTGTGATAAAATGCTTTCCCAATTTCCCAATGGCGCTGTTTACATCCGGCGAAATCTAAGTCATGAAATGCTTGTAGCTTCCGGTTTCTTAGGACATAGAGATGTTTGGAGCCACTCTGGTCTCTGATCAGCTCTATGGTCAGCTGGCTGAATCACCGCCTGCATTCTCAGGTTCCCTGTCGAGACAGGAGAGCCAGAGAAAAACACAGAAGACGGTGGGGGGGAGGGGGCATTCCCTCCCACTGCTTGTAAAAGCAGTCTAGAGGCTAATTAGCCACTAGGATTGCTTTTACATGAAAGCCGACCGCTGGCTGAAAAGAATGATACCAAGATGATACCTAAACCTGCAGGCATCATTCTGGTATAACCACTCAAAGTCGTGAATGGCGTATCTGAAGACAAAAAATGGTTAACAATAAAACACAGTAAACGGTAAAGTATAAAAAATTGCATACCTGAAAAGCAAACATGATAAAACATAATTACAATAAAACATTGCAGAATAGAATACAGTGAAAAAGAGCAGAACAATAGAGAGAGAATAGAGAGAGAGAGACCAATAAAACGACAACTATTTTTTTTTACTTTATATATTTTTTTTTTTTTTACACTTTTTTTTGTAACTAACTTTTATAACTGTAACCGGTTCCAGGTTCGGGTCTCTCAAAATGCGATGGCATCTTGGGAGACCCTGTGAAAGTGTGCCTAGTCTGTGCAATGCTGTACCCTACGCTAATTCTCAACTAGTGAATGGTAGCGTTCAAAACATTCACCAATGCAAAGACCAGGATTGTCAGGACAGGAGGGACAATAATAGCGGGTGTCACACCTATATCCGCGCTTGCTGCAGACACAACATCTTTTTGGGGAGGTTCGTAGGGTAAGGGTACTCGGGGGGGACATAAAGAAAATGCCTCTCATGCAGCCGACTGCATTTGGTTGGGGATGTGAATGGGGGAAGTACGGGTGCTGCAGAAGCGGTGGGTTCCCAATTAGGATTGGCGAATGCAGCAGGAAGGGCATTATGGGCACGACGGGCCTGTGTTTGTCTTCTTCTTGGTGGCAGCGGGACACTTCTTGTGCTTGCCACCTCACCAGCTTGAACTGCACTTATGGGACTCGCCACGTCACCAAGTGTTACTGCAGTGCTGGTTTGACTACGACCGGGGTGTACTAGGCCACTGGTGCTTGCCAGTTCACCAAAACGCTACCAAAAAAACTGTTAGCGATCGCAGGGATCAGGCCTGACTCTGCGAACGATGCAGTTATGCGTTTAGTGTTTTGTAAGTGACAGTGATCGATCGATACTGCACTTGGGTGGGCTGGGCTGGGCCTGGGCGGAGGGGCAAAACGCAGGTGCTAGCAGGTATCTGGGCTGATTCCGCTAACACTGCGTTTTTGGGAACCCTAAACTGCTGGGGACGCTAGTATAGATCTGATCCAAACAGATATTGATCCGATCAGATACTATACCACTAAGGGAGGTGTACGGTGCGTGCGTGGGTGTTAGAGGTACTGACGCTAACCTGACGCTGCCTGGGGCTGGTGCTTGCCAGTTCACCAAAACGCTACCAAAAAAACTGTTAGCGATCGCAGGGATCAGGCCTGACTCTGCGAACGCTGCAGTTATGTGTTTAGTGTTTTGTAAGTGACAGTGATCGATCGATACTGCACTTGGGTAGGGAGGGCTGGGCCGGGGGGAGGGGCAAAACGCAGGTGCTAGCAGGTATCTGGGCTGATCCCGCTAATGCTGCGTTTTTGGGAACCCTAAACTGCTGGGGACGCTAGTATAGATCTGATCGGATCAGATATTGATCCGTTCAGATACTATACCACTAAGGGAGGCGTATGCTGCGTGCGTGGGTGTTAGGGGTACTGCCACAAATCTGACGCTGCCTGGGGCGACGCATATCACCGCCGGGCGATCAGGGGGCTAAACCTTTATTCGGTAATAAACGGCGGGTGCCCTGACACTATAAAAAATAAACGAACTAACCAGCGTCACCTGTAACAGTCATACGGTGATCAGTGGTGAAAGGGTTAACTAGGAGGCAATCAAGGGGTTAAAACTTTTATTAGGTAGTATATAGGGGTCCCTGTCGCTATAAAACGCTGACGGCGAACCTAAATATTTACCTCCCTAACTAGCGGAACCAGTGACACTAATACAGCGATCAGAAAAATGATCGCTTAGTGACACTGGCGACAGGGGGTGATCAAGGGGTTAAAACTTTATTAGGGGGGGTTAGGGGGGTACCCTAGACCTAAAGGGGGATATCAGTAACTGTCCTAACACAGTAACTGTGTCACAAACTGACACCATGCAGTAATCAGAAAAAAAAAAAAACTGCTTGGTGTCAGTGTGATGGGGGGGGGAGGGGTGATTGGGGGGTGATTGGGGGGGATCGGGGGTTAAAGGGGGGTGTTTTGTGTGCCTGGCATGTTCTACTGTGTGTGTGTAGTGTTTGTGCACTCACATTGCAGTCTTCTCTCCTCGGCGCCGGAACGGAAAATACCAAGCCGAGGAGAGATGACATCATTTCCTTTGCTGCTGTTTAGCATACAGCAGCAGAGGAATGATTCTATTGGCCGGCGGCGATCGCGAGGGGGGGGCCACGAACGGATGGTCTCCCCCTCATCTCCGATCGCCGCTGGACAATAGGCGACCGCCTCGGGCACCGGGGGGGGTTCGATTGAACCCCCGCCCGCGGGAACCAGATCACGTATATGTACGTGATTCTGCCTGCCCGTGCCATTCTGCCGACGTACATCGGCGTGGGGCGGTCGTTAAGTGGTTACAATAATTCTATAAAATGAAAACCAGCCGCCATCTCATCATACTCACTATCGCTCTCCTGCCCCCTGGAGGACAGATTTCCCGGTCTGAGGATAATACCCGCTTGGTGACTTGTTACCAGATCTGTTTTATTTGTATGTGTCACAATAGCTGGGATACTCGGGTCATTAATAGTTTATTAATAATAACATGTAATATATCCTCACATAGAATCACAATATATCCATGTAAGAATGCACAGAGTGGCCGGCGACCCTCCTCTCCTTCATAACAGTATAGCAGTGGCTCTCCTAGTGTATCTGACAGGCGTGATGACGTCTCCACCTTACACGTTACGCCCTAGGCGGGGATTCATCATGTATATTTGGGTTGTTTGTTTAAAATGTGTAAATATTAACACTTTTAGGTTTAGGGAGTCTCACTTCTAGCACTGCACAGCTATCTTTATATCTATCCTGTAAGGGAGGTGTCACTGCACATCGCCAATCATAAGTGGCTGACCACAAAGTAGGTATTTTGCATGTACATAGTCTGCTAAAGTTTGGGTGGTCTCACTCATCATGCTGTAATATTGAGCACTTTGAATATATCTTACGTATATTGTTTTTTCTACAATTGTAATATTCCTGTATAATTGTGCTGAAACATGTGTTGATTGTTTAAACATTTGAAATAAAAATACTATTTTTAGGTTTAGGGAGTCTCACTTGTAGTGCTGCACAGTTCTCTTTCTATGTATTTGGTGTTGGATTTTGTGGATGAATCCTTCTGTGTTCAGCTGATTAGTATATATAATTATAAGAGGTTTTTGGCTGTGCAGTGACACATTTCCTGCCTGGCACTGTCAGTATTGCCGGCTGGTTGGTGATTTTGCCGGCACACAGAAGCTATTGGAGTTACCACACGGCTGTTCTGTACAACCAGAAGTGACCAGAGCTGCTCTGTCCTACTTCTCTATTATTTCCCAGTGCATTCTGGGATACCGGAGCCTCCGCTGTCTGTCCTCCAATGCCCAGCGATTATTGGACATCACCATGAAATGAATGGAGGCGACTGACAAGCGTGGATGTCTCATGACAGCGACATGCGGCTTCATTTATAACACGACACAACGCTACCGCTCCTGTGTGACCAGCACTGTGTGCTGCCATTGTAATATTCATGGCAGGTATGGAAGGCGGTTATCAGGCTTTAGAAATGCTGAATAAATGTCACATAATCACATGGTACTGACACACGTGTGACCGAGACCTCACTGACCTCTGTAGCTACAGACACCACGGATCAATTCATCCTCAATTTTCACACAATGTCCAGTGAGGTCCCTCCGGTGGGTTTCAGCAATCTGCTCTCCCCTCCCCTCCCCCTCCTCTGAGTCATTCAGTTATGAAGGGAAATTACAGCTTGAGCTACTGAGCTCTGTAAATAACATGGATTGTACAGAGATCCGGGAAGGACAGGCAAGTAAACATGTGGAAAAGAGATTTCAGCTACCACCTGCTGGCTGGAAATGAAAATACTAATTATTTATATACAATATTTCATATTTACAAATCTATAAATGGAATGTTTTGTCCTGACCATAATAAAGACAGAAAACACGATCCATTACTCTGAAGACAAAGACCTCAGACAGTTCTCACTTCTGTACAAAAGGCCGTCCCATAACCAATACAACTCATACTCCAGAAATATCATCTGTCATTGTCTCCCTTCTGCAGGATAGGAGTTATAAGCAGAAAAAAGGCGCCTCTAAGTGCAGAAGATCAAAATATTTAATATCCCCAGAGGGATTAAAAACACTTACAAGATCAGAAAGTAAAATAAGCATAACATTGTTGATGGTAAGAGCGATCCAGCATCAGGAGGGTCCGCAGCTTGTTGTAAGACTCCCAGGACTGTGGGTAAGAAGCGGCAGGGACTCCAATGAAGTCACCAGCAGATGCTGGAGATGCCAGTGGAGGTCACATGATCTGAGTCTAGGGAAAATGAAGATCCCAGAAGTGACGTCGGCAGAGAGGGACAGCAACCAGCGTGGAACGGATGTAGTCATCAAAAAGGGACGCATTTTGGAACTGCTATTGTTTCCTTTTTCAACCTATGGCTACAGGTATACCCATGCATAATTTCTACTCTCTGGGCCAGCTGTGGGCGGGGACAAGAGCGGGAGGAAGTAGGAAATGGTGTATGGCATTCTCACAAGGACATGAACCATCAGAATAATGCTAAATACACTATTGGTGAAAACAATATTGATAAAAGGGTAAATAAACAAGTAGAGGAAGAAATATAAGAAAATATGTATAAATAAATAATTAAAAAATATATATAAAAATATATATAAAAAATAGTATAGAAATATATTGTAAGAAACACTGGAATAGTATGTATATATCCTCACAAATGGAGATGTTAATTAACCAGCTGCGATCAGTCAAGTAATAGATAAACTAAAAAGAATAAATAAATAAATAAAAAGGAATACAAAATGAACAAATAAACACAGTTCATATGCATGCTCGAGAGGAAATATATTGTAAGTAACACTGGAATACTATGTATATATCCTCACAAATGTAAAAGTTAATTAACCAGTAGGGATGAGCTTCGAGTTCGAGTCGAACTCATGTTCGACTCGAACATCGGCTGATCGCCAGTCCGCCGAACAGCGAACAATTTGGGGTGTTCGCGGCAAATTCGAATGCCCTTCACCCTTTAAAAGTCTATGGGAGAAATTAAAAGTGCTAATTTTTTTTTTTTGAAAAATATTTATTGATTTTTTCAAAGTATTTCCATAGAAAACATTTTACAATGCATTTATAAGGGGTAGATATACAGTTGTTCTTGATACAGATTGGATGTCATAACTAAACACAATTATAGGGAAGACGGGGGAGAGGGAGGGGGGAAGGAAGGGGGAAGGGGCAAGCAATTCACTTTTACCAGCTTATCACTAACGTTGGGCAAGAAATTGCCAAATCGGGTCTATCATAAATTTTTGTACCTTTTAGGGAATGGAGGCAACTTTTGAACACGTCTAACTAGATAACCTACAGTATGGTTTGGTTAAAACAATTTGTTCGGGTGGAGAGAGTCCCAGGGCTGAATATATGAAGTTGGTGGATGTTAAGGAGCTGTAGGTGAATGTAGACAGCTTAAGGTGGTTTAAATGAGGAAGGGTCAGACACTGGAGGTATTTTAAGTTTTCCAAGTGAGTTAGAAATATCTCTCGTCAGGTACCACTCTGTGTATCGAAATGGATGCATTATGTCTTGGATGGTCCGTTGAGGGAATGTGGCTTCCAGAAACCTTCTCCAGCGTTTGAAAAATCGTGGGGTAAACCGGAGGTTTGACGTGATGAGATCCAATCTTTCCAAATAAAATAATGATGTCAAAGCTTTTATAACCGCAGGTAGGCTAGGCGGTGATGTCCTGATCCAGTGGGACATGATAGTCCTGCGGGCTACAAGAAGACAAATATGAGCCCAGTGTGGTATGTTAGGAAAGTCCAGTGAGGACGAGGAGGAGGCTGAAGGCGTAATGCTGAATAGGCATAGTAGGCAGTCTCTGTGTAGGTTGATATGGCTGATTTTGTTGATGTAGGCCACCACATTATTCCAATAGTTGGTAACAACAGGACACTCCCAGAGCCTGTGTAGCAGTGTGGGTCGTGGCAGTGAGCACCATGGGCACAGCGCTTGAGACGGGTCTTCTTTGTTAAAACGGAAAGGGAAGTATGCTCTATGGATGATCTTAAATTGGGTCTCACGCCAGGTTTCAGATATTGTGAGCTTACGTACGAGCCTATATCCGTCAAGGATTTTGTCGGGTAGGTCTTCATCCCCCAGGAGATGGGACCATTTTTGGAAGGGTGCGAGGCGGTATTTCCGCGATTGGTGTTGAATGAGATGGGAGTAGATGGTGGAAATAGAGTACTCTTTGCTCTGTATTATGTTATCAATAAAGGATGGTTTAAAAGGGTCCGAATCAGGACCACAGGCTGTTCTCAAAAAATCTGTGAGTTGGTGATAGAAGAAGCTGTGAGTTGGTGGCAGGGAGAATTCCTGCATCAAGGTTTGGTACGGCTTGAATGAACATGGCTTATCTTGGTATATTATAAAGTGTATATAGTGTAGCGCTATATGTGTAAGTACTAAATAAACACAGTGAACTAAGCCCAAACCATTCCTGGAGGACCCACAAAAGGGAATGAAATAATTCAGAATTATATACAACTAATTAAACAAAATCAAAAATATACTAAGTGTCACACATTATCATATGAATTGTTAATAATAAACAGTGAAAAGGCAATGTGAAAATTATCAAAGTAAAGGAAAAAACCCAATGTCCATAAATGTTGAAATCTATGATCTCAATGGAATTCAACACCCGCCACCAGAAGTCTCTGAAGGTTGGATAATGAGAACAACGATGAAAGGCGTCTGCCACGTGGATAAATGAATTTATCCACGTGGCAGACGCCTTTCATCGTTGTTCTCATTATCCAACCTTCAGAGACTTCTGGTGGCGGGTGTTGAATTCCATTGAGATCATAGATTTCAACATTTATGGACATTGGGTTTTTTCCTTTACTTTGATAATTTTCACATTGCCTTTTCACTGTTTATTATTAACAATTCATATGATAATGTGTGACACTTAGTATATTTTTGATTTTGTTTAATTAGTTGTATATAATTCTGAATTATTTCATTCCCTTTTGTGGGTCCTCCAGGAATGGTTTGGGCTTAGCTCACTGTGTTTATTTAGTACTTACACATATAGCGCTACACTATATACACTTTATATTTTCTTTTTTCCTTTGTCTAAGAGGTGTGTCAGCTGCTTATTGTGTAACCATTCTCTACTACTATTGGTGCAGCGCTGTACTTACCCCCCTTCTGGTTATCTTGGTATATTGAAGTTATCTTTGTGAGGCCTCTGGATTGCCATTGGGTATAGGCTTTATGTAGAGTAGAAGGTATGAACATAGGGTTGCCTTGTATTGTCAGGTATTTAGAAATGCTAGAGGGGAGTCCAAGTAGTTTTCTGACCTCTCTCCAAGCGATGACAGTATCTCTGAAAAGTATGCTAGTTTTGAGGTGGTACGGCAGGTTGTTAGGATTAGAGTGGAGGATGCCTGTAAGACTGTATGGGGAAGCCATAGAATCTTCCAAGTCGTGATTGGAATATTTGGAGCCTCCCGTTAACCAATCTAGGCCCTGTCTGAGTAAGCAGGCTAAGTTATAAAAACGAATGTTGGGGAGTCCCGCCCTGCCCTCGCCCTTCGGGAGACATAATTTTTGAAGCGCAATGCGTGGTTTTTTGCCCGACCATAGGAAAGCTGTCAGTGCCTTCTGAAGTTTTTGTACATCTGAGTGCCTCAGCAATAGAGGTAAGGTCTGCATGGGATACAGCAGTCGTGCAAATGAGACCATTTTAAAAAGGTGGCATCTCCCAAAGAGCGAGAGGGGAAGGGCACCCCAAGCCTCCAATTCCCTGACTATTTTGGTAACCAAGGGAGGGTAGTTAAGTACATATAAAGAGGATGGGTCACGCCCTATGTTTATTCCCAAGTATGTAATATATTGAGATGCAATAGTCAGCGGGGACATGTGTGCCCATTTAGTAGACAGGCGTGGGTGTAATGCTAAGATTTCACTCTTATCAAAGTTTATGCGAAAGCCAGAGCAGAGTCGGAAGGCCGCAAAGAGTTGTTTAAGTCTATCAAAGTCTGATACGGGGTCAGTAGAAAACAATAAAATGTCGTCCGCAAATAGTGCAGAGCGAAGTGTTTGGTTACCCATAGTGATGCCACTAACTCCCTCGGTTGAATTGAGGATTCTAGACAAGGGTTCAATCGCGATGTTGAATAATAACGGGGATAGCGGGCAGCCCTGTCGTGTTCCCTTCACTAAGGGGATGGTGTCTGAGATGAAGTCCGGGATGACAAGGCGTACCGTTGGGGAAGCATACATTTGTGATAGTAATTTAGTGATTTGACCTGAAAAGCCGAATTTTTCCATTACCGTGAAAAGCCATGAGAAACCAATGTTGTCAAAGGCTTTTTCCGCGTCTAGGGACATGATTGCGACGTCTTGATCGGGGTGGGATTTAGCATATTCTAGAGCCATTAAGACCTTACGGATGTTTAGTGTAGCTGATCGTCCTGAGACAAAGCCAGATTGGGCTGGGTGTAGTAGGGATGGGAGCAGGAGAGCTAAACGTGATGCTACTATTTTAGACAGGATTTTTACATCCATATTTATTAACGATATTGGACGGTAGGAGCCTGGGAGTAGGGGATTTTTCCCTTTTTTGGAAATTAATTTGATATGGGCCTGTGTTCCTGTGGGGAGGTATGGACCTCCGTCCCACATGGCTGCGTAGACATGCTTCAGGGTGTGGGGAATAAAGTCAGTTGTTAGTTTGAAGAATTCCGCAGTGAATCCGTCGGGACCAGGGGCTTTAGCAGAGGCCATAGATTTGATCGTGTGTTGTATGTCTTCTAAAGTGATAGGTGCGTTTAGTGCCTCCAGTTGCGTCGTTTGAAGTCTGGGCAGACGAATCTTGGCTAATAGAGCTTCCGTGGCAGTTTGATCTGCTGGGTCTGCTCGGTACAAATCTGTATACTAGTCTGCAAGTAGTTTGCTGACTTCGGCAGGCGAGGCAACCAGCGAGCCAGAGGCATTTCTCAAGGTTGGGATATGTGTAGGACGTCTTGGTCCTGAACATAATCTAGCAAGCAATCTGCCTGCCTTGTTGCCAAACCTGTGAAAGTGCAGAGTAGAGTATGAAGTTTTAGCAGCTTCGTGATGATCTGCCCAGAGATCAAAGGTGCCCTTGGCTTGCCTCCTTTCCTGTATGTTAGCTAAAGTGCGGTTTAGTGTCAGTTTTTCATGGGCTACACGCAAGTCTTCACTTGTTTTCATATATTGTTGTCGGGTGTGCTTTTTAAATTGAATGGTGTAGGAGATGATTTTACCCCGCAGGAAGGCTTTACCCACTTCCCAGAAGAGGTTTGGGTCAGATATATGTGCTCCATTTGTGGAGATATATTCTTCCCATGTTTGGTGCAAGATGTGTCGGAAGTCCTCATTATCCACCAAATAAGAAGGGAAACGCCATGTAGGGGAAGGAGTTGAGGCCGTGATCTGGGTCATATGAACTGCAATGGGGCTGTGGTCTGAGATTCTGGCATCATAAATGTCTGGGGCATTTATTACAGAAACTAGGGCTGGGGAAGAGAAAAGTAGTCTTTGCGAGAGAAGGTATTATGTGGGGACGAGAAAAAAGTGTACTCTCTGTCCGTTGGGTGTCTCAGGCGCCAGATGTCGACAAAATGCATGGAGTCAATGGAGTGCGCTAAGGGGGTAGAGACTGGTGCAAGGGGGGTATTGGCACGTGTCCTCTGTGTAGGGCGATATGTGCGATCTGCTAGTGTAGACATGACAGCATTGAAGTCTCCGCCTACTAAATGTAAAACCTCAGGGGCAGTAAGAACCCATTGTACCATGTCTTGGAAGAAGGAAACGTCTGGGGAGTTGGGAGCATAGATATTAGTGATAGCCACCGCTTTGTCTCCTATAGTCATATGCAGAGTCAGTTTGCAGCCTAGGGAGTCAGCCCTCACCTCTCTGATAGAGTGTCGTAGGTTTTTATGTATTAAAATAGCTACACCAGCTTTACGGCCCATGGCAGGCGATCCGTACACCGATCCCACCCACATTTTCTTAAGGCGTGCTAAGTCATCTGCGGACAAGTGTGTCTCCTGCAATAGAGCCACATCTGCCCGGAGACGCCGTAGGTGTCTAAGAATGGACATACGTTTATTTGGGGATCGGAGCCCCTTAACATTCCACTAAATAAATTTCAGGTGATTCCCGTCAGTTGAGAGAGACATGACTGGAGATAATAAAGATATTGCTTGGGAGGCTTGTCCGAGAGCCCCCTGATAAGTACAGTGTCAACCATACTGGAATCACCCGAATACTGTAGGTCACAAAAAAGGAAAGGTACTACGAAGGCTAACATGAATTGCATAGCTATTAAGGAATAAGAAATGAGCTGTATTAAGACAACGTTTCGGTTAAAACAAAACAAACTACAAACAGTGTACTTCACTTTTTTCCACATGGGTTTCCACTAACCATAATGCCTCTCAGCGACCCGCTAGCTCCTCACATATGAGCATGATGTTGGCTACGAGGAGTGGGGGAGGGAAGGAATAGAGGTGGGAAGGGGGGGAAGGAAGGGAGGGGGGTAGGTAGGGGTTGGTGGAAGGGGTTAGACAAGGGAAGGAGGGTCAGGGAAATGTCCGCTTGGATCCGTGCCATAAAGTAGGCTCGGTTAAGAAAAATAAAAGGGGCCTCAGTCAAAGGGTCTGACCAGTGAGGGGTTAATAGCCGTGAACAGCACCTAAGTTAGTAGGTTGACCCTTTGGGCATATAAAAAGTGGAAGCTGGGGAGTTGTAGATCAGGCTGAGAAGCATTATAACCAGACCTTGAGCTAATGATTAAAAGCAACCGTATGTAACTGTACGAATAAACAGGCTAACAAGTATAATAGGGAGAGACCAGGTTAGAGGTAGTGGGGGGGTAATATTACCCATCCGTGTGAACATGATTGGTTATTTAGAGTTCCTGGAGCCCTTCAGCGAATTTGAGAGCGATCCTCCTGGTTGATGAAGCGGCTGCGCTTGTATGGGGGTTTAGTGGGACTGCGTTGATGTCTGGGTGGTGCCTTTGCTGCCGATGGCGATGACGATAGTGAGTTTTCTTCAGTGTTGCTATGCTCCATTTCGTTTCCTCGGGTGGTGAGGTAATGTTCTGCCTCTTCAGGTGTGTGGAACGTGAGGTGTTCTCCTTCATGCGTTTGGATGCGGAGGATAGCTGGGTAGGCTAAGGAGAACCGGATTTGGTTATGATGAAGGGTGGAGCAGATCGGTGAAAACGCTTTACGTTGTTTCATCACCTCCATGGAATAATCTGCGCAAAGTAGGAGTTTAGCGCCATCGACCATTAAGGAGCGTGAACTGCGAAACTTTTGCATTATGGCGTTCTTGTCCGCGTAATTGAGGTACTTAACGATAACATGGCGGGGTTTGGCGCGGGCTTCTGAGAATTGGCCTATGCGGTGCGCGCGTTCAATAGTGCAGGGTATGCGAAGGCCCAGTTGTTCTGGGATGATTTTTGCGCATATATTTGTTAGCTGAGGTGTGGATATAGATTCAGGCAAACCAATGATGCGTAGATTGTTTCTCCTCGAACGATTTTCGAGATCGTCGAGTTTGTTCCAAATGTCCCTGTTAGTAGCTGTGAGACGTGCCACTGCTGCAGATGAGGCTGTGAGTTCATCTTCCAGGGAGGATATCCTATCCTCCACCTGATTAATTCTCTGTGCCTGTGCTTGTAAGTCAATGTGCAGCTGCTCTAACCCTCTATGGACTGCTGCATCTACAGTAGCTGTAAGAGTGGGGCCCAGCAGTGTAACTACTGCTTGTGCAATGCCAGCAGGGGAGGTAGGGTCCATACCTGTCATGTCTGGAGCTGAGGGGAGCTGTGGCTGCTGCTGAGGCTGCGTGTGTGCCTGCTCCGCCATGCCTGGAGCGGCCGCCATCTTGGCTGTGTCCGCCGCTGTGTCTCCTCCGGTGGGGATCGTAGATGTCACCGCCCGGCCGTACGATCGCTCCACAAAGCGATCCATGGGGGCCCGCTATGTGTCAGTAGTGCGGGGGGGGTCTCCTCGAAGCTGTAGCCGACTTAGAAGGCAGATTATTGAGGAGCGCTGCGGGAGCTGGAGCTTTCTACCTCCTCCTCATGTGGCGCCGGAACCGGAAGTAAAAGTGCTAATTTTAAAGGCTTATATGCAAGTTATTGTCATAAAAAGTGTTTGGGGACCCGGGTCCTGCCCCAGGAGACATGTATCAATGCAAAAAAAAGTTTTAAAAACTGCAGTTTTTTCGGGAGCAGTGATTTTAATAATGCTTAAAGTGAAACAATAAAAGTGTAATGTTCCTTTAAATTTTGTACCTGGGGGGTGTCTATAGTATGCCTGTAAAGGGGCGCATGTTTCCCGTGTTTAGAACAGTCTGACAGCAAAATGACATTTCATAGGAAAAAAAGTCATTTAAAACTACTCGCGGCTATTAATGCATTGCCGGTCCGACAATACACATAGAAGTTCATTGATAAAAACGGCATGGGAATTCCCCACAGGGGAACCCCAAACCAATTTTTTTTTTTAAAAATGACGTGGGGGTCCCCCTAAATTCCATACCAGGCCCTTCAGGTCTGGTGTGGATATTAAGGAGAACCCCGGCCAAAATTTTTTAAAAAAATGACGTGGGGGGTCCTCCTAAATTCCATACCAGGCCCTTCAGGTCTGGTATAGATATTAAGAGGAACCCCACGGCATAATTAAAAGAAAAACGGCGTGGGGTCCCCCCAAAAATCCATACCAGACCCTTATCCAAGCATGCAACCTGGCAGGCCGCAGGAAAAGAGGGGGGGACGAGAGAGCACCCCCCCATCCTGAACCGTACCAGGCCACATGCCCTCAACATTGGGAGGGTGCTTCCGGGTAGTCCCCCAAAACACCTTGTCCCCATGTTGATGAGGACAAGGGCCTCATCCCCACAACCCTGGCCGGTGGTTGTGGGGGTCTGCGGGCGGGGGGCTTATCAGAATTCACCAGCCAAAAGTTCTGACACATATCATACCACCCACCATGCCACACAAGCATGCCACATCAAACAAAAAAGGTACAACCACTACCCCTCCATCACCAGCTTTGTTATCCACACCCAATGCAGATCTTCATCCCCCAATCACCACAGGAGACTCTTGCAGTCCCTGTTCCACCGATACACACTAGATCTTGTGTGAGCTCTGGTGTCAATTATTTGGCACCTTGCCTACCCACTTCCATTAAAATCAATTTAGATCCCAATAGCTCTACCAGTACACCTACTACCTCTGCTGATAAAGTATCATCGATTTTACCAGTCCACTTCGGCCCAAATTCTCTCCTGGTGACACCTAGTGTCACTGTTCAGTCCTCTGACCCCACTGCGGTCTCTTTTTTAGTACCCAACCTCCCTCGGACCAAACCTCAACAAAGAAAGCACGACGCAGAGGTTGCCGAGGCCAAGGAGGTAGATCCAAGCCCAGACCCCAGGAAAAAGAGAATACTGTGAAAATCTTTAACCTCTCTACCCACCTTCTAACTTATGAAGAGACATCATTACTTAGCCGAGGCCTTATTTTTGCTCCTTCTGCTCAGCCCAATCCCTTTCTCCTTTTCAAGGATTTGAATAAATTTGTACGTCGTCTCACTTTAAAAAGGTTTTACCATATCCAGTCCACTAATCACAACTCCAAGGTTACCATTAATTCTGTTGATACTCCGTGTGATGATCCTGTCACTGATGTTGATTCAGACTGTTTGGCCCTTTTGGTGGAATTATATGCCCATAATACAGAACTGAGCAACCACCACTCCATTTCTTCCCTTCCTATTGATGGTTCTGACACGGACCATATTTTGTATACACAGCACCTTATGACTTCTCCACCCATTAAAAATACAAACTTCAGACCTACATCTGTGTTCTATCCCACTCATTCCAAGGGCTCTTGTATGGATTCTTTTTACCGCATTGTATATGCCGAAATACAGAAAATGTGTAACCCAGTTGGACATAAAAATAAGGGTAGTTTCAACCTCACACATTCCGAAAGGAAAGCCCTGGATACCTTAACCACTAATTTTGACTTGGTTATCAAAAGTGCAGATAAAGGAGGAGGCATAGTTGTACAAAATAGAGCTGACTATGTTGCTGAAGCTACCAGACTCCTTTCCGATGTCAATACCTATATTTGACTCAAGACAGATCTGCTGCCCCATTTCACTTCAGAGGCCACTTCCCTCGTCAAGGATGCACTTAGTGATCACATTATCACTCCACAAGAAACGCCTTTTTTGGTAAAGGAGGTCCATTTTACCCCATATTTTTATCACCTGCCCAAGGTGCATAAAGATTTGGTGAATCCCCCAGGGCGACCCATTGTTGCAGACAGGGGCGTTGCTAGGTCTACAAAAGATCTGGGGCTAGAGCCCATAGCAGCGTAGTAAAGAAAGTAAACAAAGTCATACGCTTGGGCGAGCATACACATGTATATACAGTAATATACGTGTTTGTGTGTGTGTGTATATATATCCCCAGAGAGCCCCCCACTTACATCAGGGTCCCCAGAGAGCCCCCTTACATCAAGGTCCCCAGAGAGCCCCCTTTATATCAGGTTGCCCAGAGAGCCTCCTCCTTACATCAGAGTCCACAGAGAGCCTCTCTCTTGCATCAGGGTCCCCAGAGAGCCTCCCCTCCCCTTGGGGACCCCTGCAGAGACTCGGGGCTATTGGCCCCAGATTCAGGGCTATAGCCCCAAAAGACACCCCCTAGCGACACCCCTGGTTGCAGCTATGGGAAGTATTAGCAGTGGTCTGTCACAATATGTTGATCAGTTCCTCCAGCCACTTGCCCAATCCCTTCAGTCCTACATCAGACATGGCACCCATTTGTTGGAACTGCTCTCCCCCTTTCCTTGGGAAACCAGATATCTTTGGGTTTCCCTAGATGTGCAATCTTTGTATACTTCCATACCACATGATGTGGGTTTGAATGCCTTACAATTCTTTTTATCCAAGGATCGCCTGGTGAACCCTAGACAATCCTCCTTCATAGTTGAGGCCACTTCCTTTTGCCTGACCCATAATTATTTCAAATTTGATCATTTGTTTCTACAGGTAAAAGGGACAGCTATGGGGGCACATTTTGCACCATGGTGTATTGGGAATTTTTGTATATATGGCATAACAACCCTTTTTCCTCCCACATCGTGTTCTATGGACGATACAGAGATGATGTGATCATCATTTGGGATGACAATACATCCACAGTCTCAGAGTTTGTCACATATTGTAACAACAACAACATGGGTTTAAAATTCACTTCTGTTATGGATGGAGAAAGGCTAGCCTTTCTTGATCTAGAACTATTCTCTGCTGGTAACAAAATTCACGCTAAGAATTTCACCACGCCTACGGCAGGAAATTCGTTCCTCCATTACAATCGTTGTCACCATCCTAGATGGTTAAATAACATACCTAAGAGCCAGTTCTGCAGACTAAAAAAGAATTGCACTAGAAGTGAGGATTATGACATCCAGAGTCAGGCCTTGAAAGATAAATTCCTTGAGAGAGGTTCTCCTGTTGACCTTGTGGAAACGGCTCATTCTCGTTATAAAAATGCATCCCCTGCAATACTTCCCTCTTCCCATGGTGATACCAATAAGAATGATTTACGTTTTGTCACTCAGTTTCATGTTCGTCATAGATGGAGAGGATTGTGCAGAGACATTGGCCGATGTTGCTCCAAGATGAGCATCTTCTTCCCGTTCTGTCTAACAAACCTAAATTTGCGTATAGAAAAGCGCCCAATATCAAGAGCAAGGTAGCGCCTAGCAAACTAAAAGAGAAACCTCCTCCTCCCAGTCATTCTATCTCTACCTTTTTAACCATCTCCGGTATGTACTAATGCCACAAGCCTTTATGCAAAACCTGTCGGTTTGTGACGTATGGCCAAAAGGATTTTTGTGTGAAAGGTAAAACATGCCCTATTAAGGGCTTTCACACTTACTCCTCTGACCATGTTGCCTACTGCCTGACATGCCCTTGTGGCCTTTTCTACGTTGGGCGAACCATCCGGCCACTACGGAAACGTTTTGGCGAACATCGCCGTTTTATCACTGGTGGACTGGATAATCATAGTGTCCCCAGGCATTACCTCAAATATCACGATAAATCTATTGATGGCTTTAGGGTCTGGGTCATCGAGGCAATGCCTAGGGACCTCCCTCCAGCTGAGCATTTTAGGAGGCTTTGTCACAGAGAAATGTACTGGATCTTCTCATTGAATGTTTTGGCCCCTGGAGGGTTAAATGAGGATTTTGAAATTAGTGCTGTCCTTTAAACCTCATATAGTTTTCATCTCCATCTCCAGAGGTTCTATTGGTACGTACATATGTCATTGCGCACATATATCATATGTGTTCGCAGATGATAATTCATATCCTTTTCAGCACTCTTATCACATGTGCCTCCATCTTATTGTTCATTTTATTTTCATATATATATATATATTTATATTTTTTCTATTACCTGATTGTTGTTGGTGAACTAACATTTCCATCTGTGTGGATATATTCTTAGTGCCCTCCAATATATCTGTTTCTCCCTTGCTCATAGATGATAATTTATATCCTCTCGAGCACGCATATCACCTGTGTTTATTTGTTCATTTCTTATTCCTTTATATTTTATTCATTTTTGGTTTATCTATTACTTGACTGATCGCTGCTGGTTATTTAACATTTACATTTGTGAGGATATATACATAGTATTCCAGTGTTTCTTACAATATATTTCTATACTTTTTTTATATATTTTTTAAATTATTTATTTATACATATTTTCTTATATTTCATCCTCCACTTGTTTATGTACCCTTTTATCAATATTGTTTTCACCAATAGTGTATTTAGCATTATTCTGATTGTAACGGAATGTCCCACACTCCACTTGAGTGCTTCAGTCAGTATACCACTTCCTCCCAGTCTAGATACAGATATCAGATATTCAAACTGCTCCCAAGCACAAAAAAAGGTGACACTTGTTTCACTGCTAACATGGACTATTTTATTTAGAATCAAAATTACAAGACTTTATATGCCGTTGGAACCTCCTCTAACAATACAACTGTAACCGAATTAACATGAGCTAGTTTACTAAATCATTTACCCAGACTAGGTGACTATTCAATACACATTACCATAAACATCAACACAGGGTTAATTAGAACAAACAACAATGTGTGGAATACCCTTAGAACCTGTGGTAAGCCAGACTAGACTCATTTACATTAAACACCTTATAGCAGACAACAAGACAGTAGTTGGAGTTGATGACACCAGCATCTCCTCACAGTATGTGTCCCAACAGTATAAATCAGTCTTTTCAGCAGGGGGGCTGCTGGAGGAATCCCCCCTCCCTCTACAGGGACACACATCCCAAATGACCACAGCAAAGAGTCCACAACAGAATGAGACAACATACATTATATACATATATACACGACTGAGTCCGACTAGTACAGTTCAGACTGGATTTCTCATTCACCTCACAGAGTATTGTTCCCTTGAAAATCCAGGGCCCATAATCAAAAGGCAAGAGCCTTGCATTATGTCCTCTCCTACAGCCTCTGTCCTGGCTAGGTCTGTCACATTTCTCCCCTTTCGGCAGGAGACTAACACAGGAGGAGACCCCAGACCGGTTGACTCCGAAGTTAGTCCATAGTTCCTGTCCTCTACTGCCTGTTCCCAAACAGTACCCCAAACAAATTGTTCCAAACAGATTATTACTCACCCAGCCAACCTCTGCCTCTCTCAGAGAACATTTCCACCGCTGGGGAGAGGCCCTGACTGGCCCTTCTCCCTGGAGTCCTTTCTGCCGCTGGAGAGAAGACAGGGGGACTGGGCTCACTCCATCATGCTGTTGGGGATCTGGGCTGCCTGCCCAGCATCCCTGGGGTATACAGGTGGGGACTGAAGCCCCATCCACCGACACCAGATCAAGCTGCAGTTGTGAGGTGAAGACTACATTCTCTCCTTGGATCCTGATCTGCAGCTCGTGATAGACTGCCACCTCCTCAACTTGGGCCTCCACAATTGCTGCAGGTGTGGGGCAGAGGTCTTGGACCCTCTGTCCAGTTGCCAGCACTTCTGCTGGGGGTTTGCTAGTTGGTTCCTCCTGAAGTAGAATAGTAAAGTATCGAAGCAGGCAGAACTTCAGCAATGCAGGTTTATTAACAGCTGATAACATACAGGTTTATGTTCAAAGTATTACAAGATATAGGTCTAATTTATACAGTTTCTTACAATGCAAGCATATTAGATATTAGGTATTCTTATCCTCTAACCAAATTAAAACAATTGTGAATTGTTCTCACCTTGAACCAGAATGGGTCTTTTCTGTCAATTCTTGGGAACCCGTCACCTGGTAGGGACCAGTCGATCGGCCGGTGGTCTGGTCCCCTCACAGAGTTCTGGGTTCCAGCTCGACCAAGTTTGTGAGGGAAATTCACCTAAAACCACATTCTGGAACAAGTTAAGAAGTCTTCTCTGACTTGTCTGTCTAACAATTGTAGAGCTTGCATTTATATATCCTTTTACAAGTCTTATCTCAACCATCTCTGTTACATATGATTGGTCGCTAAGATCTACGTCAATGTAACTAACCATAAATCTGACACCTGTTCTACAACCAGATATACTTAATCATTCCCAAAATTCCTATACGTTCATTAAAGTGATTTATACCTGGTTTTGTCCAATTAAAAACACCTGTGTAGAGACAGTCTGGCACCCAGCTGTGTTATCAAACTCTTCTCATCTTGATAAGATTTAACTAAGTTCAAGAATGACAGATTTATGACTTTTGGGAAAATGAACTTTCAATAACCCCACCAGATGTTTTATATGTTTCACTATATGCATGTATTTTAACAGTTTTAATGAGGGCACAAGCAGACTTTTGTTTGACCCTGTTAAACTTAATTTAATGTACTGTACATAACTTTAATTATTTCTAAACCACCTGTTTTCTTATCTTTATCTGTCTGATTTATATGCATTTCAGACTTGAGACAATTCTATATTACTTGAATCTATCCTAATGAACTTTCACCCAGTAGACTATCTTAATACATTTTTGAGAACACCTGTGTACAAGTACTTGTCATAAAGCAGAGGTCATTTAAAGTTTAATCATTTAAACACTTAAAAATGAAGATTTTCTAAATCTGGAAAACACAGTATTCATTATTAAAGATTCATAATTGTTGCTTTACTTATTGAATAATAATATTGATAAAACCACTACTATATAATAATAATAATAATAATATGAATAATAATAATAATAATTATCAATAAAATATATGCAAATCAATATGAATAATATGAAATACATTGGCTAATATGAGATTCTACAACACTCCTCTACAGAAACGTCTATTAGATCCCCAGTCTCTGGAATTGCTAAAAGTGGGGAACAAAGGTCTTGGACCCTCTGTTCAGTTACCAGATCTTCAGCTGGAGAAGTTTGTTGTAACTCCATAGATGCTGCTGGCAGAAAATCACATGTCCCTGTCAGTGTTGTGGGAGAAAGGCCAACTACCTCTTCTCTCAAGAAGGCCGAAGCCAGTGTTTGTGCTGAGCAGAGCACAGTGAACTTTGGCCCTGATAGCAGCTCTTCTGCTGGAGGCTCATCAGGTTGTTCTTCCTCAGCAGAAAAGTCTATCAAATCCCCTGTCTCTGCAACTGATGTCTGGGGATAGAGGTTCACCATCTCCTGTTCTTGGAACCCAGAAAATGCTATCAGTGCTGGGCAGAGGTTAGCAGAGCTCTGCCCTGTTGTCAGCACTTTAGGTTTGGGGACGGCAATCTCCAGATTTTCCACTGCCGATTCTCTGGCATGCTGCTGAACGTGTTCTAGCAGTTTCCTGTATGACAGTGGTTCTCAACCTCCCTAGTGTCGTGACCCCTTGGTAAAATTTCCCAAGTTGTGGGGACCCCTAACAGTAAAATTATTTTCGTAGCGTGGGTTTTCAGTACCCAAGGCAAGACAAGAAATTTGTGCCCCTATCCCACGGACATTTAGCACTCCCTGTGTCCCTTCCACTTGTACAGTATTAAAACCCCTTATGATACATTTTAGGATGTACCACTCTTTGTGCTCCTTTTATCTCTCTCTATCCTATTTTTTTTTCCTCCATCCCTCTCTCTAGCCATCTTTTTTGTTTTTTCTCTTATTCTTTCTCTCCCTTTTTCTTTGTTCCTCCCCCTCTTTTCCTCTCCCTTCCATGTATTCTCTATTTTTATTCCTTCTCTTACTCCTTGGTGGGGATGGGATGAGTGGCAGTGCTGGCAGGGAGTTGGGATGAGTGGCTATGTTCTGATCAGCCAACTTAGGTGCTCTTGATCAAGGTCATCTGCTGATCTGAGAACTGTAGTGGGGACTTTTAATGGCACCTATAATCACAGGTAGTGTTACTCACTGTGTCTCTGACTTTGTGGTGTCTCATAGCAGTGACACCTATGCCAAAATCAGGAGATAGGCTCTCCTCCAGCCCCTTCCACTTCACATTCCTCAACAGTCAGCTGACCTCTAGTCTCTGCCCCCCAACCATGCCGTGAACTGAATGGGTGGCTGCGAAGAGGCTGAGTGGGCAGCCACAGGGTCCAGGAACAGCCCTACTGGGAGCCTGTGAAAAGGCTAGGATAGCAGCAAAGGCTTCAGGAACAGCCCAGGATTCAGTGACCCCTGGCAAATCGTCATTCGACCCCCGAGGGGGTCCCAACCCCCAGGTTGAGAACCACTGCTGTATGCCCTTTCCAGCTGCTTTTCCTTCCTTAGCAAATACTCTAGATCAGGTTTGACCTCTGAGACCCCTGCAAGACCGAGCATAGCCTCTCTATATTCTCGCAGGTCCTCAAGGGTAGGTTCCCCTTCATCGCCAAATACAAACTATCTGTAAGGCTCTCCCACAGCAATCCAGGGCCTCCAAAGTCATATCCCTCTGGAGAGCATTTTGTTGCCTCCCCTAAATATCCCTGCTCTGCGTGCCATTGCAGAGCCCGATAATGATTTCCAGCTCTATCTCCTGCTGGATCAGCCTGTCCAACTCAGTCACCCATTGCTCCTGGGGCCGCTCTCCCAAGAATGCCATCCGCAATGCCTGTTGGTCACTGGCCCGTTGCTCTTGGGTTGGAAAGCACTTGCCCTGTTTTATACCAGCGAGCTGGAGGGCTCCAATCCAGAGCTCCACCCAAATTCGCTGCCTAAGCTACAGGTATTCATCCTCAGACACAGTCCTGGTGTATGCTGAAAGGACGATCTGCAGCAGCCCCGGGAACTCTGATGCCAGGTCCATATCTCCGCTGGGGTGACCGAAGTCTGCTATCCTGATCTTGTATCCAGGTGGAAGTTTGGATGTCCCAGACTGCAGGAAGCATCCCGCTGCTTGCTACCAATGTAACGGAATGTCCCACACTCCACTTAAGTGCTTCCGTCAGTATACCACTTCCTCCCAGTCTAGATACAGATATCAGATATTCCAACTGCTCCCAAGCACAAAACAAGGCGACACTTGTTTCACTGCTAACATGGACTATTTTATTTAGAATCAAAATGACAAGACTTTATCTGCCGTTGGAACCTCCTCTAACAATACAACTGTAACCTAATTAACATGAGCTAGTTTACTAAATCATTTACCCAGACTAGGTGACTATTCAATACACATTACCATAAACATCAACACAGGGTTAATTAGAACAAACAACAATGTGTGGAATACCCTTAGAACCTGTGGTAAGCCAGACTAGACTCATTTACATTAATCACATTATAGCAGACAACAAGACAGGTAGTTGGAGTTGATGACACCAGCATCTCCTCACAGTATGTGTCCCAACAGTATCAATCAGTCTTATCAGCAGGGGGGCTGCTGGAGGAATCCCCCCTCCCTCTACAGGGACACACATCCCAAATGACCACAGCAAAGAGTCCACAACAGACAACATACATTATATACATATATACACGACTGAGTCCGACTAGTACAGTTCAGACTGGATTTCTCATTCACCTCACAGAGTATTGTTCCCTTGAAAATCCAGGGCCCATAATCAAAAGGCAAGAGCCTTGCATTATGTCCTCTCCTATAGCCTCTGTCCTGGCTAGGTCTGTCACACTGATGATTCATGTCCTTGTGAGAATGCCATACACCATTTCCTACTTCCTCCCTTTTTGATGACTACATCCGTTCCACGGTGGTTGCTGTCCCTCACCGCCAACGTCACTTCTGGGATCTTTGTTTTCCATAGACTCGGATCATGTGACCTCCACCGGCATCTCCAGCATCTTCCAACATCTGCTGGCAACTTCATTGGAGTCCCTGCCGCTACTTACCCACAGTACTGGGAGTCTTACAAAAAGCTGCGGACCCTTCTGATGCTGGATCGCTCTTACCATCATTGATGTTATGCTTATTTCACTTTCTGATCTTGTAAGTGTTTTTAATCCCGCTGGGGATATTAAATATTTTAATGTTCTGCATTTAGAGGCGCCTTTCTTTCTGCTTTTGTTTTTTTGAGTTTGCTTCCACTTTCAAAGCTGCTGCCCTTAGTGTTTAGTGCCCTTAGTCCTGTTGTCCAGAGCACCCTCAGTTTTACATTGTACCAGGATAGGAGTTATAAATCCTGGAAAGTTACCCCTCCCCCATCACTAGAAGAAATGATGAACATCCCTAACTCCCATCTCCTTTATGAGTCCTTGTCTATAGGGATCAGCTTCGTGTTCGAGTCGAACCCATGTTCGACTCGAACATCGGCTGTTCGCTCATTCGCGGAATTGCAAACGATATGGGCCGTTCGCGCCAAATTCATGTGGCACGTCACGGCCCATAATTCACTACGGCATCGCAGTGCATTGCTGGCTGATGATTGGCCAAGCATGCACTATGACCTGCATGCTTGGCCAATCACAGCGCCGTCAGTAGAGAGAGCTGTAATTGGCCAAAGCCAGGGTGGCTTTGGCCAATTATGGCTCAGGGGGTTTAGAACATGCCCCACACTATATAAGGCCGCCTGCACGGCGTCCCTGTGTAGTGTGTTCGGGCGTGCTTAGAGAGAGAGAGAGAGAGACAGTGTCATTTAATTTGAGTTAGCTAGATTAGGCTGGACAGTCAGTGAGTTAGCTGCACTTATAGTGTATTGTGTATATATATATATGCATCCTAGGTGTTGCATTTATATATATATATATATATATATATATATATATACACTGTATTTAGTTTAGCTAGATCCGTTCCTGTTATCTTCCTACTGACAGGCAGGCTTGTCTTGTTACAGTATTTACAGCTACCTGAAGAAAATTGCTGGTGTTCTTTTGATCCTATTAGTACCACAGTCAGGCAGCTAGACTATTTACAGTTAGTGTAGTGCATCCTCCTCACAGTGTTCAGCTAAAGCTACAAGTTAGTGTAGTGTGTCCTGCTCACAGTGTTCAGCTAAAACTACAAGTTAGTGTAGTGAGACCTCTGCACAGTGTTCAACTAAAGCTATAAGTTAGTGTAGTGCACAGTGTTCATCTAAAGCTACAAGTTAGTGTAGTGCGTCCTGCTCACAGTGTTCAGCTAAAACTACAAGTTAGTGTAATGCGTCCTGCTCAGTGTTCAGCTAAAACTACAAGTTAGTGTAGTGAGACCTCTGCCCAGTGTTCAGCTAAAGCTACAAGTTAGTGTAGTGCGTCCTGCTCACAGTGTTCAGCTAAAACTACAAGTTAGTGTAGTGAGACATCTGCACAGTGTTCAGCTAAAGCTACAAGTTAGTGTAGTGCGTCCTGCTCAGTGTTCAGCTAAAACTACAAGTTAGTGTAGTGAGACCTCTGCACAGTGTTCAGCTAAAGCTACAAGTTAGTGTAGTGCACAGTGTTCAGCTAAAGCTACAAGTTAGTGTAGTGCGTCCTGCTCACAGTGTTCAGCTAAAACTACAAGTTAGTGTAGTGTAGGGATGAGCCGAACACCCCTCTGTTCGGTTCGCACCAGAACATGCGAACAGGAAAATAGTTTGTTCGAACACGCGAACACCATTAAAGTCTATGGGACACGAACATGAATAATCAAAAGTGCTAATTTTAAAGGCTTATATGCAAGTTATTGTCATAAAAAGTGTTTGGGGACCTGGGTCCTGCCCCAGGGGACATGGATCAATGCAAAAAAAAGTTTTAAAAACGGCCGTTTTTTCAGGAGCAGTGATTTTAATAATGCTTAAAGTCAAACAATAAAAGTGTAACATCCCTTTAAATTTCGTAGCTGGGGGGGTCCATAATATGCCTGTAAAGGGACGCATGTTTCCCGTGTTTAGAACAGTCTGACAGCAAAATGACATTTCAAAGGAAAAAAAGTAATTTAAAACTACTTGCGGTTATTGCATTACTGGTCTGACAATACACATAGAAGTTCATTGATAAAAACGGCATGGGATTTCCCCACAGGGGAACCCCGAACCAAAATTTTAAAAAAAATGACGTGGGGGTCCCCCTAAATTCCATACCAGGCCCTTCAGGTCTGGTATGGATATTAAGGGGAACCCCAGCCACAATTAAAAATAAATAAATAACGTGGGGGTCCCCCTAAATTCCATACCAGACCCTTCAGGTCTGGTATGGATTTTAAGGGGAACCCCGCGCCAAAATAAAAAAAAACGGTGTGGGGTCCCCCCAAAAATCCATACCAGACCCTTATCCGAGCACGCAACCTGGCAGGCCGCAGGAAAGGAGGAGGGATGAGAGAGCGCCCCCCCTCCTGAACCGTACCAGGCCACATGCCCTCAACATTGGGAGGGTGCTTTGAGGTAGCCCCTCAAAACACCTTGTCCCCATGTTGATGAGGACAAGGGCCTCATCCCCACAACCCTGGCCGGTGGTTGTGGGGGTCTGCGGGCGGGGGGCTTATCGGAATCTCGAAGCCCCCTTTAACAAGTGGACCTTCAGATCCCAGCCCCCCCTGTGTGAAATGGTAACCATTTCACTAAAAAACTGTCAAAAATGTTAAAAATTACAAGAGACAGTTTTTGACAATTCCTTTATTTAAATGCTTCTTCTTTATTCTTTCTTCTATCTTCCTTCATCTTCTTCTTCTTCTGGCTCTTCTGGTTCTTCCTCCGGTGTTCTCGTCCAGCATCTCCTCCGCGGCGTCTTCTAGCTTCTTCTCCTCGGGCCGCTCCGCACCCATGGCATGGGGGGAAGCTCCCACTCTTCTCTTCATCTTCTTCTCTTCTTCATCTTCTTCATCTTCTTCTCTTCTTCATCCTCTTCTCCGGGCCGCACTGCACCCATGCTGGCATGGAGGGAGGCTCCCACTGTGTGACGCGTCTCCTCTTCTGACGGTTCTTAAATAACGGGGGGCAAGGCCATCCAGTGACCCCGCCCCCCTCTGATGTACGGTGACTTGACGGGACTTCCCTGTGACGTCACGGGTAATGCCACAGGGAAGTCCCATCATGTCCCGTGCATCAGAGGGGGGCGGGGTCACCGGGTGGCCCCACCCCCCGTTATTTAAGAACCATCAGAAGAAGAGACGCGTCACACAGCGGGAGCCTCCCACCATGCCAGCATGGGTGCGGAGCGGCCCGGAGAAGAAGATGAAGAAGAGAAGAAGAGAAGAAGATGAAGAAGAAGATGAAGAAGAGAAGAAGATGAAGAGAAGAGCCGGAGCCTCCCCTCATGCCATGGGTGCGGAGCGGCCCGAGGAGAAGAAGATAGAAGACACCGCGGAGGAGATGCTGGACGAGAACACCGGAGGAAGAACCAGAAGAGCCAGAAGAAGAAGAAGATGAAGGAAGATGGAAGAAAGAAGAAGCATTTAAATAAAGGAATTGTCAAAAACTGTCTCTTGTCATTTTTAACATTTTTGACAGTTTTTTTGTGAAATGGTAGGGGTAATTTTGTACCCCCTTACCATTTCACACAGGGGGGGCTGAGATCTGGGGGTCCCCTTGTTAAAGGGGGCTTCCAGATTCCGATAAGCCCCCTGCCTGCAGACCCCCACAACCACCGGCCAGGGTTGTGGGGATGAGGCCCTTGTCCTCATCAACATGGGGACAAGGTGTTTTGGGGGGCTACCCCAAAGCACCCTCCCAATGTTGAGGGCATGTGGCTTGGTACGGTTCAGGAGGGAGGGCGCTCTCTCATCCCCCCCTCTTTTCCTGTGGCCTGCCAGGTTGCGTGCTCAAATAAGGGTCTGGTATGGATTTTTGGGGGGACCCCCACGTCATTTTTTTTAAAAAAATTTTGGCTGGGGTTCCCCTTAATATCCATACCATACCTGAAGGGCCTGGTATGCAATTTAGGGGGACCCCCACGTCATTTTTTTTTTAAATTTTGGTTCGGGGTTCCCCTGTGGGGAATTCCCATGCCGTTTTTATCAATGAACTTCTATGTGTATTGTCGGACCGGCAATGCAATAGCCGCGAGTAGTTTTAAATGACTTTTTTTCCTTTGAAATGTCATTTTGCTGTCAGACTGTTCTAAACATGGGAAACATGTGCCCCTTTACAGGCATACTATAGACACCCCCCAGCTACGAAATTTAAAGGGATATTACACTTTTATTGTTTGACTTTAAGCATTATTAAAATCACTGCTCCTGAAAAAACGGCCGTTCTTAAAACATTTTTTTTGCATTGATCCATGTCACCCGGGGCTGGACCCAGGTCCCCAAACACTTTTTATGACAATAACTTGCATATAAGCTTTTAAAATTAGCACTTTTGATTTCTCCCATAGACTTTTAAAGGGTGTTCCGCGGCATTCAAATTTCCCGTGAACACCCCAAATTGTTCGCTGTTCGGCGAACTTGCGAACAGCCAATGTTCGAGTTGAACATGAGTTTGACTCAAACTCGAACCTCATCCCTAGTGTAGTGAGACCTCTGCACAGTGTTCAGGTAAAGCTACAAGTTAGTGTAGTGTGTCCTCCTCACAGTGTTCAGCTAAAATTACAAGTTAGTGTAGTGAGACCTCTGCACAGTGTTCAGCTAAAGCTACAAGTTAGTGTAGTGCGACCTCTGCACAGTGTACAGCTAAAGCTACAAGTTAGTGTAGTGCGTCCTGCTCACAGTGTTCAGCTAAAACTACAAGTTAGTGTAGTGAGACCTCTGCACAGTGTTCAGCTAAAGCTACAAGTTAGTGTAGTGCGTCCTGCTCAGTGTTCAGCTAAAACTACAAGTTAGTGTAGTGAGACCTCTGCATAGTGTTCAGCTAAAGCTACAAGTTAGTGTAGTGCATCCTGCTTACAGTGTTCAGCTAAAACTACAAGTTAGTGTAGTGAGACCTCTGCACAATGTCCAGCTAAAGCTACAAGTTAGTGTAGTGCGTCCTGCTCACAGTTTTCAGCTAAAACTACAAGTTAGTGTAGTGCGTCCTCCTCACAGTGTTCAGCTAAAACTACAAGTTAGTGTAGTGAGACCTCTGCACAGTGTTCATCTAAAGCTACAAGTTAGTGTAGTGCGTCCTGCTCACAGTGTTCAGCTAAGACTACAAGTTAGTGTAGTGAGACCTCTGCACATTGTTCAGCTAAAGCTACAAGTTAGTGTAGTGCGTCCTGCTCACAGTGTTCAGCTAAAACTACAAGTTAGTGTAGTGAGACCTCTGCACAGTGTTCAGCTAAAGCTACAAGTTAGTGTAGTGCATCCTGCTCACAGTGTTCAGCTAAAGCTACAAGTTAGTGTAGTGCATCCTGCTCACAGTGTTCAGCTAAAACTACAAGTTAGTGTAGTGAGACCTCTGCACAGTGTTCAGCTAAAGCTACAAGTTAATGTAGTGCGTCCTGCTCACAGTGTTCAGCTAAAACTACAAGTTAGTGTAGTGAGACCTCTGCACAGTGTTCAGCTAAAGCTACAAGTTAATGTAGTGCGTCCTGCTCACAGTGTTCAGCTAAAACTACAAGTTAGTGTAGTGAGACCTCTGCACAGTGTTCAGCTAAAGCTACAAGTTAGTGTAGTGCATCCTGCTCACAGTGTTCAGCTAAAGCTACAAGTTAGTGTAGTGCGTCCTGCTCACAGTGTTCAGCTAAAGTTACAAGTTAGTGTAGTGAGACCTCTGCACAGTGTTCAGCTAAAGCTACAAGTTAGTGTAGTGCGTCCTGCTCACAGTGTTCAGCTAAAGCTACAAGTTAGTGTAGTGCGTCCTACTCACAGTGTTCAGCTAAAACTACAAGTTAGTGTAGTGAGACCTCTGCACAGTGTTCAGCTAAAGCTACAAGTTAGTGTAATGCGTCCTGCTCACAGTGTTCAGCTAAAACTACAAGTTAGTGTAGTGAGACCTCTGGACAGTGTTGAGCTAAAGCTATAAATTAGTGTAGTGCATCCTGCTCACAGTGTTCAGCTAAAACTACAAGTTAGTGTAGTGAGACCTCTGCACAGTGTTCAGCTAAAGCTACAAGTTAGTGTAGTGCGTCCTGCTCACAGTGTTCAGCTAAAACTACAAGTTAGTGTAGTGAGACCTCTACACAGTGTTCAGCTAAAGCTACAAGTTAGTGTAGTGTGTCCTGCTCACAGTGTTCAGCTAAAACTACAAGTTAGTGTAGTGAGACCTCTGCACAGTGTTCAGCTAAAGCTACAAGTTAGTGTAGTGTGTCCTGCTCACAGTGTTCAGCTAAAACTACAAGTTAGTGTAGTGAGACCTCTGCACAGTGTTCAGCTAAAGCTACAAGTTAGTGTAGTGCGTCCTGCTCACAGTGTTCAGCTAAAGCTACAAGTTAGTGTAGTGCGTCCTGCTCACAGTGTTCAGCTAAAACTACAAGTTAGTGTAGTGAGACCTCTGCACAGTGTTCAGCTAAAGCTACAAGTTAGTGTAGTGCGTCCTGCTCACAGTGTTCAGCTAAAACTACAAGTTAGTGTAGTGCGACCTCTGCACAGTGTTCACCTAAAGCTATTTGTAGAAGGTTGATGGTGTTTTCCTGATCCTATCACTACCTCAGGCAGCTAAATAAGCTACACATTAGTTTTTTGTGAGCTCTGCACAGTGTTCAGCTAAAGCTACCTGTAGAAGGTTGGTGGTGTTCTCATACTACAGGCAGGCAGTTGATTTTGCTAGCTGCAGTATCAGTACATATATATATATATATATATATATATATCCCAGCTTAGTGCAGCTACAGGCCATTAGTATGTGTGGAAGGCCAAGAAGGAGAGGCAGACAGTCACAAGCCAATAAGAGAGGGCAAGCAGGCTCTGAGTCTAGTGCTGGTCGTGTAGACGGTGCATCCTCATCAGCATGTGGCCGTGGGACACGCTTGGCCCAGGTGGAACTCAATGTTGGCCATGCTGCAGTGACTGCGTACGCAGCAGAAGGCCTTCAATGAGTGCCTGTGCGACTATGGCACCAGGGCAGGGTCAGGGGAGCTTGGTTTTTGCTCCCCACGCTAGTGGGCCATGATCAGGGATGCATGCACTGTCCTGTCACCATTTGAGGAGGCCACGAGGATGGTGAGCAGTGACAGTGCATGCATCAGTGACACTGTCCCCCTTGTCCACCTGTTGGAGCACACGCTGCATGGAATAATGGACAGGGCACTTGAGGCAGAACAGAGGCAGGAAGAGGAGGACTTCCTTAGCTCTCAAGGCCCCCTTTATCCAGACAGTGTTCCTGCATGCACACCAATCACACAGGAAGAGGACGAGTACGAAGAGGAGGATTGTGTCAGTCTTTAAGGGATCAGTCCCAAGAAACACATGGACTTGTACATGGCTGGGAGGAGGTGGCTGCAGACCATGTCGTCCTTAGTGACCCAGAGGACTCCGGACCGAATGCCTTAGCGAACCTACGCTGCATGGCCTCCCTGATCCTGCAAAGCCTGCGTAAGGATCCTCGTATTCGTGGTATCAAGGAGAAGGACCAATACTGGCTGGCAACCCTCCTTGATCCACGTTACAAGGGTAATGTTGCGGACCTTATCTTGCCATCGCCGGGAGGGAGCAGAGGATAAAACATCTTTGGGAGGCCTTGCAGAAAGGTCTGTGCAACGCATTCCCAGAGACTGGGAGGTTATAAACTCCTGTTTCTGGACAACGTGTTGCTGAGGCTTCGGTCAGTCAAAGAAGGAGCGGGGGAGAAGGTGGCCATCTGACCAATGCGTTCAGACAATTTTTTGGTCCGCAGCCCCAAGGTATGATCGGTTCCAGCAACCATCACCAGCGTCTGTTTTACATGGTGCAGGAATACCTAGGGGCAAGATCTGACTTGGACACCTTTCCCACCGAAAATCCTCTGGGTTACTGGGTCTTGAGGATGGATCACTGGCCAGAGCTTGCACAGTATGCAACTGAGCTACTGGCCTGTCCTGCATCCAGCGTTCTCTCGGAACGCACATTCAGTGCTGCTGGAGGCTTTTTAACCGATCGCAGGGTGCGTCTGTCCACCAACTCGGTCGATCGACTGACCTTCATAAAAATGAATCAGTCTTGGATCACCACCAGCTACCAAGCACCTGATGCTGATGTAACCGAATCATTTTTTTTGAAATCTTAGATCCCTTCAAAGACTGCCTATGCTGATGGTGAGTGACTATCCTGAGTAATTATCCTCTTCCTCCTCAATGATCACGCTGATAGCTTGTAAGAACATTTTTTGTTCTGGGCGCCGCCACCAGTGCCTAAGGCCCAATTTTTCAGCCCCTGTTTAACAGGGTCGTGTAATTACAATTTTTGATGCAATACTTTGCAGCAGGGCTCATTCCTGCGTTCCAACTAGAGTATCTGTGAGGGGTTGCAGTGTTGTGGCACCAGCACCAGTGCCTAAGGCCCAATTTTTCAGCCCCTGTTCAACAGGGGCATGTAATTACAATTCTTGATCTAATATTTCACAGCAGGGCCCGTTTCTGTGCCCACCAAGAGCGAGTGAGGACTTGCAGTGCTGTGGCACTAGCACCACCACCCCCAAAGACCCAATTTTTCTGCCCCTGTTCAACAGGGCCATGTAATTACAATTCTTGATCTAATATTTCACAGCAGGGCCCTGTGAGGGCTTACAGTGTTGTGGCCACAACAACACCTAAGGCCTACATTTCTGCTGAGTATATAGGGCAGGCCCCTACTTTCAAACATCCAACTTACAAACGGCTCCTACTTGCAAACGGAAGGAGACAACAGGAAGTGAGATGAAATCTACCCCAGGAAGGGAAATTTTCTCCTGTAAGAGTTAATATGGGAAAAACATTTCTCCTTTCCACTGATGCTTTCCAATCCTTGTTTCACAAAAAACCCCAAATTTTCAAAAAACATTTGTCATTGGGACAAAAAGTGAGGTGAAATCTTCTGAAGAGGAGCACAGACGGCAAAACAAATGTCACAGGGGTGATAACCCTTCCCTATGTTTTCCAAAAAGCTTAAAAAAGATTTTTTGGCTGGAGCTAAACACGTTAAAAATGTACCAGTTCAAAATTACAAACAGATTCTACTTAACAACAAACCTACAGTCCCTGTCTTGTTTGCACCGCCTGTATACTGCTGTTCAGAGTATATAGGGCCTGGTGGCCCCACGCCTTTCCTTTTTTAAATTTAGGTGCGGGGTTCCCCTTAATATCCATACAAGACCCAAAGGGCCTGGTAATGGACTGGGGGGTACCCATGCTGTTTGTCTCACTGATTTTCATCCATATTGCCAGGACCCGACATTACATTAAAGCCGCAAACAGTTTTAAATGACTTTTTTCCCTTTAAAAATGACAATTTGCAGGGACTGTTCTAAGCATGGGAAACATGCGCCACTTTACAGGCATACTATAGACACCCCCCAGGTATGATATTTAAAGGAATATTTCACTTTTTTTTTTACTTTAAGCATCATTAAAATCACTGCTCCCGAAAAAATGGCCGTTTTTAAAAGTTTTTTTAGCATTGATACATGTCCCCTGGGGCAGGACCCAGGTCCCCAAACCCATTTTAGGACAATACCATGCAAATTAGCCTTTAAAATGAGCACTTTTGATTTCGAACGTTCGAGTCCCATAGACGTCAGTAGGGTTCTAACACTCGTTCAAATTTTCGGTCCGTTCGCAGGTTCTGGTGTGAACCGAACCGGGGGGTGTTCGGCTCATCCCTACTTGTCTACCATAAAAAGTCCCAAGTCTTCCTCTGCCAATGGCTCTGTCTGCTGTGTCTGAGCCAATGAGGAGGGAGAGAGATCCAAGAGAGCCTCTGCTCTTGTGCACATTGCTGAATGGAGATCAGGCTCAGGTAAGTATAGGGGGATAGGGGGAGCTGCATGCAGAAGATGTTTTACCTTAATACAGAGAATACAGAAAATATATTAACCACTTCCCAACCAGCCGCCACAGTTGTACTGCAGCAGGTTGGCTCTCCTGCGCGAATCACCATCATAGTACGTCGGTCATGCGCCCCGCCGTCCCCACAATGATTGGATTGATTTCAGAACTGATCAGTCTACAGGCCCAGGTCAATAATTTCTGCCCTGGACCTGCTGATCGGTTCTGGTGAATGGCAGACTGTCCTCTGTCTGTGTAATGTAAACACAGGCAGAGGAAGTGATGTCATCTCCCCTCATGGAGCCCTTTTAGTTTCCAGTGAGCGAGGAGAAGACATCTACTGTGAGTACACCAACACTACACTGACACCAGGACACGTAGGTACACATTTAAAACCTTGGTCAACCCCTGATCGCCCCCCCAGTTAACCCTTTCACTCCCTGTCATAATGTCACTAGTATAGTGTACAGATCTCTTTTCTGATCACCGTATTAATGTCACGGGTGACAAAAGTTAGGTTTTAGTGTCAGTTAGGGTCAGCGTCAATCCCACACAGTGTCAGAATAGTGCCAGGTACACTAACATGCACACACACTATATAGCTCCATTACTAGTATAGTATCTGAACGGATCAATATCTTTAATCTGATCACAACTATATTAGCTTCCCCAATAGTATAGTGTTCACAAAAGCACGACATTAGCAGGATCAACCCAGACACCTGCCAGCACCTGTGTTTAGCCCCTCCTCCCAGCCCAGCCCACTCAAGTGCAGTATCAATAGATCACTGCCACTTACAAAACACAGCACACAAAACTGCAGCATTAGCAGAGTCACGCCTGATCCCTGCTAGCACTAACAGTTCATTTTTTGTAGCGATTGAAGCAGTCGCTGACAACCAGGTGCTCTTTTACCTGTGAGTCACACTAGCTGTACCTATAAATTTAGTGGCCAAAAATTCCAAACAGAGGTACAGCATTGAAGAGACCTCACTGTCAGATTCAGGCTCAGTATACAAACCAGTAGAGAGCACCCTGACAGATATCTCTGATGATGTGGTAGTGGTCTCTGCTAAGTTCAGGCGTACCTGACCCCGTTCTTCTGTTGCTGAGGTGCAACAACTACATGGTTATTGTATGGAGCAGAGAGCCCATACTAGTGTCACTCATCCTTCTGGTGAACTGGCAAGCACCAGCAGCCTAGTACATCCTGGTCGAAGACAAACCGGTACTGCAGTAACACTTGATGACGTGGCGAGTCCCATAAGTGCAGTGCAAGCTGGTGCTGTGGCTAGCACAAGTAGTGCCCTGCAGCCACCAAGAGTTTGAACACAGGCCTGTAGAGCCCATAGTGCCCTTCCTGATGCGTTTGCTAATCCTGATTGGAAACCCACCACTTCTGCAGTGCCCATTCCTCCCCCATTCATTGGCCAACCCAGAATTCAGGTGGAAACAGCAGATTTTAGTACCCTTGACTAGAGATGAGCCCCCCCAGTTCGGTTCATACCAGAACTTGCGAACAGACAAAACATTTCTGCGAACACCATTAAAGTCTATGAGACACAAATGTGAAAATAAAAACTGCTAATTTTAAAGGCTTATATGCAAGTTATTGCCATAAAAAGTGTTTGGAGACCCGGGTCCTGCCCCAGGGTACAAGGATCAATGCAAAAAAAAGTTTTTAAAACGGCCGTTTTGTCAGGAGCAGTGATTTTAATGATCTTTTCTCTCTTCTAGAATTCCAACAATTATTCTTGGTGACTTCAAAATCCCTGTTAATCTTAACACTCCCGCTACTTCTAAGCTGCTGAGCTTAACCTCCTCTTTTGACATACAGTGGGGGCGGAAAGTATTCAGACCCCCTTAAATTTTTCACTCTTTGTTATATTGCAGCCATTTGCTAAAATAATTTAAGTTCATTTTTTCCTCATTAATGTACACACAGCACCCCATATTGACAGAAAAACACAGAATTGTTCATCACATGGTCCTAAGTATTCAGACCCTTTGCTCAGTATTTAGTAGAAGCCCCTTTTGATCTAAAACAGCCATGAATCTTTTTGGGAAAGATGCAACAAGTTTTTCACACCTGGATTTGGGGATCCTCTGCCATTCCTCCTTGCAGATCCTCTCCAGTTCTGTCAGGTTGGATGGTAAACGTTGGTGGACGGCCATTTTTAGGTCTCTCCAGAGATGCTCAATTGGGTTTAAGTCAGGGCTCTGACTGGGCCATTCAAGAACAGTCATGGAGTTGTTGTGAAGCCACTCCTTCGTTATTTTAGATGTGTGCTTAGGGTCATTGTCTTGTTGGAAGGTAAACCTTCGGCCCAGTCTGAGGTCCTGAGCACTCTGGAGAAGGTTTTTGTCCAGGATATCCCTGTACTTGGCCGCATTCATCTTTCCCTCGATTACATCTAGTCCTCCTGTCCCTGCAGCTGAAAAACACGCCCACAGCATGATGCTGCCACCAACTTGCTTCACTGTTGGGACTGTATTGGACAGGTGATGAGCAGTGCCTGCTTTTCTCCACACATACCGCTTAGAATTAAGGCCAAAAAGTTCTATCTTGGTCTCATCAGACCACAGAATCTTATTTCTCACCATCTTGGAGTCCTTCAGGTGTTTTTTAGCAAACTCCATGCAGGCTTTCATGTGTCTT